>JARFJB010001438.1:1450000-1717500 GCA_036346205.1 Vesta saturnalis
ATTACGTACTTATATTTATATTACAAATGGCTCTTAAGTAACTTATTTACACAAGTTTCTCTTCGAAGAAAAAATAATAATATAATATTAAAAAGCAAGTTTAATTCAATAAAACATCCAGAGTAAGAAAGAAAGAAGTAGAAACGCTTTCATCTTGATTGACCGTTCCGCATCCGTAGTTAATAACAGGAAGCTGTCCATAGAAAATATTATGCTGAGGAATTTTTGTGGTAAATTTTAAATCTATTACGCTTAGCTTTAAAACCTTTTCGTACCTCTCCTTAACAATCCATTTATGGAGTAAATAAACTAATTGGCACATTGTTAATTTTTGTTATTTATAGAAAATTATTATTGTTCATTATTTAGGGTTTTGTTATTTTCCTGATTTAAAGATAACATGGCGCTCGAGAATTTATTATTTTATTCATAATTTTTAATAACATTTTATGCCATTAAGTGGGAACAATCCAGCAGTATCGAAACAACTAGCATCTCAGGTAGGTTAATTTAATTATTTATTAGAACTCTCCCTATCTCAATCCACCACTGAGTCAGAGGCACATTATTATACAACATTAGTATTTTTGAAGCTAATTATTGTTATAACGCACCCACACACGCGCACACGCTCACGCGCGCACGCACGCACGCACGCACGCACGCACGCACGCACGCACGCACGTACGCACGCACGCACGCACTCACGCACGCACGCGCGCACTCACGCACGCACGCACCCCCACCCCCCCACACACGCGCACACACGCACACACGCACACACGCACATACGCACACACCCACGCACGCACATACGCACACACTCACACACGCACACACGTACACGCACACACGCACACACACACACACACACACACACACACACACACACACACACACACACACACACACACACACACACACATGCACACATACCCTCACACATGCATACATACAGTTACACACGTATACACTATCCCTAATTAGCGATGGTAAAGAGTCGATTGCATATCCTTCTATACCTACATATGTATATGTAGATTGGAAGGTAAAAATTAAATAAATATAAAGCGGGAGGCTCTGGCATTTTTTTTAAGATCTAGATGTCAACTAAACTCTGTCTGTTATGAAGTATTAAACATCTAACATATATTATTATTTTTGTTTTTACTATGTCGCTTATTTTCGTTTTTTTTTATAAAATTATAAAATTATCCTAAAAAATTGTTATTGGAATTATTTCATTTCTTTTAATTTGAAGTTAGTAGGTTGGAAGGTCGTGTTTTGTTCCACACGAGATAAATTTTTTTTCGCTAATAGATAATGGACTAAAGATAAGCACCTCTTATTTTGACCTATATTAAGGTTAACACGTTTCGCTATGGCAATATCGGTACTATTGGGTAGTAGGAAATTAAAAATATGCATTTTATTAACGTTCCTTATAAGCTGATGTGTCATTACCAATGTTTCATGACATACGAATCAATTTTTTTTTATACCTTTAATTTTAAATCCCTTTCTTACAAAAATTTAACAACCTAAACACACATAGGTTGGATGGTCGTGTTTGTTTCACACCAAATACTTGACTTATAAATAATATAGATTCTTTATCTGATCATTACATAGTCATTAGCTTTATTATCTCCATCTGATATTCAGATTATTTTTCTAAGCCATTTAAAAGTTTGAAAATGTAGACTTTCACGATTATTATACAATATAAAGTACTTAGTTTTGGGTTTTTAAATCGTGTATTTTTTGCGTTTTCATATTTTTCATATTTCATAAATTTGTTTTAACATCTCATATAATTCTTAAAGATATTATCATTTAAAAAATACACGATTAAGAAACCGAGAAGATAAGCTTTTGTTATTTCAAAGTTGATCTATGTAAATGTTTGTTTATTCGGTTCTATGAGAGGGAAAAGTGCTGTTGGTACTTCGTTGGTTGATGTCAGTACTTTAAGTGTTAGACAAACTACGTAAGTCTTTGTTGCTTTCTTAAGGTAATAAACAGTTGAAATAGCAATTTATTTTCATTTATATGGAAGGTCTTCCGTTAACTCACCACCTTGTATCCGTGTCTTTCCATCATCCGGTAACTATTCATTGCGTTGGTCTTTAACAACATTTTTTTTTAATTTTTAACATTTATATACAATATCCAGAATTGTCTTTTTTCCAAAAGAATATATACAAGAAAATATTTATTTAGGAGTTAACGTGTGAGAAGGGTGGATAACTGTGGTATGCTTTTTGAGCAAGTGTTTCCTAAAACGATGTGTGGGTTTCTCACATCTAGTATTTGGGGTGTATTAACAATAGCAAAATTGAGAAATTAACCCCTTTAGTATAAGCCGTCAGTGATTTTTTTTTATAAATCACTATGTTACTACATACTAATTATTGTTCACAGAGAAAGTATAAGAAAAAATGGAAGGTTTAATTTTTGGTGTAATAGTCTTGTTTGTAATTTTTGTTTACAAAGCTGTTTTCGAACCACTCCAATATTGGAAGAAGCTTGGTGTACCACATGATAAACCATTACCAATATTTGGAAATTTAATAGAATCAATATTAAAGAAAAAGGCAATAGCACACATACTCAAAGAACTCTACGACAAATACTCGAACCACAGGTAAAACGTTTAAGTTAAGCAAATGCATACAATTGAAGGATTTATTTTCAGATACTTTGGTTACTTCATGTTCAATACTCCCAGTTTACTAGTGCGTGATCCTGAATTGGTTAAACAAATTTGCATCAAGGATTTTAACTCATTTGCTGACCATAGAGAATTTTTACCCCCAAGAGCAGATCCTTTCTGGAACCAAGTTTTATTTGCCCGAAAAGGTTTAAACAAAAATGTTTTTAACATTGTTTCGATGTCAACAATTTTTAGGGCGTGATTGGAGGGAATTCAGAAAAATAATTGCAGCTGCTTTTTCTCAAAGGAAAATGAAGCTCATGTTTTTGCATATGACCCAGTGTGCGAAGTGTTTATTGGATAGTATTAACGATGCTAAAGATACACTTTCGATGGATATGAATGATGTTTTTGCAAAGCTTTCAAATGATTTTGCTGTAAATACAGCGCTCGGAATTGATTGTGATTCCACTAAGGATCCCAATAACGACTTTTATAGAATAGGAAGACGCGCGTTCATTATTAAATCATATAGAGGTCTAAAATATTTTGGGGCTGCAATAAGCACCAAGTTTGCAAATGTAAGGTGCATGGTCAGGAAAACAGCTAATTATTTATCAAAACTCTTTGCAGATTTTCAAAATTACATTTTTTGATGAACCCACTAAAGAGTTTTACAGAAAACAAATAAATAATTCACTGGAATATAGAGCAAAAAACAATATTGTACGTGTCGATCTATTACATTTACTTAAGAAAGCCCAGAAAGGTCGACTCAAATACGATAAAGAAGACAAACCGACCAACAACAATAAAGAATTCTCAGTACCAGAAGATAATCCAGAAGACATGACAGATTCATATATTCCAGCTGAAATATCAGATGACGATATTTTGGTGTCAATAATGGGGTTATTCTTTACCAATTTTGAGTCAGTAACCACTTATATGTGCAGCACTGTGTATGAAATGGCTGTTAATCCTGATATCCAGGAGAAGCTAATCAAAGAAGTGGACGAGACGTGGAAAAAATGTGGTGGAGATTTTACATATGACCATTTACTAAGCATGAAGTACTTCGATATGGTTTGCACTGGTAAAACTTGATTAAAAGTTTAGTAATAATTTTTTAAATTCTGTTTTGTAGAGGCGTTACGTCTTAGAAGTCCAACAGTGTTTTTGGATCGGGTCGTTACGAAACCTTATACCATTCCAGCTGTTCTACCTCACGAAAAACCATTACATCTCAAACCAGGGCAAGATATAACCCTACCAACATATTGTTTCTTAAACGATCCGGAATATTTTCCAAATCCTGATAAATTTGATCCAGAACGGTTTAATGACGAAAATAAACATAGCGTTCTTCCACAGACGTTTTTGCCTTTCGGATACGGCCCACGTTCTTGTCTGGGTAAGAGTAAACTTTAATTTAGTTTTACTTTTTATTTATCTCTATAATTTCTAGGTTCTCGCTTAGTTTTAGTACAAGTTAAATTAATAATTTTTTACTTTCTACTACGGTTTCGATTTGTTCCGATTGACAAAACACCTATTCCATTCACGTTGGACAAACTGAGTATGTCTCATACTAGTGAACATGGATACTGGCTTGGTCTAAAACCACGCCTTGATTTACAAATTATATAAATATCGTATTAATTATTAATTTGTAGGCCAACTAAGACCTGACGAAATTTTTATTGGTAGCAGACAACGCTTTAACATAAATTATCTTTGTTAATTTTTTAACTTTATTTGCTACTCTTGATGATTGTTAACAGTCTAATTTGCTTAGGTAGGTATTATTTGAACGAGACCAGGAATTAAGGTATACGCGCAAACACGATTGAATGTTCAGTGGCGTATCATGAGAGAGGAGGTGGGGCGCATAGGGTGGCACTTTTTGGGGGCGGCTAATTTACAGTAAAATAATAGATCTCTTAACGGAACTAGGGGCAGCGTTTCCAGATCTAGTATTTTCTGAGTGGTATTACGCTAAAGGATTTACGGAGGGATTTAAATAACTTTATACAATTAAAGACTGTATTCTTAGAAAAGGTAGACGAATAAAGTTTTAGTTAAAAAGATTTTTTTTAATTCGGTTGATTGTGCTATTAAACATGACTTCTTTATTTGTACTCTCAACTATCCTGTACATGGGACCTAACGATAGAGGTGCTTTATGACTAAGCTTTGCCAATAATATGAATTTATCATATTATATTGCTATTAAGTGTGTACATTTTAAAATTATTATGGGCGATACAAAGTGTTCCAAAAAAGGCAGGACAAACACAGTTAGTATTTTCTTAATGGAACGTCCCGTATATCATTAAATTTTTGGATTCTACGTGAAATTATAAAACTGTATTTATATAGGTTTCATCCGTGTAAAATTTACGGAATTTGAAATAATTCGCATTTTATGAGAAAAATTGCATTTACAGGTACCATATTGTGTTTTATTAGGAAAATGTTATACTTGGACCAAGGAAAAACCACGCTTAACCCTATATTTTGAAGAAGAAATATTAAAGATAAATAGGATGTTCAAAATATATGTTCAGACCTGAGAAAACTTGAAACTCAAAAATATCACTTCTCTCAAATAGAACACCCTGTATATTTTTGAGATGTGCTAAAGAAAATTAAAACCGCACAATTATTTATAAGACGGCCTATACCTATTTCTCACTGTTTTTGGCTTATTTTTATTTTTGTACATTATTCAATATTGCAATTTTCAATCAAAAATCGCATTTACAAGTATAACTTCATTACTATATACTATCTTGTGTTTTGTTAGGAAAACTTTTATACTTGGACCAAGGAAAAGCCACGCTTAAACCTATGTTCTGAAGAAGCAATATTAAAGATAAATAATACAAGGTGTTCAATATATATGTTCAAACCTGAGAAAACTTGAAACTCAAAAATATCACTTTTCACAAATAGAACACCCTATATATTTTTGAGCTGTGCTAAAGAACATTAAAACCACGCAATTCTTCATAAGATGTCTTATACCTATTTCTGACTGTTTTGAGTTGTTTGGATTTTTCTACATTATTCAATATTTCAATGGTTTTCCTTGTGATTATTCACTATAGCCATGAAATTTGAAAACTAAAGAAACAAAACGTTGCATTAAATACTAAACACCAATACAAATATAAATTAACTCGAACATAAAATATATTATGTTATCTTAAGAAATTGATATAAAATATACGAACATTCTCCAGTCATTGGATACTTCAACAGTTACTAGTGAGTTGTTCTTAAAATATATTCGAAAAGGTGCCCCTCCTGCTGAATCTATAGCCGTTTTACTATGTTTTCCATCACGGTTTCCAGCATCTCCAGTATTATCGTTCCACAAGCGTCTCGTCTCCTACCTACCATATCTTCTTTTGTAGTGGGAGAGATGTGACATGTACAGGTTGTCCCATTTTCGTATGTTTTACGGGGCATCTCGCTTATTTTTTAGGTTAGAACCTTGCGGTTTTCGCGACACCGTGCTACTTTTTAATCAAACTAAAGTGCACTAATCAAATTTGCCATAGCCATCTTAGTTTTTGTGCAACAGGGTGATTTTGGAAAAATTGCATTTTCAGTCATCCCCTGTAACTCTGTTATTGTCAGACATATTAAAAAAGTAAAAACTGATATTTGTAGATTTTTTTACGTAGAATCCAGTGGCGATACTCAGATTTTCTTTAGAAGTCACAGTTTTTGAGCTATTGACAAAACCTACTTTTTTTTAATGGGACATCCTATATATTTTTTTAAAATCTTTTTCCCTTTGCCAAGGGCTTTTCAAAAATATAGCATAGTCTATATTTATTTTTATAAATAACGTGACAACATGATTTTTTTTCTATAATTTAAATTGATAAAAAAACAAAATAATTAATCACAAATATTGTTCAAATTGCAGACCATTATGTCTCCTACAAGTTTCACAAAGTTTATAAATTCTTTTAATAGCATTTTCCAAAATGAATGATTGTCTTCGTAATTCTGCAAATGCGTTTTCCGTTGCAATTTTTAATTGTTGCATGTTGGCAAATTGCCTTGAATAAACTTTATTCTTTAAATACCCCCACAAAAAAAAATCCAAAACCGAGAGATCCGGTGATCGTGGTGGCCATCGAACAGGTCCATTTGTTCCAATCCGTCTCCTGGGAAAACGTTCATTTAGCCAGTTTTGTATTATTAAAGCATTGTGGGCTGGAGCCCCATCCTGCTGGAGGAATATATCGTTCAGTTGAGCTAGTGGAATATCTTCTAAAATGTTCATAGTTTTTTCTTGTAGAATTTGTAAGTACCCATTAGAGTTTAGGTTTTCTTCATAAATCTTGTAAACTATTTTTCGGTTAAAAATAAAGAAGGAGACATTAAATCCGAACCTGCCTTGACGCTCTCTAGGAAAAGTCACGTGGGTGTTTTCTTGACTCCAAAACTGCCAGTTGTGTCTATTAAGAATTCCCGAACTTGTTAAATGTGCCTCGTCTGACCAAATTATTTTTTTTTTCAAAATTATTGTCCTGAGTTTTCATATTTATAAACCAATTGCAGAATTCCAATCTACGATCAGCATCACCAGGGTGCAGATGATGAACAAGTTTATACTTGTAGGGTTTGAATGTATGTTTTTTTTTAATCCTTTGCACTGTTGTTTTAGACACACCGGTCTCTTCATCTATTTTCCTGCACGAGGTTTCAGGAGTGGTTTGAACAACTGCTAAAACGTTGATCTATGATTCCTAGTTCTCTTTGTTGTAAACTCGGGGTCGAGGTTTGTCAAAACATCCATGTTAGTAAAGATTAAATTTTAATTTTTGTAATATTCTTCTGTAGGGTTGTCTTCTTTCGGGATATCTATATGACAAAATAGATATATAAAATAAATACAAATTCTAAGGTAAAGATTAACTGACCTGTTCAAATAGAGTTCTAAGGCCTGGTCTGCGTTTTCATTAGATAAGATGAAGCAGGTATTCATATCATATTTCTCAAAGTTTTCAAATTTTTGGTTTTGAGCCATATTAAAAAATAATTAAACAACAACAAGAACAAGAACGATAACAATAAACAAAAACAACGAATAACAATAAATATCAGCACTAAATTTAGGAAAATGTAACCAGGAATAATTTGAGAGAAGCAGAAACTTCAAAAATCAAATACCTGAGTAATGGCAGAATGTTAATTATTTTGTTTTTTTGCGTTATCATGGTTACACACGGCTATCCACTATTATCAATGTAAATTATAGAAAAAAATCATTCTGTCACGTTATTTATAAAAATAAATATAAACTATGCTATATTTTTGAAAAGCTCTTGGCAAGAGGAAAAAGATTTAAAAAAAATATATAGGGTGCCCCATAAAAAAATAGGTTATGTCAATATCTCAAAAACTGTAACCTCTAAAGAAAATCTAAGTAGGCCACTGGATTCTATGTAAAAAAATCTATAAATATCGGTTTTTACTTTTTTAATATGTCTGACAATAACAGAGTTACAGGGGATGACTGAAAATGCAATTTTTCCAAAATCACCCTGTAGCACACAAACTAAGATGGCTATGGCAAATTTGATTAGTGCATCTTTGGTTTCATTAAAAAATAGCACGGTGTCGCGAAAACCGCAAGGTTCTAACATAAAAAATAAGCCAGATACCCCGTAAAACATACGAAATTGGGACAACCTGTACCGGATGGCCAACAAAGAACGGCCGTCGGCCATATCTCAGGAATGGTTTATAGCACAGATTCGGGAAAAAATTTTTTATAACAAAAGTGGCCTCGAGAAACGCCTGGAAATTATTTTCAGAATTGTAGGTCCACCGCTAGAGGGCGTATTTGATAGTTAAAATTGCATATTTTTTATTTGACAAGTTTTAGTCTATCTCTTCAAATAAGGGGCGGGGGAGAGTGGGAACCTTGTTACGAAAAACCGCCTTTAATTCAGGTTCTGCTTGACCGATTTTAATAAGCTTGATGTTTTTTTAAAGAGCTTTTATAAAACAATTGAAAACTTGTAAATTTGAAGCAATCTGATTAATAACATAAATGCTAGAGGGCGCTGTTTAATATTTTTTTAATATTGTGTTTTCTCTTTACAATTTTTTTCCCGAACCTGTGCTATAATTCATTCCTGAGATATGGCCGACGACCGTTCTTAGTTGGCCACCCGGTACATATTCTTTAATATATCCCCATAAGAAGAAATCCAATGGGGTAAGATCGCACGACCTTGGCCACTGGACGAAACCTCCACGCCCAATCCATTTTGATGCATGAGGTTAGGCAAACTTTCTTGTAGGAACTAAAGGTAGATACTACCAATCAGGGGAGTGTTAAGAAAATACAGTCCAATAATTCTATTGTAGAGAATGACACGCCAAACGTTATGAACCGGAAGTTTTGGTTTTACGTCGGATCCAAAATGGATTGTCTAATGCGTAATAGTGCATATTATGACAATTTACAGCACCATTTCTTTTAAAGGTAGCCTCGTCAGACAGCATAATATAAGATAAAAAGTTTGGATTAGTACCAAGATGCACATTAATCCACAGGTCAAAGTTTACTTGTCTTTCGAAGTGATCATTGCATAATTCCTGGTGTAATCCAATATACATACTTGTTCGCTATGGTTGTTAAAAGTGAACATAACGAGTAAACAATTATTTATCGCTCTAAATGACAAAGTAGCTAATTGAGTCTCGTATGACACATTTTGGAGAAAATTGCATTTTTTTAATAAATAGATAAACACATAGAGCTTTATCAAAAGTCCTCCAACGATTCCTGCTTACGCGATAGCGGTATTAAGCGCTATCGCTTTCAATTAATATATTCTCTTTATTTAATGATAATTTGTCTAAAGTTCTAAAGTGCATCATTCTAAGGCACATGTACAGTTGTATTCACTGAAAATGGGTACAAGTCTTATGACTAGATTTTGCCATATCAGGCTTTTCTTATCGACGCCAATAGACAAAACAAAATGCGCACAGCCAAAATGTTGCTGTTCCAGTATTTTTTCAGCGCGATGATAGTACATCACAAGATCAAATAAACTAATTTAGAATTTTTTAGGGTAACTACGCAACATAAGAGGCTCATTACAAAAATAGGCAACATTGTAAACGCAAAATCTGTAATCCATGTCAAACAGACGTTTAAAACTTCATGACAGACAGAGTTTAATAGACATCTAGATGCTAACTTAAATTAAAAGAAATGAAATCATTTGAATATCATTTTTTGGGTGTGTAGGTGTGTGTGGGTGTGTGTTGGTGTGTGTGGGTGCGTGTGCGTGTGCGCGTTCGCGAGCGCGTGCGCGTGCGCGTGCGGGTGCGTGTGCGTGTGCGTGTGCGTGTGCGTGTGCGTGTGCGTGTGCGTGTGCGTGTGCGTTGCGTCTGCGTGTGCGTGTGCGTGTGTGTGTGTGTGTGTGTGTGTGTGTGTGTATGTGTGTGTGTGTGTGTGTTTGGATGTGTGAATGTATGTAGTAGTCATAATAACTTCAGAACCACAATAAGCACGTACTTTAACTTTCGTATTTAAGCTTGTTTTCATTTCTCTTGGAGTTGATTAGGTTTTGGGAGAAATTCAGCGGCGGATATATATTTCAAAGATATAAAATTACCAACATATAGACCATAAGCGTATCGATTAATTAAAGTCTATTCAATTTCTTGATACAACGCGTAATTTAGCGGCAAAAAGATTCTTAAAGTAGAATTTAAGTGTAGACATATTTTTTAAAGTAAATTTAATTTTACATAGGTTTTCTTTATAAATTTTTTTAATGTCAAGTGAAATAAGTATAAAAATAAAATACCTAAATATGGTTTAAGCTGTATTATGGATATTTTTATAGAAGCGGTCGGCTTTGGAATTTTTTTTTTAATCTATTTTAGTCTATTAACCTCTATCTGACATGAAGGTTTAAACGACTGTTTTTGTTTTTACAATGTCGCCTATTTTCGTAATTTGTTTTAAAGTCGTTTGTATAGTTATACTAAAAAAATTGTTATTGAAATTATTTTATTTCTTTTAATCTCCATTGTGGGTTTGAAGGTCGTTTTTTGTTCCACATCAGACATAATTTTTTTGTCTGTTTTTTTTGTATTGAGGTTAAAATGATTTGCTATGGCGGTACCAGGTACTATTGGAAAGCAGGGATTTTAAAATACGCATTGTATGAATCTTCCTTATAAACTGATGTCAAAGATATTCAATGACTATACCAGTGTTTCATGATATACGAATTAACTTTTTTCAGATCTGTTTTCGATAAGTCACTTTTTTTATACGTTAAATGTTAAATGCCTTTCTTACAAAAATTTAACGACTTCAACACTCGGGTTGGATGGTGGTGTGTTCACACGAGATATTTGACTTATAAATAGTATAGATTCTTTATCTCTTCATTACATCGTACATTAGCTTTATTTCGCACGTAACTAATTTAAAAAGAAAATTATCTCCATCTGATAATAAGACTATTTTTCTAAGCTATTTAAGTTTGAAAATGTAGACTTTCACGATTTTTATACAATATAAAGTATTTATTTTTGGGTTTTTAAATCGTGTATTATTTTGTGTTTTTTTTTTCATGAATTTGTTTTAACATCTCAAGTAATTCTTAAAAATATTACCATTCACTGTAATTGTTATCGAAACGTTTAAATTTGTATAAACAATAACAGAAAAATACACCATTGAGAAACCCAGAAGATAAGTTATTTGGTATTTGAAAGTTTATCTGTGTAAATGTTTGTTTTAAAATTTATTTGGTTTGAATGTCAATTCGGTTGAATGATCTAAATTACTGATGCCCGAACAGCGCATGCATTATTCATGGAGCCTATTCCTATCCTTAGCTGTTACTCTATAGACCTATAGTACTTCATACTGCCCAAATTATTGTTGCTTTCTTAACCCTCCTATTGTGTTAATATTTTGGTTTCATTTATTGTGTTCGGGTCATTATGACCCGGGAACCTATAGTTGTCGTTTTATTGTCGTTAAATTGATATAACAGTAAATAATAATAAGAAATAAGATGTAGTATTTATTATTTATTACATATTATTATGAATGTTATGTATAAAACATCTCAAAAACGTAGTAGTTAGGTATATACATTTATTCGTTACAGTCTTGACAGTAGTAGTATACATGAACTTTACATAGGCATTTTGAGCAGTTACAACATACCATATTAGTTTTATTAACATTTGAAGAGGGACAAAAATTACATTTTTTACGCTTGGTTGTGGTTGATTGTCCCTTACTTCGGAATTACTGATTGAAGAACGTGACTTTATAACCATTTCAGCTGCAGGAATACTTTGAGGGAGACGTTTTCTTTCTTGCAATAATGGAGTGATCAAGGAATTACGCAGTTCATCAAGAAATAGTCGCCGTTTTCTAAGTTTTCTAGCATTCCAGGTTTCACCATAGAACATAAGCGTTGTAAGCTGAAACGTCCATGATATTGTAAAAGATGGTCATTGGCCATCTTTTAGTTTGCCGTCTGCAGGTGTATGTTATTGTTAATTTGTCTAACGACTCTACAGTACCTTTAGTTTTGTTGTAATCTAAAATCATAAACGGCTTTTTATGATCTTGGTTACACACTCCGTTATCGTGGTGCATGGTGCTCACGAGCGTAAGATTTTTATTCCTATTAATATAAGAAACTATCGACGTGTCCTTGGCAAGGTAAAATTTTAAAGAAAGAACTACTTTCCTGTTGCAGACCAATGCGGCTGGTAATTCAGGCTTATTTTTGCGAATAGTGCCAAGCATGGTTATTTTTCTTTTCAATAGCATCTACCGAGATCGTACGAGGTAAAAAAATTATCACACGTTACGTTGTGACCTTTTAGACCATAAGTAACATCTAGCACAATTCTTTTATCTTGACCTGTTTTTAGAGGTTCACCTTCTTTTCTCCCGTGGTAAACTTGCATGTTATATCCATAAGCAGTTACAGAATCGCATAAAGTCCAAATCTTGACTCTATATCTAGCAAGTTCATTCGCGACGTACTGTCTAAAAAGACAGCGGCCTCTAAAAGGTACCAGTTGCTCATCTACTGTTACATTTTCGTGAATATTATAGAGCTTAGGTAGAATTGCAACCCATTCCTCCCACAACTCCCGTATGGGAGCTAATTTATCACTTTGGCGTCGTTGCGGTCGAGTTTTATCGTCAAAGCGAATTATTCTTGCAATTGCATGAAATCATAATAGGGGCATTGTTGTTCTGAATATTGGACGACCTACATTTCCATCCGACAGACTGGCTAGAAACAGCAGGCCAAAATATGTTCTAGTTCAACTAATGTCTGTTCTTGAAACGTGTGCCACTAAGTCTTTTGCCTGCTAAATTTGACATTTTCATAATTAGGTTTACAATTTTGGGTGTGAAATATAGGAAGTACGCGGATTTTATAACAATTATTCGCGACGTAGCCAAGGAATCTACGATATAATATTTGCTGCTGGTAACCTTCCCAATTAATGTGTCTTTTCATTCCATACTATATTGCCATCCTTACGTGATTATCCGTATCAGCTTTACATGAAATCGTAGCTTAAACTTCATCACCCGGTTCGCTATTATATATCTCGTTTCAGATAAATGGTCTTCTTCTTCAGAAGCATTAGAATCGCTATCAGAAACACACAAACGTTTCTCAAGTTCACTATCCGTAAGCACTCTCTCACTACACATTTTCAATAATAAATTTCAGTTGTTAGGTATTTCTTATTAGAGTACAGCATCAAGTTTGATATTTACTACGAAACTAATACTCAGATTTTTTTTTGTTAGTATGCTCATGCTTCTATGTTAGTAATTACTTATTATTTGCTTATATATATCTTATTGTGGACTGTTTAGGAGTCCTTTTCCTCTTCAGCCCTGGTCAATCCTTGTTGTTGTGTTGCGTTGTTTGGTGTTATTGTATAGTGTACAATCATGAGGTGTGGTTATTTTTGGGTTAAAAAAAAGAAAAAAAAAGGATTTGGTTTTAATTGAGTAATGAGTGTTACTGGGTTAAGTGTGCGTGTTATATGTGGTGTGTGTGGCGTGGTTGGTGTGCTTATCTGCGTTGGCCGGTAACTTGCTAGGGTCGTCATCCAATAAACGTGGGGATGCGGAGGGCATAAGGGATGTCATCAAGGGATTCTTCTATCTCCTCGGGGTGGTCGTCGAGGAGTAGAGTAAGGATAGCGGGAGGATGTTTAAATTTTAATTTGGGTTTCCTTCGTGGGAATTGGGGAAATCGGTGGTTATAAGGAGTGGTCAAGATCTCTTTGGTTGGGACAGTGTCGCCGAAAATTCTTTTGTGCGTGAAATTTCTCTGAAGGGTTTGGATTCTATGGGTGATTGGTGGTACATTGGCGTGATGGATGGTGAGGTCATTAGGGTACCTGAAGGGTGACCGGTGTATACTTCGGAAAATTCGGCGTTCACAGGAAGCTATAGAGGAAAGGTGTTTGGAGTTTATGTTAGTGTGTATGGGAGCTCGGAAATCCATAACAGGGCGGATGTAGGTTTTATAAGTGTACATGAGTGTTTTGGGGTGACAACCTCTGATTCTACCCCGGAGGGCACCCAGTAGGTTTGCCCGGTTCCTAATCTTATTGAGGATTTTCTGAACATCAGGGAGCCAATTGAGGGTTCTCGTGAAAAGGATTCCAAGGTAGGTGATTTTATCTTGGAGAGGGAGTCTTTCTTGATTCAAAGTGAGGGACATCTTTTTGGAGGCAATCTTGGGGAACTTGTGTTCGGTGTAATGAGGATGGCGGAATACGATTGCTTGGGTCTTGGTAGTATAGGAGACTCTCCACCGGTTAGCCCAGTTGGAGAAATTCCGTAGGGTTTTGGATATGAGGAGGGAGGCCGTTTCACTGTTCCGATTAACCGTCCAGAAAGCGGTGTCATCTGCGAACTGTGCTACGACTACTACGGGTTGGGTGACTTCGGGAATATTGGAAGCGAAGATAGTGTAAAGGATCGGGGCTAAGGCAGAACCTTGTGGTACGCCTGCTGTGGGTTGGAAAGGATCTGAGTAGGTTTTCCCCACTTTGACCCGAACTGATCGATCAGTCAGGTACGAAAGTAGGAGTTTGGTGAAAGGGTCGGGAATGTTTAGGTTTCGGATCTTGTGCAGGAGACCGGCGTTCCAGACCCTGTCAAATGCCTGCTTGATGTATTGCTTGTGGTTGAATGCTCTGGTGGTCTCTGTAAGCAGCTTCAACAAGGGATCGTGACAGTTCGGTTGGGACAGAAGTCGAATTGGCTGTTGGGAAGAAGGTCATTAAATTCTAGGTGTTCCCTAAGTCGCCTGGCTAGAATCTGCTCGAAGCATTTTCCGAGGCAACTCAGGTCTATAGGAGGAGGGTGAGGTTAGGTCAGCGTGGGGTTTTGGTATCATGACGGTGGAAGCCGATTTCCAGTCCGTCGGGAAATAAGATAGGGTTAGGCATTTGTTATAGATTTCGGAAAGTAAACGGAGGGTTGGGTCGGTTAAGTGCCTGAGGATCTTTCTATTTAGGCCATCACGACCTGGGGCTAAATTTTTCCCTTTTTTGAAATATGTGAGGACCTGGTGGGGCGTAATGGGGGCATAAGAAGGACTCTCGTTATCGAGTTGGGGTTCGGGAAGGTTAAGGTTGCGGAATTCTTCAAGGCGACCCTCGAGGAGTGCCTTGACGTGGTTATCAAACTGGGGATCATCTGGGGATTGGAAAATGGTTTGAAGGTGGTGACCAAAGAAATCGACCTTTTCTTGATCGGAGGTTAGGTTGCCCTGAAGGTCTTCGGAGTGTTTGTTGGTTTCTCGCGTTTAGGCGATTATATTCGGTCTTGAGAGCCGGATCCCTGGATCGCAGGAATTGACGATAAATTCGTCTTTTCTCTTTGATCCAGTTCACAATGTGTTGTGGGAGCGGTTTGTGGGAAATGTCGATGTTTTAGTGGCACAGAGGTATCGACCGCTTCTGCAATTACGGAAGTTAGGTCTCTAATGGCTCTCTCGAGATCTTGGGTCGTTTGAAGATTGGGTGTGGGAAGGTTATTGGAGATGTGATCGGAGAACACATTCCAGTCTGCTTTAGAAAAATCTTTGATAACTGTATATTGAGGAGGTGTAGGAGGATCTGGACAAAATGAAGTTTTGACCAGTAGGGGTATGTGATCAGATGTGATCGTGGTGCCTAGAAAGCACTCACAATCGAAATAGTGAGCTAAGGGCTCGGATACTATGATATGGTCTATTATTGAGGCACCTAAATGGCCAAAGAATGTGGGTTGTTTGTTGGCGACTCGCAACAATGGCAACTGCAACAGAGCAGATGACAGCCTGTTACCGTTGTCATTAGTCGCGGTGTCACCAAATTGGGTATGGCGGGCATTAAAATCACCGAGGATAACGGCATTATTGAGGCTGGAGGCGTAAATTAATAGCTCATCTGATAGGGTATTATGGCCGGGTTGGTTGTAATAGGATATAAAAATTATTGGGGTGGGGAAGTGCACCGTTGCAGGAACGCATTCGAGATGCTGCAAATGCGCAGGAAGTTGAAAAGGAGTGGATGGGAAGCAATTTTTAACTAGGAGGGCGGTTCCATGTTGGCTATTATTTAGGAAGGAGTGATAGGAATTAAAGTGTAAGGAGCACTTGGGTGTAAGCTTAGTTTCTGTTATTGAGGGGATGTGTATATTGTGAGTGTAGGAGGTGTTTAATTAGGGGGCGCTTCCGACGCACCCCCCTGGCATTAATGGTCCCTGCTAGGATATCCATTGGAAAGGATTAAGGTTTGGGTTGGCGGATTACGGCGACCTTTATCCGCGTACCGGATACGCAAACGTTGATACGCCGTTGGAAGAAGTTCTGGGAGAGCGAGTCTAGAGTTCGAAGAACCCTAGACTGCCGGTCAGGGAACATGGTGAAAAGGGTGTGTGTAAGGACTTGCAAGAAGTCCTTGATGGATAAGGATTGTGTGTCGGGGGCGGGTTTAAGGTGTGCGGTGTCTTCCGAGTCGGACTCTTCCGACAGGATAGGATCTAGGGGAGCCATCTTCGATGGGGAACTGGGAGGTTCCCGCCACTTCCTGCACTGGACGGAGTAGGTAGGATGGGCTCCCCCGCAGTAATACACAGATGCTCACTGGCTGAATTTTTAAGGCATGGTTGGAAGGAATTCAGAAAAATAATTCCAGCTGCTTTTTCACAAAAGATAAAGAAGCTCATATTTTTGCATATGACTCAGTGTGTGAAGTGTTTATTGGAAAGTATTAAGGATGCTAAAGATTCGATGGATATGAATGATGTATTGGCAAATCTTTCAAACGATTTTGTTGTAAACATAACGTTCGGAATTGATTTTGATTCCTATAAGGATCCTAATAACGACTTTTATAAAATAGGAAGACGCGCATTCATTATAAAATCATTTAGAGCTCTAAAATTTTTTAGAGCTGCAATATGCACCAAGTTTGCAAATGTAAGGTGCGTGAGCAGGAAAATAACTAATTATTTATCAAAACTCTTTGGAGATTTTCAAAATTACAGTTTTTGATGAACCGACTAAAGAGTTATAGAAAACAAATAAATAATTCATTGGAATATAGAGAAAAAAACAATATTATACGTTTCGATCTATTGCATTTACTTAAGGAAGCTCAGAAAGGTCGGCTCAAATACAATAAAGAAGACAAACCGGCAAACAACAATAAATAATTCTCAGTACCAGAAGATAATCCGGAAGACATGACAGATTCTACTAACTATCCTGTGCATGGGACCTAACGATAGAGGTGCTTTATGACTAAACTTTGCCAATAAAATGAATGTATCACATTATATGGCTAGTAAGTCTATGCATTTTAAAATTATTCTGGAGGATACAAAGTATTCCAAAAACCAAACAAGACAAAGTTTGTATTTTCTTAATATCATTAAATTTTTGGATTCTACGTGAAATTATAACACTGTATTTATATAGGTTTCATGCATGTAAAATTTACAGTTTTTGAAATAATTCGAATTTTATCCAAAAAAATCGCATTTACAGATATAACTTCATTATTATGTACCATCTTGTGTTTTGTTAGGAAAAATGTCAAAAATATCACTTTTATCAAGTAAAACACCTAGTATATTTTTGAGCTGCGCTAAAGAAAATCAAAACCAGACAATTCTTCATAAGATGGCTCATATCTATTTCTCACTGTTTTTGAGTTATTTTTATTTTTCTACATTATTCAATATTTCAATGGTTTTTCTTGTGATTATTCACAGTAGCCATGAAATTTGAAAACTAAAGTTATTTTAAATACTAAACACTAACACAAATATAAATCATCTGCAACATGAAATGCATTATGTTATTGATAGAAAATAAACGAACATTCTCTAGCCATTCTATAATTCAACAGTTACTAGTGAGTTGCTCTTAAAATATATTCCTTCCTGCTGAATGCATGCATTTAGTCGTTTTATTGTTTTCCCTCACGGTTTTCAGCATCTCCAGTGTTATCGTTCCACAAGCGTCTCGTCTCCTATGTTCCATATCTTCTTTTGTAGTGGGAGCGATGTGACATATACACATTCTTTACTATATCCCCATAAGAAGAAATCTAATCGGGTAAGATCGCACGACCTTGGTTGACCAATGGACAAAACCTCCACGCCCAATCCATTTTTGAACATAATTATCATCTAAAAATTCACGTACCTCGCGCTTGAATATCTGCAAAACCGCTAAAATTACGATTACAAAGTACGACATTTGGGTGTTCCTAGGCATGCGGAATTAGAAAATGATATCGGCACTGTTGCCAGATTTCCCAGTTTTGCGCTACACGTAGTCATTTTGTTTTCTTAAATAGAATGCTCTACTTATTTTTATTGCAATCAATTGGGCGTCTCAAACTTATTAAGATCTCAATACTCAGTCTTTTTATCTTAAATGGAAAATCCCAAATTCTCAAAATTCTGTTTATACCATTAGATGCTAGTGAGAAATATTATGGGATAGTTACTTATTTTAGAATGAGTATGCATTAAATTTATCAGAGATGCCCGAAAATATGAATACCCTAGGAATAAGTAAGCACTGCTTCAATTGTTTTCAACACTCTAGCCGTCGCCATGTTACAACAGTGGCAAATTAAACACATCATTGTCAGTTAAGCCGCTGAATATTGCATCGATTACAAAATTATGATTTGATTATGGCTTTTGTTCTATCAGAAACCCAACGTATTGATATTTTGATTTTTCGTGGATATGGAAATAAAACAAGGGCATATCAAGAAGTCTGCAACTTGTTTAATGATCGTTATCCTAATAAACTCATTAAAAAATCTATCATACACAGAACTTATCGACGTTGCGAAAAAACAGGGTCCATAAAATGTTTACCTAAAACCGGACGCCCAAGAACTGCTACAAGTGATGAAAATAAATTAAACGTTTTATTACAAATAGAGGAAAATCCAAAAGTAAGCACCAACCAGTTAGCTATAAATACCGAAATCTGTCAAAAATCTGTAAGGACTATTTTGATGGAAAATAAATTAAAGTCGTACAAGATCCATTACACTCAAGAGCTTTTAGAGAATGATACTGACCGCCGCAATGAATTCACCGAAATCGTGATGGAAAATCTCAACCAAGATCCTTATTTTGCGCACAAAATTGTATTGAGTGATGAAGCTACTTTTTGCTTGAACGGCCAAGTTAATAGGCACAATTGCCGAATTTGGTCTAGAGATAACCCCCATTGGATGGAAGAACTTCATATCCAATATCCTGAGAAAGTTAACCTCTGGGCGGGAATATTTGGAAACAATATTATCGGACCTTTTTTCATAGAAGGTGCATTAACAGGGCGAAAGTATTTGGAGCTCCTTAGAGAAAGTATGGTTCCTGCCATTCAACAAAATAGAAATATAGGTGAAATCTGGTACCAACATAATGGTGCTCCGCCCCATTATTCAAGAGAAGCCATGCAATTTCTAAACAACTAATTCCCAGGAAGGCTGATTGGAAGACATGGAGCATTAGAATGGCCACTTCGATCCCCTGATGTGACTCCACTGGACTTCTTGTGGGGTCATTTGAAGAACCGTGTCTACGGAAATCGCCCAGAAAATTTGAAAGAACTCTGCGAAAGAATCCACGTCGAAATTGTACTTATAACACCGGATATGTTGAGCAACACATTGCGAGAATTTTATGATCGACTTGGATACTGTCTGGCAAATAATGCAGCCCACTTTGAGCATTTAATTAAAAGTTAGTGTGGTTAATTATTAATTTAATGTTAACTAATTAATTAAGTTATTGTTGTTTTAGCCCATTGGCTTTTAATATCCTTCTTATCTTGGCATTATTGTTATTAGTTAAAGTGCAAGGGAAAGTGGCCAATCACAAATAAAAAAATGACCTTCATAACTCAAGTCATTTATTTCAATAAAAATAAATAGAACATTCCATTTAAGATAACAAAAATACTATGTGTAGCGCAAGACTGGGAACTCTGGCAACAGTGCGATATAATTTTCCAATTCCGCATGCCTAGGAACCCCCAAATGACGAATTTTGTAATCATAGCTTTAGCGGTTTTGCAGATATTTAAGCGTTTCGGTACTTGTTACTGAAAACGCGGTGTTGTCTTATCCCGGCAACTAGTAGAGATAAAATTTTGAAAATTTGAGATCTTAATAAGTTTGAGACGCCCAATTGATTGCAATAAAAATAAATAGAGCATTCTGTTTAAGAAAACAAAATGACTACGTGTAGCGCAAAATTAGGAAATGTGGCAACAGTGCCTATATCATTTTTCAATCCTGTACGCCCCGAAACCCCCAAATGCTGAATTTTATAATCGTAACTTTGGCAATTTTGTAGATATTTAAGCGTTCCGGTACTTTTTCCTAACCCTGTATAACATTATTTTTTTATTATTTTATAAAAAAATCTCCGTTCTTTTTCACAAAATCAAATCAACAACCCGTCAATTATTTTCTCAAACCTCCAAGCCTTATTTTTACCATCAAAACATACAACAGCCGCCCATATTTTCTGGATGGTTTTAATTCAACCTGTCTTATAATTTATAAAATAGAATATATAAATCCGCACCAGTTGTGGTACATCTTAAGGTATAAATAATTAATTTAGGTACTTCTATTGCTTTCGGTTTTCTTAAATTATGAGAGCAAGCGCTACTCTGACATGTATAGTAGAACTAGGTGATGGAACTCCTAAATTCATAGAGAATGCAACAATAGCTTAATGGTGTAAGCGGATAACAGCTTCTACAATCTGTTGCCCAAAATTGTTAGAACATGTTATAGTAATTAATTTTAAAACTTAAAAAACTTAAAAGCTGCTATTGATAGAAGCCAGTTTTTAACCAACAAATATATTATTTATACTGTTAGTTTTATATAACAAATATCCGATACTAAAGATCGCCATACTCCAGACGACACTTATCCAATAATAACTTATGTATACACATCATTTTGTTTCACAATGAAAATAAAGTTGCGTTTACATTAAAATACCATGTCACATTAATTTGGCTCTGTTATTACTTCTTAGAATGGTGTAAAATACAACCCTGCAGACAGCGCTCTGCAGCGGGGCCCAAATTGGATAACAAATATCTCGTGTGGAACACCACACGACATTCCAACCTACAAAATGGAAATTAAAAGAAATGAAATAATTTTAATAACATTTTTTTAGGATAACTATACAACATCTATTATAAGAAGCTCGTTAAAAAAACAGGCAACGTTGTAAACGCAAAAACAATAATCTAATTATGTCAAACAGACGTTTAAAACTTCATGACAGACAGAGGTTAATAGACATCTATATGCTAACTTAAATTAAAAGAAATGAAATAATTTTGATTCCAATTTTTTTTAAATAACTATTCAACCTCTCTTTATACGTTCATAATGAAAACAGGCAACAATATAGAAGGAAAAACAGTAATCTATGTCAGAATGACGTTTCAAACTTCATGTCGTATAGAGATTCATAGGCAGAAATACATGCTAACGTAAAAAAAATGCCAAAGCCGCCTGCTTCGATAGAAATATCGGTAATACTTCAGCGTTTTCAATCATATTTATTTAATTTTTACATTTAATACGCTGTACAAATCCATATAAAACTAAACTTTCTTTAAAAAATACGACTACATTGTTTGTTACAAAATTAGTCGTTATTCAGATAATTAAAAATTTGAACTAACACTTAAATTCTACCTTAGGAATTTTTTTGGCGCTAAAATTGCTTAGAAAATGATCAATTGATATGTTTACGGTCTACATCCAGGTATTTTTATATCTTTTAAATATGGAGTTGTTTTAGAAATATTTGATAAAAACCAAAAACTACCCCTAATAAACCCTCTCTCTCCACTCCTGGATTACTCCCAAAATCTAATCAGCTCTAAGCCAAATCAAAACAAGCGTAAATACAATATTTTGAGCACGTAGGTATTTTCGTGGATACTAACACACATCCAAATACACGTACATACGCATGCACGCACGTACACGTGTCTGTACGCACGCATGTACACATGCACACACGCACACATGCACACATACTCACATACACACACGCACACACGCACACACACTCACATGCACACACGCACACGCACACCCAACACACACCACATACCATACACATACGAACGCACACGCACGCGCACAAGCACACGCACACGCACACGCACACGCACACGCACACACACGCACACGCACACGCACACGCACACGCACACGCACACGCGTTCGCACACGCACACACGCACAGGCGCACGTACACGCACACTCACACGCACACGCACCCGCACACGCACATGCACACGCACACGCACACGCACACGCACACGCACACGCACACGCACACGCACGCACGCACGCACACCCACACACACACACACACGTACACACGCACACACGCATGCACACACGCCCGCACACATGCTCGCACGCACACACCCACATAAACAAACACAAACACACACTCACACACAGACACGCACACACACACGCACACACACACACACACACACATAAACACACGCATACATACACACGCTCGCACACACGTACACACGCACGTACAGGTGCACGTGCGGACGCATGCATGCACGTACGCACACACGCACACACGCACATACACACACGCGCACACACGCACACACGCACACAGGCACACACGCACACATACACACACGCAAACACACGCACACACGCACACACGCACACGCGCACACACGCACACACGCACACACGCACACAGGCACACACGCACACACACACGCGCAAACACACGCACACACGCACACACGCACACACGCACACACGCACACACGCACGCACGATCTTGGCGAAACTTGGCCAAAAGTTGTAAAATGTGCTAGTAAGTCGATTTAGCAATAGTGAAGAAAAAGGCGATTGTTTAACTTTCTATACCTATATACACAGGGTGTTCTATAATTAATGGTACATAGAACCATGGTAGAATCCTGACCTAAAATTATGACGATTTGCCAAATATGATCTAAAATGTTGATAATTAAGAAGTTACAGGGTGTTAAAGTTGAAAATTATTAGACTGTTAATGGTTCTAACTTTTTTAATACCCTGTATTTTTGTGCTAAATTTAGTGGAAAATTGTATTGACCTAAGGCGCCCCTAACCGTAGAACAATATATTAAATCACTTTTGCCAGTGGCATTCAACATAAGTGATGAACACGTTCACCCCTCCTTAATATTACGCCACTGTGCAAATATCAATTTCAACTATAAATTCATATTTTCCAATATCTTGTACGTAAAATATATACTTGTTAAGAACCCATAAAGTGGATAATAATCGAGATATTAACCATTAAAGAGGTACAAACATTATAATTTTAACTTTTTTGCTTATCCATAGTAGCAGGTCAGGATTGCTCTGTTTATAATTCATTACTTCGACATTAAAATTGTGCACTCTTGTTAGGAATCCAGAATAATAAAATAAAAAAAATAATAATAAAACATGGTTTTAGTTTTTATTACCAAATGTACTGTGGATAGCCAGAAAATAAGTTACAAGTACTGTGTTTTTACCTCTTTAATGGTTAATATCTCGATAATTTTTCACATTATGGGTTCTTAACAAGGGTACATATTTTACGTACAATACATTGGAAAATATGAATTTACAGTTGAAATTGACATTTGAACAGTGGCGTAATATTTAGGAGGGGTGAAGGTGTTTACCATTTATGTTGAACGCCACTGGCAAAAGTGATTTAATATATTGTTCTACAGTTGGGTACGCCTTAGGTTAGTAAAATTTTCCACTAAATATAGTACAAAAATACAGAGTATTAGAAAAGTTAATGACATTAACCATTTAATAAGTTTCAACTTTAACACCCTGTAACTTCTTAATTATCAACGTTTTATTAAGATCATATTTGGCAAATAGTCATAATTTTAGGTCAGGATTCTACCGCGTTTCTATGTACCATTAATTATGGGACACCCTGTATATGTCTATGTAGGTTGGAAGGTAAAAAAACTGGGCCATTTAAACTTCTAATTAGTTAAAGTGTATAGTAGATAGGTACGTAACACGTGTCACGGGTCTAATTGTGAATTATGTTATTGTAATAATCGAGTATGAAATAACTGAATAACGTCTCTGAAAAGTTAAACCGCTAACGGGTAACTATTTATGACGAGTAACCCTATACTACTAATACATGCAACAAAAATGCTAATCCCTGACAGCTGCAACAATTTAACCAAAAACAAACACCCTCCAATGATTTTTGTTCAAGTGAAAGCATTTGATTTCCCATATTAAACAGTTCGTAATACATAACGGCCACGTGCATTTCGCTTTCTAAATGAGTGGAAAAAAAGTGGAAAAAGTGGAACCCTAAAACGAAAGCTTAAAATAGAAAAAGACAAGTCTGTACAAAAACATATAAAAAGCCCTAGTTTTTTTTCGCGTGCCGGAATCAGATAGTATAAGTAGTGGCGTAAGTGTAGGTGAAAATGTGGAACTAAAAACCTAAACCGACACAAAATGTTTCGAAAGGACATTTTTACTTTCGAAACTTTTAAAGACATGATTTTAAATTTAAATTTTCGATTTGAGATTCTACGGTAGTAGTGTGCTTGCAAAAAAAATGTTGAGAAACACGCCATAGGTAGGTGTTTTTCTATTTCTTATTATACATATACAACGAAAACTGGTCGCAGAATAGAAAAAAAAATGGTTGTTATTCTTTAAAATTACAAGCCGTATTTTGTCAACCGTATTATTTATTTGCTGACGAATATGTGTATTTTAAAGATGCAAGGACAAAAATTAAATAAAGTGCATTTCACGAATAATTAGATCTCTATAATATATGGCTGCCATTCCACTATGAACAACATCCAATTATAAAATAACTAAAATGCTATAAGTGTAACATTGTAATGAAAGGGATATTTCAGTTGGCTACTCTGAACCGCATTTTCCATCCTTTCCTACAATATTATAATAGCAAAAGACAAATATAATAACAAATACGACCTTCAAACGTCTTAAAATATTATTTGCCAACTCAGTAGCGTAACACGCGGAGAGGTAACTTAGGTTAGTAAAATTGAAAATTTTTCAATTAATTATTGTAAGAAATAAACATCGTTAAAATAAAAGAATGTTCCAAACAAATATCATTATTGTTAAGAGTTTCTGAAAATTTACCATTACTAATTCGTAATTAATGTTGAAACCGCAGATTACTCCATTAGCATAATGTGAATTAGAAATCATTAACGACCACTTGCTTTGCTTATAAATGTGGAATCAATTTTCCATTTTGCCATTATACTGTAAACAATAACTTGTAACGGTTGTAGTGATTGTGTAGTTTTTATACTAAAATGTTTATAATTCTGCGATTTTTAATTACGCAATAATTATTAATAAAAAAATAATTTACTACATACTTGTTCATTTTTTTTAAATTTGTATTAAAATAGTATATGAATACTAGGTGAGCGTGGTGATGGCGAATTTATTAATGATAAATTTATTCAAATAAGTTTTTCACTTTTTTTTATATGACGCAAGGTACTACGCTAATGAGTGCTCCAGCGCTTTATTTGATGACAAATTTAAATGGCGGCCATATTGCAGAGATGTAATTACTCGTGAAATGCACTATACCATGTAAATTCAATGATTCATTTTAGCGCTTGTGCAACATACGACATGTAGACAAAAGATAATATTGTAGATAGTATCATAATAGAAGTATGATAGCGTGCTGCTTAATAAAGAGAAAGAGGAAGTTAACACGAGTAGGGCAATACTAATAAGAACTGTAGATGTTCGACTTATTAGCTAAATGTGATCCAGTTTTAAAAATGCATTTATCTAAAAGCAACTCAGGCAAGTTCAAATATCTCAGCCCAATAATTCAAAATTAATTAATTCACAGTATTGCTACAACAGTAAAACAAAAGTAAAAAAAAAGCTGAAATGGCAAATTCAATCAACAAAGACATTCAACGTATTCTCGAATGGGGAAGCAATAATCTAGTTAAATTTAATGCTAACAAAACTCAGTGTTGCCTTATGTCCGCCAAAAAAGATCGATCATTTCCTGTTGTAAGTATGAATGGCTCAGTTCTTAAGTTTTCAGACTCTATTACTTTATTGGGTATGACTGTATCTTCAAATCTCTCATGGGTTGACCATCTTCTGTCAGCTACCAACACAGCTGCTCGTAAAATAGCCTTTTTGTACAGATCTAAGCAGTAGTTTACCTCTCGACAACTCCTTATGCTGTATAAGGCCCAAATTCGGCCTCATCTGGAATATAATTCTCACCTCTGGGTTAGTGCTCCCCAATACGTTCTCAATATCGTTGATCTTATTCAAAAGAGAGCGATTAGGCTTATAAATGACCCGTCCTTAACTTCTCACATACAGACCCTTGAGCATAGAAGGATGGTTTCAGTTTTTTCTTTGTATTATCGTTATTACAACGGCTATTGTGCTGCTGAATTATATTCTTTGATACCATCTCGGGCTATCTTTGCGAGAAACACACGGTTCGCTCATTCACATCATCAGTATGCAGAACAAATCTCCACTTGTCGTACCAAACGGGCGCAATCCACATTTTTCTACACGGCTTCTAAACTATGGAATGCTCTCCCTAGTTCCTGTTGTCCTCTCACTTATGATATGAGAAAATTTAAGGTAGCTGTTCATAGGCATCTATTGGCAATTCATTATCCCTCTATCCATCCTCCTAAGTGTTCCTGGGTGCTTTAGCACGATAGCCCTAATTTAGCCTGTTCAGGTCCACAATCATAAAAAAAAAAAATATTTTACAACAAATTCGTAATTATCCTTTTTACCTCCCTACCTACATGTGCCGGCTGTCCCAATAAGAATGGCTCTCGGCCATACATCGGAAACCGCTTATAGTACAGCTTCGGGAAAAAAATTATAACAAAAGTGGCATCGAAAAAAAAACTGGAAATTATGTATAGAATTGTAGGATGTCCGCTAGAGGGCGTAACTAAAAATTAAAAATTAAGAAATAAGTTTTTTACAAATTTCGCCTAATTATGAGGCATTGAAAATATGATCATTATATTATCCTAAAAATTCTGCGTATATTTGATTTCACAAGTTTTAGCCCATCTTTTCGAATAAAAGCTGGGGGAGAGTGGGAACCTTATTACGAAAAAAACGCCTGTAACTCCGACAGCACTTTTCCACTAATGTAAGAGTAATAATTTCGACACAACCTAATAAGTAACATGCACGCTACTGGGCGGTATTTATTTATTTTTTTTAATCTAGTTTTCTTTGGAAAATATTAAATATGAGTATGCAGTTTTAATCGTGGATTACAAAAGTAGACTAAATTAGCAACAGAATGGTGAAAACCTCAAGAAGATATCTTTTTCCTATCCGGATATTGTAAATTTTAAGCATTTTCCTTTGAATATAGATTACTTGGGTTTTACTGAACGAACTTTAACAATTTTAACAATTTTTAACTCCTTAAAATTTACTTTCCTTGTGCTATAAATAATATTATCAATTATAATTTCAATATTACTGTTACTGTCACGCGGTAGCGGCTATAAGGAAGTTAAAGTAGAAATATATCAAAACAAGTAGTGGGTCATGGAAAAAACAAACATTTGCCAAACGTCGTTACCAATTACACTTGATTTTTTTGTTATATTTGCCGTTTGATTTTACATTGGTTTCAACATCACACACACACACGCACGCACGCACGCACACACACACACACACACACACATATATATATATATATATATATATATATATATATATATATATATATATGTAATGTTAAAACAAATATAAAAACAAACGGCACTATAAAATATAACAAAAAATATCAAGTTAATTATTGACGACCTAAATGCTCAAGTTGTCGCCCATCATTTTCGATGCAAGCGTTTACTCTTTGAAAACTAGATTGAACAGCAATTTCAAAACCTGCTCTCGTGGACCGCGAAAATTTTATTATTGTAATAAACTGTTGTCAAATCGCCATTGTTACCGCGATAGAAAAGATAATTAATGGATTTTTAATATCTTGATAATACGCTAATGTTTTCAAAATATTTTATTTATATATTTTTGTGTAAGACATGTGAGAATGTATGTAACTGATATTTGGCTAGGGTTGAAAAACACATGTTGGGGTTTCAGTAGCAGGTGTGCGCTTAAATCTGCTTTACTGAAGAGGCGTAATGAATTATTGGGATTTCTTATGCGCCGATTCTTAATGTGAAAGTGTCATTAGTTTAGTAAGTAATTGTGTCGGTACAGACCGAGATCAAAAGATATCTTTGTTTGTTACTTGGAAACTCGAGACCTAAGTGTAGGGTTTGTTACGGACGAATGCATATTTTTAAAATTTAGGTGTGGTGGAATAATTAATATGAAACTGCTCCAACGTAAATTAATGTTTCTGGTTTTTTTGTTACTTTTGAAAAATGGTGGTTGATTCCGGGAGAAATTGTAGTTTGTTTTGAAATCGGGAAAAAGGTTAGTTACAGTTAGAATGTCAATCGAGCCAGATCGATTTTGAGTTAATTAAATACCTTCATTGTAAACAGTTGGTCTTTAAAATAATTAGCCAACACTAATGTGTGTTTCAAATATTAATCTATAAATAACAGTCACCCTTTTTGAAGTTAATTCGCGGATGTTAACGATTTGTGTCAGTGATCAATTAAAGGAATATATATTCAAGTGTAAGTAGGTATTTTTATATAAATTAAGACTAGCAGCAGATAATTCTACAAGCCTATGCAACCTATTAAGAATCGAGCATTGCCTTGCAAAGGTATCTTATTCGCACGCGGACTCATTAAGCTGAAATCTGCTAAAATAAGAGACAGCACAGGGCTCCTTCACTCTTGTGTTTGTGTGAATTAGTATTGTTGTTCGTTGTTTATATTTATATTTGTGTAGAGGTGGTCTGGTGAACGCGTACATGATATCGCTGGGTTATTAATTGTAAAAGCCAATTGCCTAGTGACTACGCATTCCCTGGTCCAGATAACCATTAAACACCTCGACTTTTATTTTTATTGTTTTTATTGTTGTATAGATGAATGTGAAGCCTGAGAAAGGAGCACTGTATTTTTCTAACGCCTTCAAATTTATATATCGGTCACGATGTTGTGATTTATCTATAACTTACCCTTGCAAGGTTTTGTTTTAATGAGTTTTTAGGTAGAATTGCATGCCTGCGAACTAATTTCTCTTTATATGCAATTGGTTGTAATTTTTCATATGTATTTTGTGCTTTAGTGGTCACTAAACAATTGTCTACGTGTAAATTCCTTGTCTATTTTCTTTTGCCCTTGCCTTTACCTTATTATCACCTGTGCAATTTTACTGTTGTATTTTAGACAGGTACCGTAATTTGCTTTATTGTTTTATGTGCTTATTTACTTAAAGACCGGCATGATTGATTTTAAAGAGCCACATGTATTATGAAATTTACGTTGATTATTTATGACACAATTGTGGGTGTGACTACATGGGGTTTCTTTTTTTATTATTGTGTGTAACTAAACTGCTTTTTATTCATTTTCTCTTAATGTTATAATTTTGTTCGCACTTTAAACTGATTTAATGGTGTTTTGTTATATATTTAACCATTTCATTTTTTTTGTGTTATTTGATTTATTAATGTACTAGAGCAATTACTTATTTATAAATAAAGTAGTTCTTATTGGCGGTTCTTTCCCACAATAGTACATTAACGGGCTGAACCACCATTGCGCAAAGCTCGTTGATTTTAATTTGAGTAGTTTCATTTTTTTACCAAACCCACATGATGCAACACTTACCTTATCCGGCTTACCTAATTCAGATAGCACAACGTACCTACCACTAGACGACCACTTCGTTTGATCAGATTTGAGGTTTGCGAGTAATTAAATATCAGACTTGTCAATAAATTCTAATGTTTAATTATTGCCAGGGAAGTCAAAATAAGTAATTGGAGTAATAGTAACTTGATTGTCAGTCAAGCCAAGATAAATCACTTAGCGATTGTTTTGTTCTTGAATTTGCATTTTTGCAAATAAGTTCAAATTACACTTTTCAAGATAGGGTCCCTAGGGGACGCTACAATATCGATCGGGTTGTCTCGAGTAGTGGTCCTAGTTGCAAAAACAAGGCCTTTAATTCGTGCCCAGAGATAGAACTTTAAGACAGTCAAGCTTGGTGACCTGGCTGGCCAAAAAAATAGGCTTCTACGTCCTATCCATCTATCAGGGTATGTATCATCTAAAAATTCTCTAACTTCTCTGGACGCCCATCGTGCTGGAACAACATGGACCTACGAATTGCTAGAGATATACCTTCTAGAAGAAGAGGAGGCTTTGAAACATTGGGATGGAGGAGTGTGGAAAAAAACTATTACACATACAGAAAAAATTATATCTCAATGATGGCCACGTGAAAAGGTGTAATTATTAAGAACATAGTGTTAATTGGATCCTTTTTGTTAATTTCTCCTACTCTAATTGTAAAACAGCTTTTTTTATGTAAATATCACATTCTTCTAATTAAAACTGCATATAAACTGAATGCTTATTTGCAGTTATTACTTGTAATTTTTGTTTATTGCAAAAATACTGAAATTTAAAATTATAAATGGTTTGAACAAAATTAAATTATTTGCATACATATTTGTAGGCTTTGCTACATTATTTAAAATAATGATATATTAATGATCCACATTCTTTAATGTACTTATTTAGAAAGTAGTTCATTATAACGTAATTTTGACCCTCACGTTGAACCTCTTCCATCCAGCGTGGATTATTCTATCATCAATAGTGCATATTGTGACGGTTTACCATACCATCACTTTTAAATGTAGCTTCATCTGACCACACAATACGTGACAGCAATTGAGGGTCGTCACATATATCTAGCAACCTGTTGCAATAATCCAACCTTCTATCGTAATCGCGATCACTCAATCTTTGATGCTGTACTACATGATAGGGATGTAACCTAAGTGAAATATAATGTCCTGATAAATATCTTTCCAGAGCTATAAAAAAAAATTAAGATGTTACAATATAATCATCATGGCAACAAATATTATTGTGTAGGTATATTTTGCTTAAGAAACATATATTATGCAAGAGAAAAGGTATCTATCAAAATACGGAGAACGGTGGTTCTGCTTATTCGCGAGTCTCTAGCTATTGCTCTGATACTTAAGTGGGAGTTAAATTGCACATATGCCAAAACATTTATTGTGTTTGCCTCTGATCGACCTCTGCCTCGTCTTCTATAAACAGGAAGAACTACATTTCCTGTCGTTCTTAAACGGTGTATGAGTCGACGAGCAACCACTATCAGCATGACGTCTTTGGGGATATTATACACCCTAGCCGCAACAACTGCATTCCTCATGCATAAATATAAGATAATTAAATTAATACGAATAAATCGCAATGAAATGTAAATGATCGAATTACTACATTTAATAATTTGACACGTCTTTTTGTTTTTCCCATGGCTCACTACTTGTTTTGATATGTTTCCACTTTAACTTCCTTAACGCCGTTTCCGCGCGACAGTAACAGTAATATTGAAATTATAATTAATATTTTTTATAGGACAAGGAAAGTAAATTTTAATGAACCCAAAATTGATAAAATTCGTTCAGTAACACCCGAGTATTCTATATTCAAGGGAAAATCCTTAAAATTTACACATTTTTTAAGATATCTCTGGATAGGAAAAAGACATCGACATGCGGTTTTCGCCATTCTGTTGCTAATTAGGTCTACTAGATTAAAAAAAAATAATAAATTTCGCCTTCTAGTGTGCATGTTACTTACTAGGTTGTGTCTAAATTATTATTATTACATTAGTGGAAAGCATCTGTTTTCAACAAGACTAAGTTTGGAAAGATCGATTAAGCAGAACTGGAGTTACAGGCGTTTTTTCATAATAAGGTTCCCATTCTCCCCCACCTCTTATTTGAAAAGGTGGGCTAAAACTTGTGAAATCAAATATACGCAGAATTTTTAGAAGAATAGAATGATTTTATTTTCAATGCCTCATAACTAGGCGAAACTTGTAAAATATTTATCTTTTAATTTTTAATTTTCAGTTACGCCCTCTAGCGGTGGTCCTACAATTCTATACATAATTTACAGGTTTTTCTGGAGGCCACTTTTGTTACAAATTTTTTTTTCCGAAGCTGTACTATAGGCTGTTTCTGATATATGGACGAAAGCATTCTTACCGGCACACCTAGCACATATTCAGGTATAGAAGGTTATACAATCCACTTGCTTTCACTATCTACCTAGATATAGACCTTAAACATATCGATTAATAATATTCTATGCAATTTTTTGATATGGCGCGTAATTGGCAAAAAATTCCTAAAGTAGGATTTAAGTGTTAGTTTTTCATTATCTGAATCACGATTCATTTTATAAGAAAACGTGTAGACGTATTTTTTAGATAAAATTTTATTTTACATAAATTTTGTTTATAAAGTTTTTTACTGTAAAGCGAAATAAATGTAAAAATTAAAGAAATATGATTGCAAATGCTGAAACTGTATTATCGATATTTTTATACAAGCGGGCGGCTTTGGAATTTTTTTTTACGTTAACATGTATTTATGTCTATGAATCTCTATCTGACATAAAGTTTTAATATTCTGACATAGATTATTGTTTTTGTTTTTACATTGTTGCCCGTTTTCATTATGAACGTATAAAAAAGAGGTTGCACATTTATCCTAAAAAAATTGAATTATAGTTGTTTATATATCAAGGGAGTTATGAGGGTGTTAATGACCGAGACCAATAGATTGCAATATCGAGAGACGTTAGTCCCGAGGGATTGTAAGTTGTCCGAGGTTATTAACATACATAACTCACGTAATAGATAAAATTCATTATAAATGAAATATGAAAACGAAATTTTGTTGGTTATTAAAATTAAATGAACGTTTAATAATTAAGTAGACATTGTTATCATGGATATATCAACTGACAAGCTTGCAAATATTTGTCAAAATTCATTAGAGGGAGTTATAGACCTATAATTCCCTACTATAACTCCCTAGGGAGTTATAAACATGTTTAATGTAACGGTAACTAAGGGTTTATTTGTTTATAATGTATTTGGTATGAAATAATAGTGTATTATGTTATTAGGAGTAAAAGTGATGGTCTATGTGGCAAAGCTGAATTTTTATTTTGCTGAACGTAGTGAGGCAAATAATTAATCAGCTGAGCCACATAAACTCACTTTAACTCTGAATAACATACTCTTTTAACCGCAAACGTAATCAGATAAATTAAAAACAATTGGTAAAGATTGAAAGGAAAGAGAACTAATTAACAGGTAAAAGAATAAAATAATCAGGACGTTTTGAAGAAGTAATGAAACCATAACAACGCTGATTAAATAAGCAAATTGATAAAAGTAAAAATGCCTAGGCGCAAAAGTGAAACTTTTACTCCATGTCCGAGAAGCAACATTTTTACCTTTGACATTTAGTCATAAAAGTGTCACTTTTGTGACGTTTGCGGATAAAAATTATTTCATTTCTTTTAATTTAAATTAGCATCTAGATGTTTATTAACCTCTGTCTGTCATGAAGCTTTAAACGTCTGTTTGACATAGATTATTGTTTTTGCGTTTACAAAGTTGCCTATTTTCGTAATGAACTACTTATAAAAGAGCTTGGATAATTATCGTTAAAAAAAATGTTATTAAAATTATTTCTTTTCTTTTAATTTCCATTTTGTAGGTTGGACGGTCGTATGGTGCTCCAAACCAGATATTTTTACAATAATAACCGATACACTCAAGATTTTGCAAAATTAGACTAATTGAGCCGATTATTAGGTATGTAGTAATAGAAAATGAAATATTAAGTATCAACATCAGTGAATCGTTTATGAGATTTAGGGAAGCCACTGATCAGTCTGCGACAGGCTTTCTCAATAGTATAAAGAAATGGGTTCAGATATTTCTCGATACCGTGGGCAAGGTTATGATGGTGTGGCGAATATGGTCGATCATGCAGCGCTGTTAAACATTTTAGAACATTTAAAGTTAAGTATAAGTGCTATTTCATTTTTTTTAAGTTACCTAGTTAATAGATTCCAAAGAGTTATTCTTCGGGATGATGTATCAAATCCACTAGATGTAAAAAGAGAAATGTCGCAAGGTTCTATACTTGCGCCACTGATTTTTTCATTATACACTTCAATTCTAATTAGCTCCATCACTCGCTGCTCGATTCATGCTTATGCAGATGATCTTCAATTGTATTCCTCGTTCAAATTTAAGGATGTAGTAGACGCTGTCGAAACCGTTAACTCTGACTTGAATAAAATTTACCCGTTTTCTCAACAACTTAATCTTAAACTTAATCCTGGTCTGTTATTTGGTAACAAAAATCATATAACAAACGCTAAAGAATCTATCCTGATAAACATTAATAATGTTCCTATACCCATAGTAGAAAAAGCAAAAATTTTAGGTTCATACATGGATAATTCCTTCAGACATACAGATCAATTAAGCAGATACATTATTAGATCATATGCTCAATTAAGGAAACTCTATCCACACAGACACGCCTTAAGTTTAGAAACCAAAACTAGATTGTGTGAGGCACTTGTACTATCCCAATTTAATTACTGCGCTCCTGTTTAGCATTCAGCTATTGACAACATTACAACCAAAAGTGTTCAAAAAGTTCAAAACTCTTGTCTTCGTTTTATTCATGGTACCATAAAATTTGACAGGATCACTTAGGGGAGAGTTGCCCATATTGGACCACTTTTGGAAAAATCACTATGACTTGAAAAGATAAGCAATGTTTTATATTAAAATTCTGATACAAATTATGATACCATATTAAGATTCTGTGAGCAGTAAAGAAAATGTCCTGCAAAAAACATTTCAGTACCAGGAAGGTTGCCTATATTGAACCGCATCCTAAATTGCTCTACGGCCATATTTGAATGAATAAGCACGATGGTAGCGATATTTTTTAAATCCTCTTTGAGTCTTGTTACAAAGGTGTCATTACAAGAGAATTCGCGGCCATTGACGCACGTTTTGCCTCCGTACGACGTGTTTGGTGATTTTTGATATTTCGATGTAGTTTTTATGAATAATTCGTAAGTGTCTGTGTGGCAAACGTTAGAAGGTCACCCAGCGCTGTTATTTTAATTAAAACAAGTAAGTTTTACCCTATTACTATCGCTATTAAAAAGATCAAACCCAAATACATTGAAATGTTAAAACATGTGATTTTAGAAAATAACTGGCGGTTTCATAAATTGAACCACCAAGGTGTTGCCGAAATTGGACTAGTCCAATTCAGGAAACTAGGATTATTTCTTATGTTTATGTTTTTAAATGTTGGAACTCGTGTCAATATGAAGTGCTCCAATAATCAAATTACGTTTTTAATATTATACATTACACAGTTAGCGTCAAATGCGTGGTCCAACATAGGCTACCGATGTTTTACTTGGTTCCAGAATGTCTTCCAACAATAGAAAAGGCATACAATATGGTAAATGGAGTGAAGCGTAATGGCGAAAGCCTTAGAAGCTTGCAAAGGCAAAACGTATGGCTTAAATGAAATATGCCGCATGTACAGTGCCCCATAAGCGATGTTCAAACGGAATTTGGACTCAAAAAGACTAACCAAGAGCGTAAAATCTTTAGAAGAACCACCGTATTTTTATCGGAGTTTGAGGAGAGGTTGGCAGCGCATATTCTTAACCTAGAGAAGATTTTTATGGGGTCACCATAAAGATGTCCGTAATGCAGCGTATGAACTGGCGGAGCAAAACAACATCAAACACAAACTCAATAGAGAAAAAAATCAGGCTGGTAAAAAATGGTTTTACGCATTTTTAGGTAGGCATCCCAACATTGCATTAAGGCAACCAGAATCTACTTCCATAGCTAAGTGCAAGGGCAAGCGCCAAGTAGGTTCGCCTGCTTGCGGCGAACGTGGGGTGAATACCACGATGGTTGTATGCACCAGTGCACCCGGCCAGTTTGTTGCACCGGTGATACTATTAAAGCGAAAAAGAGCTAATCCAGATCTTAGAGTTGGAACACCTACTGACTGCGAGGTAGAGATATCTGATACTGGATACATCAGTAAAGGACCAATCAAGTTTTGCTTATTTCAGACTGCCACAGTACTCACTCTAAAAATCTTGAGGCAATAGAGCTGGCACGAAATAATGGAGTGATTATGTTACAGCTTCCGGGGCATACCAGCCGCCAGGTTCAACCCCTCGACGTGGCTGTATTTTAGCCACTGGAGCTCTATTACACTGAAGCTAATGAGAAATGGCTAAGTACTATTCCGGGATTGATAGTTTCTCAATACCAAGTTGATAAACTCCTTGGGGAGTTTTCAAGAAAACGGGAATTTGAACGGTATACCATAATGTTTTCAGCGATGGTGATTTCGCTCCTTCAGATATACTCATCCCAAAAACAAGTGTCATGTCTAAACATGATAACACTGAAAGTATTTCCGATTCCAGTGATGAAGATGTGATGTTGAGTCGCTACAGTGAAATATTAGTTGCAATTAAAGAAATGAACCTCCTAGATCAAAGAGCTTCAACGTCGACATCAACATCAGCTATGGAACAAATAGCAACTACATCAGATACAAAAAGATGAAAGCAACTGGAATTATCCAAAAGGCACAAATCATTACACCCACACCCTAGAAAGATGGCCAAGTTAAACAGACATCATCAAATATTTCAAAACAGAAAACTGTCAAGCGCAAAATAAAATTTGACTCCGGCATTTCTAAGAAAAAGAGCATTGATATCAAAGAATGGTACTGCAAACTTTGCTCTGAGAGCATTGTTGAAGACATAATTCAGTGCCAAAAATGTAGACTGGGTGTACGAATCATGTGCAAACATAAAGTCAAGGGAGACATTTCCTACTTCTAAGAAAAAGCGTTCCTATTTTAGTCTTACTAGATCAGTTCTGTTATAGTTGTTGCTTACTTAGTTTCTAAAAACATCTGTTATTTTCAAAGATTTTAGGTTTAGTCGTTCTTTGTTTGTGTTCTTTATTTTTCTCTTTTTATTGTGTTATTTTTGTTTATGGTAGGATTTAACTTTTTTTAATGTTCATTCAATATATTTTTGTTTTGACATTTGGTTTTTAAATAAAAATTGTATTCTCTTGTTCCTTTAATGAATACTTAAAGTTTTACTTAATTTTACGTAACTGAAATATATGGTCCAATATATGAACCCACTGGTTCAATTTAGGCAACCAGTCTCCTACAATGAACCAGCTGCAAGGATTCCAGATTATATTTTTCTACGAGAAATTATTTAACAAAAAATTCTGAAAAAATTACTAGAAGTGGACAACATTTTAAAGTATTTGGTGTATAAATTTGAAAGTGTTTTGATTTGTTTTCTTAAAGTTAGAGCCCTAAAACCGAATAGTGGTCCGATATAGGCAACCTTCCTCTATAATATTTAACTGTAAAAGTTCAATTTAGGATATCGGTCTCTTTAATTGAATCACACTGGTTCCTAAATTGAACTTACTATTAAAAGACATCCTTAGCGTACAAAAATTATTTTCTTTTGTCTCTTAAACGATATGGGTAACACAGAAACAGATTATTAAGAGAGCAACGAAACTTAAGAAATATTTTACGCAAGACGAGGACACAAATTATTTTTACGTTTAAAGCCGACAAAAATAACAATAATTCTGAGGTGGAAGAATGAATTCCTCAACTCAAATTAAAAAATTTGTGAGCAGAATTCATAAACAAAGTCCTCGGCGTCTTCAAATCCGGTACACTGCTCATGTTTGGAGTACACACACCCACAGCTCTTCATGACTTTTCGCATCATCTGATTCGGTCGATTCCAGTGTTTGGTGTCTGACGTTCGTTTTTGTTTTATGGTTCTTATTTCTGGTTTCTGAAAATAATTTAACACTTGCTTTTTCCAGGGCTAATTTATCTCGTTTCGGTACTTTTGGTTTACGTTTGCTCTCTGGTAGCGACTTCCACTTGTTTTCGGGAAGGTCTTTTTCGTGAGGTGTACTAGTAAGCTCTACTCCAACAGCAGTTCTTTTATTCTTCCATTTTTAAACAACCTTGCTTGTTCCAGGGACAGGTCTGAATTCAGTCAGGCTTTGATTCAGTTTTTCTGAAGTAATTTCTCCCAGTACTCTGTTGGAATGACTAGCAACTTCTGGCATACATGGAGAGGTGGTATCTGGTTGAGAGGTGTAGCTTGAACTAGGTTGATGAGGCGAAGTAGAACCTACAGCACGATCAATGTTACTGAGGTCTGGCAAGGTAACACTACTTTCTTGACTTTCATCTGGCGGTTCTACAGTAGTAGAGGAAGCAAATAGATGCTCACCGAATCTATTTCGATTAGGAGGCCATGTTTCCGCTCCCCTTAAAGCGTTTTGGTTTATACCTCCAGTAGCGGCCTTCCCATAAGTTCTACCTAACAACTCAGCAACATTGTAGACTGTTATCGGCTGTTCTACGTGAGCCTGCAACCATGAATTTTGTTCCTGAACATAATTTTACAGAGGCTTAAAAAATCCCACGTCGAGCGGTTAAGCATCTTGTGCAAGTTCCGGTGCATAGCGCTTCTTTTTAAATATGAGCATGGGTGGAATATAAAGCCCTACAGCGTTGAAACAACAAACCATTGTAACTTGCTTGCTTGTTTTTTGGAGGGTTTTGTAACCGGATTTATCAACATTGAATATTATATTCGCAGTAATTTTGTATTTGTCAACTATGGCTTCTAGAATGTCAAAAAACTGCATAACTTTCGCTCTCTCTCAAGACCTCGAGCTCTGGCAAGTGATATAGACTCCGGTTGTCGAACACTGATAGTTCTGGGTATCTACGCATGAATCCATAGAACCATTTTTTCTGCCAGCTGAAAAGGTAGTCGCGGTATATCTGTTATGGTAAAGAAATAAAGCATTTGCATTTCTTCAAATTGAACAATATATTTTACTAGAGTTTTTTCAGTTTCGGATGAAAAAACACACTTGGTACCCAGTTTTTTACATTGTCGTTGGCTTGTTTGTTAGTGCCTCTCACATGCCTGAGAAGGGCCGTCTTTGTATGCTCTGATAGCCAGAGCCATGTTAGCTTCTGTGCAAAGTTCATACTTACTTGGAAATCTCCTGAAATAAGTATCATAAATTGAACCGGTTCTATATAGGAAACCGGAATCGGTGCAACGTAGACAACAGCGCAACATTTTATTTTTCTAACCGCACTTTTCTAAGGAACAATAGTTCTAGGTCGAAATTATAGGAAAGTCTCTCTAAGAATATGGTATAGATGTCTACAAAAGGTGAAAGACTTACTGCTATCTACTTGGAGAATTTCACTGAGTAAGATGGTGAAAAGTTACATCAGAAGCATTACAAAAACAATGTCAGGTATACAGCTCACTATATGGCGCCAACCGGAATGACATCTGAGATTTCAGGCCGGCCGATGCTAAAGTTTGGTTTTATACCGATATATAGCGCGGGAATGCCAATTTGCATAAAATAGCTATGAGGTTCAATTTATGTGCCGGTTCAATATAGGCAACTCTCCCCTATAAATTGTACGAAAGTTGCATGACATAAAATAATTAGTAACGAAAGTCCCTGCTTCCTTTACCACAACACTACTTTTAGGACAGATGTGCATAACATCTGTACGAGATTCCGTGGACTCATTTCTCCTCCAAGCTATCACACATCATTGTTCGAAAACCAAATACAGATTTAAAGCAAGCTATAAAATGATTAAACACTAACTTAGAGCGTTGATTGAAGGAGTTCAATCAACGCTTAGAGTATATTGGAAAACTTCCCGACAACTTTCTTTTTTTAAAAAGTAGTGCGATAAAATTAGCAAACCAATGGAAAATAACTCCAAAATTTGAAAATAAATGTCAAAAGAAAGTTGAAAACTTTTATGAAGAGCTAGCTATCTTGCGACGAAAGGCTCGCCAGTGAAGAAAAACGCTTTCGAGTACAGCGTGAGCCAAAAAAAATGGGGTTAAGTTGAATTTCGCGCCACATAATTGGATAGTTTTGGATTTCTTCAATTGGTAACAATGTAAAATATTTGTTGATATTTGCAATTGATTGCTGGCACGTCGTTTACGAATTTTGTAAATTATCTCTATTAATTCTGTTTTATCAGCCTAAATAGATTCATCAAGAACATTTCTTTTCAGAACAAACAGCTTTGTTGTGTTTTCAATAAGGTAAGAGTAAACGTAAAATTGAGGTTACGATATGTAATTTTTGCTTTTATTTACAATAGAAAATGCCTAACGCGTAACGAAGATGGAAGCTGGACCTATTCGCTGCATTTATGCCGGCAACAATTTGAAGAAGCATTTCCCAATGTTCATATACCATACAAAATATTTGTTAAAGAGAAGCATAGAATGGTTTCGCATTTTGATGCTCATAATTGTATCTATAAGAAGAAGTCAACTGACCGACCACAAGTGTTGACTGAAGAAACTGTAAATGATTTACAACAACGAATAGAACGAAGTCCTACTAAATCGTTGAGAAAATTAAGTGCACAATCAGGTGAGTTTCTTACAGTTCTAAATTTTAGTTTTTTATTGCTAAAAACAAATTACAATAATTATTAATGCCCACAAATTGAGTGTTTAAGTTAATATTTATGTTCTTTAAATTTATGTTTGTTTAACAGCTTAATCGATTTGTTTTGCAGGTGTGGCTTATTCTACTTGTCGCAGAGCATTGAAAGTGAATTTGCATATGTACTCTTACAAATTGACAGCTGTACAACAATTGTTACCTGCTGATCACGGTCAACGTTTACAATACTGTGAATAATTCCACAATAATCTGAGCAACGATGATGTTCTAAACTTGACATATATGTCAGATGAGGCATGGTTTCACTTGTCTGGTTACATAAATAATCAAAATTTTTGGATTTGGGCAGCTGATAATCCACAATTTTGTTGAACACAATCTTCACCCATTGAAAATAGTAGTCTGGATTGCACTGTCAAGACATAGAGTAATTGGACCATATTTTTTAATGATATAATAAATGCTGAACGTTATCGAACACACATATTGCAACCATTCATAGAAGAGTTGCATGATGATGAAATCAGAAATGGGTATTTTCAGCAAGACAATGCACTGCCACATGTTGTTAATGCAAGCATGTTTTTTTACTACAATTTTTTGATGAGAGACTAATCAGCAGAGGAGTTTGGCCAGCATGTTTGCCTGATTTAACGCCTTTAGATTTCTTTTTATTTGGACATATGAAAAATAAAGTGTTTCAAAACCGTTTACATACTTTAGAAGAATCACAAGAAGCAATTATTAGAGAAGTTCAAAACATCGATAAAAACACTGGTAGCTTTATTTGAAAATAAGAAAAGACGATTAACTTTGTGTATAGCCAATGATGGCCGTCATTTTGAACATTTACTGTAGTTTTTAGTCTAAATTTATGCATACTATAAACACGTTTTAATAGGAATTTAGCTACACTATATTTTTTTATTTAACAATCACATGTGACTTTATATCTAGTCCTAATTTATTTTTGTATATCTGATTTTGACAATACAATAGAGGCCCTGTAAGAGTGAAAAAATACACAATTTTTTTGGGTTAACACATAAAAACGATATATTTAAAAAAATGGCATTTAGTTTTATGAAATAAAGTTTAATTAAAATATGTACTTCGTAACCCCTATAAGTGCTATGACCATGTATAAATTAAAGGAAAATTCAACTTGACCCCATTCTTTTTGGCTCACGCTGTAGATCTATACAAGGTCAGTATTGATATAATAATTAGCCAACTTAACCGCCTGCTGGTTTCAAGGTATGAACGCTATTTACAGTAATTTTAGTTTGTTACACCCTAAGAATCTGTATTGATTAAAAGAACTTGACAGAGCAAATGTACTACAACATTTATCACCAAGATCTGTCAACAGAGTTTCCGAATCAATTGGTATTATTGAAAATATATTTCCCCACGAGATACAAAATCTTAGTTCTGTAAAGGAATTATTAGATTCATACAAAATGCATCTTGTCTCTTTGGTGTATTTAATGCATTAATTCTGTTTTTAACCTTACTCGGGAGTGTTGCATCCGCCGAACTCAAAATTAATAAAACAACATTTACCTACGCAATACCATGACCGAACAAAGATTCTCAGTCATTTCCAATAAAAAACACGGCTTCTCAAAAACTATTATACCTAAATGATGTAGAAAATAAACGTACAGCGTTCATATAGTTTTAAAAACTAGTAAGTGCGGTTGTGGGAACTGTATAAACAATAAACTATATACAGGGTGTCCCAACGTTTTGGGGGTGGAAGTTTACGCCTATACTGTTGAATTAATAAAAAATCTTATAACAGATTATTGTAGTTAACAACGAGGAGCATCTTGTAAAAATATTTTTGTATATACAAGGTGTCCCATTTTCGAGTACTACACTAAACTTGTGTTTTTTATGGAACAGCCTATATATTTTTATATATTTGAATTCTCGGTTAAATTCTGAGCGAAATGATATAAGGTACTATGGGTCTACGACTAACAGTTCCTAAGTTATTGACATTTCTAAAATTAGTCAATTAAGTAGGCTCCTGTTACGTCATCTTGAAAGATATCGGAGTGAAATTTTGGGATTTGTTTTTCCAATCTGTCTAATTTTATGTGCCATTAACGTGTTTTTAATTTTTTTAAACAATTGTGGCCTACCATGCTACTGCACCCAGGAACACTTAAGAAAACGGATACGGAGACATTCAATTGCCAAGAGATGTCTATGAACAGCTACCTTAATTTTTTTCATATCACAAATGAGAATAAAAAAGGTACTAGGAAGATCAGAGTTTAGAAACCGTGTAGAGGAATGTAGATTGCGCCCGTTCGTACGACAAGTTGACGTTTGTACTGCATATTGATTATGATGTGAATGTTCGAACTGAATCTTCCTAGCATAGGGGGTCCGAAATGGTATCCAAGAATGGAATTCAGCAGCACAATAGCCATTGTAATACCGATAATACAAATAATGAACTGAAACGATTCTTCTATGCTCGAGAGACTGTATGTCAGAAGTTAAGGACGGATCATTTATAAGTCTAATTGCTCTTTTTTGAATATGATCAACGATATCGAGGGCGTATTGCGGAGCACCAACCAAGAAATGAGAATTATGTTCTAAATGAGGTCGAATTTGGGCCTTATACAGCAGAAAGAGTTGTCGGAAGGTAAAGCACTGCTTAGATCTGTACAAAAAGCCCATTTTACGAGCATCTGCTTTGATGGCTGACAGAAGATGGCAGATTTGAAGATATAGTCATTTCGAACATAGTAATGGAGTCTGAAAACTTAAGATCTGGGCATTTATAATAGATCTTTTTTGGCAGACACCAAGCAACACTGAGTTTTATTAGCATTAAATTTAACTAGATTATTACTGCTTCATTCAAGGATACCTTGAACGTCTGTGTTGATTGAAACTGAGATTTCAGTTTTACGGTCCTAAGATAGAAGGTGGATTGCCATTGTGAGTAGGTTGACATGAACTACAATGAAAGGGTGCTGTCGTCAGCAAATCAATGGACCGGGTTAATCGTTGAAGAAATGACATCATTTATGTATGTTAATGCCAACTTCTTTTGAAACGAGGTGAGTTTGGCAAGTAAACAGTTATGCTAAACTTGGTCAAATTCTGTCTAAAACCATACTGGTGGTCACTAAGGAATATATTAGTTTCAAGAATGATTGATGACTTGTTCCATGATTTTAGACAAAAATCCGAAGACGAGGATCACTTAAAACAATATTCACGCCATGGAAAGGTTGCAAAGAAATCCCGTAAATCACTCCATTTAGCTGACTTAAAACATCGCAAAGTTCTATCAACAGAGGAATTAAGGACAGTAGAAGTTAGTCAGGGATTCTAGTGGGTTCAGAAATCATTTGCGTGAGATCACATGAAATAGCAAATGTTTCTGGACTATGGCCAGGAGGATTGGTAATAGATGAATATTGGAGCCTACCAATGTTGCGAAAAACAGGGAAATTAGGGAATTTGTTATTTCTATTAAACAAGTGTCAGATAGACCTAGTAGTGAATGAATAGCAGTTCTATAAACAAGTGGGTTTTATGTAAGAAAAAGACCTAGAAGATGTGAAGTGTGGTTAGGGTTATCAGGAATTCTTGTGGGTTCAGAAATCATTTGCATGACATAAAAGAGCAAATGTTTCTACACTATGAGCAGCATTAGTAGTAAATGAATATTAGAGCCAATTAGAGTTTTGGACATTGAAATCTCCTAAAATTGAGATATCGCAAGATGGAAACTGCGACAGAATGTAGTGAACTTTCAAACTAAGGTAATCGTTAGAGGTCTTGAAAATTACTGTCACTAGGATACCTATAAATGCAATAATAGAATTTCACAAATTTAGGACCAGAATGTTTAAATCAGATCACGTCAAATTTTTATTCTCCAAAGAAGAAATCCTCTTGCAAGCGATGTTGTCCTTGAGATAGGCACACACTCCTCCTTTGTATCACAGGACAGAGTAAAGATTGTATTGGAGAAATTAAGTAAGTCGGGTGAATCGAAGCTTCAACCTGTTTTAAATTGTAGAACCATTGTTTTTATATACATCTTGTAAACATCAAACGAAGTCAATCAGATTAAAGTAAAACTTAGAGAATATTTTATGGTACCAAAGCAGACCATTGATTAGCAAAATGAATGTTACTGTAATGTTACAAACAAAAAAAGTTAGTAACACCTGTATGTACAAGGTGAATTTAAGAATCCGATTAATGCGCATGCGCAAAATTAGAATTTGATATGTTAATGTTTTCATACTTCAATTGTAAAGAACATGAGGTTAACTGTCCAACTAAAACATTCTGAAAACCTTCAGGCTTAGTGATTTCTGTTTTAAGATACTATCAGAAAACTCTTATTTCCAGATCTTGGAGAAAAATCTGTTAAAAAGACTTTGGGTATTAGGACGATTTTAAGATATGCCTTAGATGTTGGGGCAGAAATTTATCAAAGTAACCTTAGATGTTGCGGCCATGTTTTACTAAAAGGATCTTAGGTGCAAAGGTAATTGAAAAATCATCCTTGGGGGCTTAGATTCTATGCAATAGATATTGGACCAACTTTAAGAATCTGTGAAATAACATCTGATGTTAGGATCCACGTCCTGCCAAAAGGGCTTCAGCTGATAGAACAGTTTCGATAATTTGAAAAAAACCTTGGATGTAGAAATGTCCTGGCGACGAAACGTCGCTTGCCGGTAACCACCAGAATTATTTCAATTTCTATAAGAATATTTATACCCACTGAATTTCATCAAGGTTAAAGTTTGATCTCTCCGAGAGTATCTGTCGACGTTTTACACCAACTTCATCTGAAACGTCTTGCATTAGTGGACATTGTTGTCTTCATTAGAAGATTGAAAGTGATTAGATATGAGACTATAATTACGATTTCTCAGGTAACTATTTTGAGGGATAGGGTATTAATTATGTGGGGTTAGATACTGGCAGGAATCCGGTGGGAATAAATAACAGATACAGGTATCAGGATATGGTGTACAATTGGGTTAGCAGCATTAAAAATCAAGGCACCGGTAAAATAAAGGTTCGTAAGAACGCGAGTAAACAGTTTAAGTATAAGTGGTATAAGTATAAATGATTTCTGGGAGGAAAAGGAAAAGTCCACGTGTTTCATTCCCTTCCCAAGGGAAGGGCGGGTTGCTTGAGCTTTCCAAGCTCCTTCAGCCACAATCCCAATATACGTATATTATGTATGTATAGTGAGATTAAGGATAGGTGCGGTCAGGATAGGATCGGAGTTAGGGTTCTGAGGGGGAAGACACTACCCCAGCATTCGCCTCAATAGCCCCACATGGTGTTCGCATACCCAGCGACCATGCCGCTATATGTATATTAAGAAAACCCCGACCATTACCTCCCGAATGCTAAACAGATAGTGTTACCATAACTGTCTACTAGTTCAGTTATTGAGAAGCAGCGGTTTGGTATTTATAGGGGAAAGTAGACACGAGTGGGGAAGGCATACGCAACTGCTAGGATTTATAAACAAGACCGGAATACAGTTGCGGAAGTAACTAGTAAATAAGTTTTGATAGGAATTATTTTCTAGGATAGGAAAATTAATTTAGAAGGATTTTTAGGATCATTGCATCAAATACAAACACAAATACGCGTCTTTTAGCAAACGGAGAATAACTACGCAATAGCAGGAATTTAATTTGACATAAATCAATGAATGACACCTACGCAAACAAATTTGTTTCGGTATTTTGAAACTACAAAATAATCGTATCGGCGTTTATGGAATTCAGCGTTTTGATTATTCGGCGATTTGGTCATTCTGCACTTTAGTCATTGTCGGCGTAGTAGCCCAACATTAAAATTCGGCAGAATTGGCGCATTCGGCGAAATGGTCTTCGGTGTTTTGGTCACATTTGGCGTAATGATCCAATAACGATATTAGCCGGGATGGGTACAGTCGGCGAAATGCTTATCATTGTTTTGGTCACGTTCGGCGTTTTGGACCATTAAAATATAGATTCGGTGGTTTGAGATTTCCGCGGAATGTCTAGGTCCCTTTTCCAGTTTTTTTTTAGTATGCTTATGCTTATGGTTAGTACCATAGTACATTGTTTGATAGAAATCTGGTTCACGATGTGTTTAAAGTAGATTTGTTTTGTATAGAATAGTCTGAATATTATTTATACAGTTTGGTTTCATCATAAAAAGCATTGTGCTACCAACAAAAATGTCAAGACTGTTAAATACACTTATTTTCGTAAAGTCAATTTAGTATTTCCTTTATTTCAATAAAAGTCAATTTTTCGAGGGTATTTTGGCAAGTGAACACTTTACAGGTGTTTAAACATAAATTGTATAGCTAGGATTATATTAGGAATATTGTGTAAATAGTTTTAGAATGCAGGAAATGTGAAAATTTCATAAAAGGGTTATAAATTGGACATATTAGACATTTTTCTCACAGATTTCTGGAAGCAACTCTGTGACAAACATTGTGATATAAGTTTAACAGCAAGAACAATGCATAGAACAGTTTAACATAAAGACATTCATAGTGATATACATTTTTATAATGAAAATTTCAGTAAGTGTGTTAGACGAAGGGACTTTTTTAATGCAACACTATATGACATAATGCATTAGAAATGAACAGTGAAAATAATAAAGACAAGTATTACAAACCTCTAACATAACATTTTGAGTGATGAAAACATTTTTAAATATAAGTTATTTGCTATTTTAGATTTAAGTTTGGTTAGGTTATAATTTCTAGGTTTTTTTGCATAAATTTATAGTTTTTTCATATTTTTAGGCTTTAATTATGCTCTTAAAGCAATTAATAGGAGTTCTTTCTCAGTATCTCACAGTTTTTAAAAGGATACATTGCATTTCACCGCAAAATTTTGTGAAATTTGAGGTGAATTTAGAATATTTTTACATAAACTTAAAATTTCTTTAAATTCGAGATTTCTAACTCTAAAAGTGTGTGTTCTTATGTAAAATTTTCCCATAATTTAATTTTATACATTACAATATATATATATATATATATATATATATATATATATATATATGTTATTTTAGAATGTTCAGGAGTCCTTCTCCTCTTCAGTCCTGGACATTCCCTTGTTGTTGGTGTTGCGCTGTTTTGTATTATTGTATTGTGTACAATCATGAGATGTCGTAATTTTCGGTAATAAAAATAGAAAAAAAAAGTGTTTAAATTTATTTGAATTTGATTTTTGAATAGTGTGTAGTTCAGTTTATGTGTGCGTGTGGGTTAGTGTGTGGTGTGCAGTGTGATTAATTAGATCGTTGGCCGGTGTCGTCATCGAATAGACGGGGGGATGCGGAGGGCATACGGGGTATTATCGAGGGATTCTTCTACCTCCTCGGGGAGGTCGTCGAGCAGTTGTGTGAGCGTTGCGGGAGGATGTTTGAATTTTAATTTGGGTTTTTTTAAAGGGAGTTTGGGAAAGCGATAGTTTTAGGGAGTGGTACGGATTTCTTTGGCTGGGATAGTGTTGCCGAAAATTCTTTTATAGGCGAAGTTTTCCTGGAGTTTTTGGATACGGTTTGTGATTGGGGGTATATTGGCGTGGTGTAGGGTGAGGTCATTAGGGTACCTCAGGGGTAACCTGTGTATCCGTCTAAAAATTCGGCGTTCACAGGAGGCGATTGAGGAAAGGTGATTGGGGTTAATGTTTGTATATATAGGAGCTCGGAAATCCATGACAGGGCGGATTTATGTTTTATATGTGTGTAGAAGTGTTCTGGGGTGACAACCACTGATTCTACTCCGAAGGGCGCCCAGTAAGTTTTCGCGGTTTCTAATCCTGTTTAGTGTTCTTTTTACATCGGGGGGCCAGTTGAGGGTTCTAGTTAAGAGGATTCCTAGGTAGGTGATTTCATCTTGGAGTGAGCCTTTCTTGGTTAAAGGTGAGGGAGACGTTTTTGGAGGCAAGATTGGGGAACTTATCCTCTGCGTAATGATGATGTCGGAAAACGATTGTTTGGGTTTTGGTGGGATTGACGGAGATTCTCCACTGCTTCGCCCAGTTAGAGAAGTTCCATAGGGTTTTGGATATGAGGCGGGAGGCCGTTTCGCTGTTCCGATTAACCGCCCAGACGCGGTGTCATCCGCGAACTACGCAACGACTACTCCGGGTTGGGAACGCCTGCTGTAGGTTGAAAAGGACCGGAGAAGGTTTTCCCTACTTTGACCCGAACTGACCGATTGGTCAGGTACGAGAGTAAGAGTTTGGTGAAGGGATCGGGGATTTGCAGGAAATCGGCGTGCCAGACCCTGTCAAATGCTTGCTTAATGTCCAGAAACACAGCCAGATTGCATTGCTTGTGATTGAATGCTTTGGTGGTCTCTGTAAGCAGCTTCAACAAGGGATCGTGACACGTTCGGTTAGGACGGAAGCCGAATTGGCTGTTGGGAACGAGGTCGTTGTATTCTAGGTGGTCCCTGAGTCGCCTGGCTAGAATCTGCTCAAAGCATTTTCCGAGGCAGCTCAGGAGTGAGATTGGTCTGTAGGAAGGGGGCGAGGTAAGATCAGCGTGGGGTTTAGGTATCATGACAGCGGAGGCCGATTTCCAGTCCGTCGGGAAGTACGATAGAGTAAAGCATTTATTGTAAATAGTGGAAAGTAAACGGAGGGCTGGGTCGGGTAAGTGGCGGAGAATTTTACGGTTTAGGCCGTCATGACTTGGGGCAGAATTTTTACCTTTTTTGAAATATGAGCTGACCTGGTCGGGCGTGATAGGGGCGTAAAGAGGACTCTCGTTATCGAGTAGGGTTTCGGGAAGGTTAAGGGTACGGAAATCTTCAAGGCGACTCTCAAGGAGTGCCTTGAATTGGTTATCAAATTGGGGATCATCTGGCGATCGAAAAATGGATTGGAGGTGGCGACCAAAGAAATCGGCCTTTCCTTGGTCGGAGGAAATTAGGTTGCCCTGAAGGTCGGTTAGGTGGGATTTGGGGTTTACTTTTCTTTTGACCAGTCTATCAAACTGTTGCCAGAAGAGTTTACCATTTCTATAATCAAGCTGGGATGTGGTTTTGGTCCGGTAGTCTTCAGTGTTTATTGGTTTCTCGCCTGGTTAAGGCGATTGTATTCGGTCTTGAGAGCCGGGTCCCTGGATCGCAAGAATTTACAGTAGATTCGTCTTTTCTCTTTGATCCAGTTCACAATGTGCCGTGGGAGCGGTTCTCGAGAAATGTCGACATTTTTTAATGGGACAGAATTATCGACCGGTTCCGCAATAACGGAAGTTAGGTCTCTAATGGCTCTCTCGAGATCTTGGGTCGTTTGAAGATTAGGTGAGGGAAGGTTGTTGGAGATGTGTTCGGAGAACACATTCCAGCCTGCTTTTGAAAAACCTTTAATGACTGTGTATTGAGGGGGTGAAGAGGGGCTGGACAAAATGAAGTTTTTACCAGTAGGGGAATGTGATCTGATGTGATCTTTGTGCCTAAAAAGCACTCACGATCGAAATAGTGAGCTATGGGTTCGGAGACTATGATGTGGTCTATTATTGAGGCACTTAAGTGCTCGCAGTAGGTTGACTATGTGTTGGCGATTCGCAGTAGCGGCAACTGCAACAGAGCAGATGATAGTCTGTTACCGTTGCCATTCGTTGCGGTGTCACCAAATTGGGTGTGGCGAGCATTGAAATCATCTAGGATTGCTGCGTTGGAGATGCTAGAGGCATAGATTAGAAGAGCATCGGATAGGGAATTGTGGCCTGGCGAGTTATAATATGATATAAATATTATAGGAGTAGGAAAGTGCACGGTCACAGCAACGCATTCGAGATGCTGTAGATGCGCAGGAAGTTGAAAAGGAGTGGATGAGAAGCAGTTCTTAATTAAGAGGGCGGTTCTGTGGTGGCTATTGTTTAGGAATGAGTAATACGTGTTGAAACTGGGTGTGAGCTTTGTTTCCGTGATGGAAAGGATGTGTATATTGTGTGTGTGTGTACAAAGTGTTTAAGTAAGGGGCGTTTCCGACGAATGCTCCTGGCATTAATGGTCCCTGCTATGATAGCCATTGGAAAGGAGTTAAGGAGTGGGTTGGCGGATTACGGTGACTTTCATCCGCGTACCGGATACGCAGATGTTGATCCTCCATTGGAAGAAGGTTTGGGATAGCGAGTCTACGGTCCGAACAACCCTATCTCGCCGGTCAGGAAACATACGGATAAGGGAGTGGGATAAGGACGTGCAAGAACTCCTTAATGGATAGGGATTGGGTATCGGGAGAAGGTTTGAGGTGGGCTGTCTTCCGAGTCGGACTCTTTGGAAGACAGGATAGGATCGAGGAATGCCATCATCGACGGGGAACTGGAAGGCTCACGTCGCTTCCGGCACTGAAAGAAATAGGTGAGATGCACTTCCCCGCAGTTATTACACTTTGGGTTGGCGTGTGGTACGGGAAGGACACTCCTCACATGCGGAAGATCGAACACAACCAGGATCCCTTCGACTAGGATATCCTTATCTACGTGACGAATCACGCAGGAAAAGGAGAGAGGTCTACGATTGGAGTTGGATGGAAATGGTGTCGCAGTCTAAGCTGCGTACCATCCGGCAAGCGAGAGGAGGTCTCTAAGAGACAGGTATAGTTGTGGTTGAATGTCAAATTCAAGCAGGGAAGGTTAAGGGGTTTGAGGGAATTAAAAAGGTATTTTTGGCTTGTAATGGATTTTGGGATATTGCGGACGCAATATCTCGAGGATTGTGAGCGAGCGGGTGGGTAAAGAATTAGGATTGGGGTTAACAGGTGTAGGGCTCACGGCGGGTACAGGTGGTTGAGCGGGTGTAGGTAAGTGAGCGGGTTTGTGTGTGTGTGTGTGTGTGTGTGTGTGCGGGATTGTATGTGTGGGTTTGTGTGGTTTTGTGGAGGCAGTGGAACGTGTGGAAATGTAGGAGTGAGTGGATGAGGCGTTTGAATGGGAGCGTGTACGTAGGAAGGTGGAGGTGAAACGAGTGTGTGTGCGTAGGATAGTGTTAGGTGTGTGGTGGTGTAGCTGGACGGGCGGCGTCGGGGGTTGGGGGCACAACTGTTAGGGTAGCACGGTGGCAACCGTGTTTAACCATCGCGGTTGTTGTTAGTAGGTTTAAAAGTGAAGAAATTAAAAATTATTTAGAGAAAGGCCGGATCTCCGCCGAGGTGCAGTCTCACACCCCGAGGAATAAAGACTTGGAAATCGGAGACCCAAATAGAAAAGGAGGAAAACAAGTGTTAAAATAAAACAAATAATAAATTAAAATTAATTAAAAATTATTTTTTATTAAACTGTAACCTACGACGTCGGTCCTGTGTTGGCGGTGTACTGGATGCTTCTGGAATTCTTCGCTGCTGCTGCTATATTCCAGCGGCTCCTGGTTGCGGCTAGGCTGTGGCTCCTCTACTGATGACCGCTTCTTCGTATTATCTGTATGCAAGCAGTGACAGATCTAACTCCGAAGCGGCGAAGATCACGATGCCGGAACGATGAGCGAAAACGCTAAGTTCTTTTTTGTGAAGTTAAGTGATTGTAATAAAAATCACAAAGCGCTTACGCTGGGTAGGGGCTTACGTTCGTAACCGAGGTTCGGACTGCCCCGTCCCCTTTCCAGGATACATTATATCTTATAATATGTAGGACCGGAGGTACCGTTCATAAATCTGCAAGTTTTGAGCGTCTTTTCATTCACTTATTTGTTGTCTCAACCTACAATTTGTACTTTCCTAAGGTGCAAAACTCGATTGTACCTTGGGACAATTTGTAACTAACAGTTTCTTGTCCCAAGGTACAACACCCCCTATTGTGGAATTAATAATTTCTAAATTTGCTTATTATTTGTTTATTATGGTCATACATTTCATCATTTTCTACAATTTGGTTTCTGCATCTTCGAAATTGTCTGAACTTTGTACAACCTGTCCTTTATCAATACATTCAATTTTAAGATTATCATTACACAAAATGCATATATTATGTAATACACAGCACGCAACCACTATTGCACAGATCTCATCAGGATTAAAATTTAAAACAGTCTCCAAGCACTTAAATCGTGCCTTCAGCAGTAAGAACGCTTGCCTAATACAGTGATAAACGACATCATGACTCTGGTTGTACAATTTTTCAGGCCCCGTTTCTGGTTTAATTATAGGTGACATTAGTGAAGAATCTTCCGTATACCTCGAATTACCTGCATTGCAATAACATTATAGCTTTAAACATACGTTTCAAGAAATACTTACCAATAATCCAACATTTGTTTTCTTGATTTTGCTGTAATAATTGATAACGTAATTTACTATTCCTCCAAATTTCTAAATTATCAATCTGACCTGGAAATGCAGCAAGTACATTATAGAATTGTAAATCAGGACCACAGATAAACTGAGCATTAATGCTGTGTTCTGAATTAGCGTTTTTATACTCTTCTCCAAATTCTCCAGGTATGAACCGGATGTAAGCACAGTCAATAACGCCAATAATATTTGGAAAACCAAATTCTGTATTAACACTTTGACTTAGTTTATAAAAAATTTGCTGGACATCATTTAGTTCTTCTGCTTCAGGAAATTTGATAAAGTGAGGCGCTAAATTTACCAAACATTTCGTAATTTCCAAAATTGAATCATTGTTATTGTTATTTTCACCAGTTGCGTAGAAACACCAAGCCTCGGTTAGTTTTGCATCACTCTCTTCGTTTAACCCTACATTTTTTAAAACATATTTAACATAGTTAAATACTTCGTTATTAAATGGCCTTTCATGCGAAATTCTCGTGTGAGAATTATTTGATTGTTTCGACATCTACGATTTAGAATTGATTTAACATGCGTTTATTTTCGAATGCACTGCTCTATTTATAGTGATATACTAATGTTGGAAGTGGAAAAGCTTGCTTAGTTTATATTATATTTATAACTAATTATAAACAATCCTGATTTAGAATTAAGGCGTTTTATATGCTCTCTAGTGTAAGTGGCAAATGAAATGGTTGTTTATCATAAGTTTTTAGGCGTCCCATGCAGGGCCGGCCCTAGACATTTTGGCGCTCCGGGCAAAACTTGAATTTGGCGCCCCCCTCTCCGTTTATTAAAGTAAATCGCATGCTCCCATAACATAAAGTCAAGAAAACGTTGAAAAAAATTAAATAAAAAAAAACATTTTATTGAAAACTCGATCATTAGGTAACAGGTATGTAACAGATAAGCAATTTACCACTAAGGTAAAATAAAATAACAAAAATTAAAATGAACTAATGCTTACTAATATCCTATAATATAAATGAATGCTAACTAACCAAAGTATTTAGAATGCCTTTTTTCTAACTTTTCTTTCGGCAAACTCACGAACCAGTGATTTCAAGTCTAATTTGTCACTAATTTGGTGTTCTATAGCTATCATTGCCAATCCATTGAGACGATTTTGCGTCTGCATCGTTCTGAGATAATTTTTATTATTTTAGTTTTGAAAAGCTTCTTTCCCTGAAGCCACAGTGACTGGCAATGTAAGTAGGATTCTTAATGCTATACTGAGGTTTGGTGCAAGTTTAAGTGTAGCGATAAACTTGAGGACTTCAACGGGGTTTCCTTTTTGTTAATAATGACGAAACAATGCTTATTTCATCGGCCAGTTCCAGGGCGTTAAGATCGCTTGAATTTCCATCAGTTAAAACTACTTCCAAATCTTTGCAATAAGCCAGTAGCTCATTTCTGCGCATGTCTTTTAAACCAAAAATATTATACAAAAAGCTGAAATAATTACTGTGAGTATTTAGCAAATTATATCTGGTTTCAAGGCATTTATTGCTTGATCTACAGTGTGAAAGAAAAGTTCTATTTTATATTTTTGTTTGAGGTCTTGAACGGGTTCATCCGGGCCCTCATACAAAACGTTTCGTGTTTTGTTTCTGATACGATGACGTGGTGTGGTGGCTTCGAAATTAGCTTCCACGTCCACCTCTGAAGCAAGCTCGGTTGCTTCTAAAATGATGCTTTCAAAAGCTTCATCTGATCTCAGATTTTCAAAGAAGAGTTTACAGTTGTTAAGCGTATCAATAGCTTGTGATATATCAAAATGTACGGTTTGCAAAAGTTTGCTGATGGGATTAATGCGACTCAAAATTTTGTACCAAATCACAATAGAGCATATAAATTTGAACTGCTTCAAATTATTTAATAATCCGCTAGCCTCGTCTCTAATCATATTATCGATTTCTGGATCTTCATAAATACTGTACAAAGCATCGTAAATTGGTCCAATTTGAAATCGCAGAGCTTTTAATGAGTCTACTCGACTTTCCCATCGCGTATCACTTAATGGTTTTAGGGTATAACTATCAATATATTTAAGTAATATTGCCCAACGAAAAGTTGACGAAGCAAAAATGTATATAACTTTTGAACAATATTGAAGAAGTTTGCAGCCTCAAACGAGGATTTTGCCATATCGTTTACAACCAAGTTTAGCAATGACTGCTGCATGGAACATAAAATGCTCTGGGGTTTATATTTCTGATTCTTGTTTGTACTCCCGATTTTTCTCCTCTCATATTGGAACCATTGTCGTACCCTTGACCGCGCATGTTCTCTACTTTAAGCTCATTTTTCTCTAGCTCTTCTACTAAAACCTCCGATAATTCCGCAGCTTTTGATCTCTCAATGGGTAGAAAACCCAAAAGTTTTCATTGATTATCACTTGAACTTCAGACTCTGATTCTTCTATGGAAACATATCTTGCCATAATGTCATCTGTTCGACTTTACTTGCATCGGGAGTACAGTCGAGAATCACAGAATAATACTTGGCCTTTTGAACTTGTTCAATGATGTGGCGCTTTATATTGTCATGCAACAAATCAATTATTTCATTTTGTATAGTTTTTCCTAGATATGTAGCTTTGATTTCTTCTTTATTAAGAACCCTGCGAACGTGTTCCTCCATTTTTGGATCAAACTCAGCCAATAACTGAATGAACTTCAAAAGTTTCCATTATTGTGTTCATAGAGTTTATCTGTTGTTCCTCGAAAAGCTAGAGATCTCTCACCTAGCATTCTAACGACTGATATAATGCGTAAAAGAACTTCGGACCAGTGATTTATCTCAGAATCAATGAGCCTCTAAGAAACTGCATCTATTGTTTTACCCATTTTCAACCGTTGCTTTAATTCAAGCCATGATTTTAAACAATCAATATGCGTTTTACCATTTTCATGATGTGCTAAAGAGTCTCCTAAATGCTTCCAGTCTTTAAATCCTCGATGGCCAAGAGCGCTAGTGCTAGATGGGGCAGCAAAAAGTCGACATGGAAAACAATACAAGACGTTTTGAAATAAGGAATATACCATCCATTCTCTTAAAACTTGTTCTCCATTTTAAGTGCTTTCTTGTAATATTTTGGTGAGAATCTTCTATGTTGATCATCATAAGGAAAATCAAAATTATACAAAGGTGCAGCTGGACCACGTTTAACCAAAAAAACTATCTGCTTCGCGCATGATTTCGGGCCATAATCCTGGGTCAGAAGAGATAATTGGGACTGTAGTCTCTTCTAAATGTTTTTCTGAGGTCTGCACAACTTGCAGTTTTTATTTTGGAACTGCACGGAACTGCATCACTACTCAACAAACTCGTTTGAGGTGAATTAACTAGCTCAGCAATGCTGACGTTTGCGTCCAAAGGGGATTCATATCGGGAAAGTCAGTATCCAGGTGCATGTGCTGGGCGTTGTTTAAATGTTGATCGGTAGTGGGAGCGTTGAGACTACCCTCTTTCAAAAGTTCTGCAGGGCACCTGACTGTTTTTGAAGCTGTTTGCTTGTTCAATCTCCGCTTTTAAATTGGCTTCCAGAGGGTTTTCTTAGCATCAGACATTTTGGTTTCTGAAACCAATTATCAATCCGTATAACATGTATATTAAAAAAATTAAGCAAACTAACAACATTTTCGTAAAGGAGAGTAAATAGGCTTTGATGTAAATTATAAAAATACAGAGTGTCCCATTAAAGTTTTTGCGAAATCGGCCTTTGAAAATCGTCAATTTTGTTTCTCCTATTTCAGGTAAATTTTAAAACTTGGCAACACTGTCAAAAAAATGATGAAGTTCTGTGAAAACCGCACATCGATACCATTTATCGTTTTCGAGTTATAAGCAGTTAAAATGTGTCAGTTTATAGATGGACACCCTGTATAATAAATTGGAATTTGGTATACATTTTAGGCAAGGCAACTAAAACTCAATATTAAGAGCAATTTAACCGATGACAATACCCACAGGGTGATGCCCCCCCTTGCTTACTGCAACGCTTCTAACCCCTAATAATTCGAAAAATAAAATCCTAATTCAATTTAGAAACTTTTATGTTTCCAGTGTTATTTAGGACAAATGTGCGGTTTTGAGACACATTTAACAGTATACCTATAGAAAATTAAAATAATAGTAGAAAAACAACGTAAAATGACCATGTTTTTGAACAGTTTTCAGCATTTATCTCGAAAACGGTACATTTGTCATAAATAAAACCATAGACATAAAAGTTTCTAAATTGAATGAAGATTGAAAATTTTCCCAAAAATGTATCACCCTGGGACTACTAATTCTAGTACTACTTGTACGCGATTTTGAAAATGAAAATTAAAAACTTACCTTCACAAAAGACAAACGCACTCACACTGGACAATTTGCAATTGCACAAGCACTTTTAAAACTTTTGTACAATAATAAAAAAAACTATTTTATTTCGCACCGGCCGAAGTCTAGTAGCAAATAACGCATTGTTTTAAGTCAACTTCCCTTATATATGCAGTTAAAAACTCCTGTGACATCTTGTTTCGGTTGGTTTCAAAATTGGTACAGACTTGTAGATTCCTGTATTGTAAGTGTTGCCAATGCCAGAGCAGGGACCGAAAACTTGTAAATTCTTGAAAAGCGATAGTTGAGTGGTTTGGTCATGATGAATTGAACTCAACTAGATTTTGTCTTAATGCTTAAATACATATATTAAATTTATAATGTGCTTAGAAATAAAATGATGATTGATAAAAGTAATAACTTTTATTTTTTACGTTTTAGTGCATTTTAAAAAGCTTGTAACTTATTTCTTTTATCAATTTATTTCGTTTGTTTATCTCGGTACGTGTCACGTTACAAAAACTAACACCTGCACGTTCCTTTTTAGTACTCGAAATCGATAACAAATTCCTATTTATAAAAGGTAAAATTAAATCTGCATCGAAACCGAATTGAAATTAATTCATCCAAAATTATGAAAATAAGGAGTTTAGCGTAATTAAGAACGGTTCTTAAATTTAAAAGTTTGGAGGTGAATACACGTAATACCTTTATAATCTGTTTAATTTATATACGTGTTTTATTACAAAAACATGCATCTGCACTTTTAGAATAAAACATACCTCGTTCTTCCACATCCACGGTTTACCTTACGCTTACGTTAAGATTAAATGCGTTCTCTATAGTTAAATATTTCGTTCACTTTTTATTTAATTAGTGACGGATAAAAGCCATTTTAAAGTTGTTTCGATTGCTCGCGAAGCGAGCCTAGGGGGGGCGCCGCTAGACGCCCGACCCCTAACGAAGTTAGGACAAGGAAGGCAACGCCTTCCTTGATGATTTTGGCGCCCCTAGAGCTTTGCGCTCCGGGCGGCCGCCCGGATCGCCCTGCCCTGGGGCCGGCCCTGTCCCATGTTATAATTATAATACAATAGTGTCAAAAAAATTGCTGTTTATGGTATAAATGAATAAAGATGAATGCGATGTTTTGAGTGGATTAAATAGTACATTATAATACAAATGTATAAGCAAGCCTTTAAAGCAAGCTTATGAGGCGCAGTCGAATGCCTTTTAACGGAGCAGTGCTTTAAAGGCGCTTATACACGTGTATTATACGCTATTTTTTATTATTATACCTGCCATATTATGAAAAAAAAAACGTTTTTGCACTACGTGGATTAAACGTACTGTTTGGTTCCCCCATTTCGGGGACTGAAGTGTTACTTTTAATCTGTAGGGATTAGAAATAATTTAGTCCTTTGAAACATCTGGGATTTTAAAAATAATTCATAAATTTCATTAGCCTTGAATAGTTGGGGAAAGGCGGGTAAGATGACATACTTAAGTGTTTGTTACCACAAAAACTACGTCTATGTAAAGATAAATACAAAATTTTATTGTAAAGTGGTAACTGGTAGTATTTTCTATGATGTTAGGCACTAAGATTACTAGTGGTATAAAGCGCTTTATTGCAAGTACAAAAAACAACCCGGAGTGGGCAATATGAAATACAATGTAAAACTAAAATAGCTACTATGCTACTCAACAAACAAAATAAGCATCACTAAAATATTAGTCCTTAATTTTTGCACAGGTGGCAAATAAAAATTTTTGATTTTGGCGACACACCTGCGCACTCTGCATGTGCCCATTTTTTTACAAAATTGGCACCGTAACCACGATTCCTTAGATTTTGACCTACTGAAGAGGTCATTACAATAGATACATGCACAGTCATCTTCTTCGTCGCTACCACTGTAGGGATCTTCTTCGCCACTTAATTCATCTTTCATTAGTTTTTTCTTACCACATTTCTGTTGCTCTTCCTCTGTTGCTCTTGTTTCTTCGCATTTTCTTTTTCGAGAAGGCTTTTGAGGTAAGGACTTTCGGTTAATAGATCTTGATAGCCACCAGTTTTGTGCTTAACAACTTTTCTTTTATTACTCTGAGGAACTGGTGACTGATCCTTCAGGATAGCCTCAATATCATTTTTTTCTGAAGTGGATGGACAACCTTTGTCATTGTTTGCTGACTCTTACATATAGTGATTATCAGCATTTGGTAGTTCTCTTTCAGCAGTAGATGCATCTTCAGGCAAATCGGTAGTTAGACTAGGCAAAAACATATGTTTGGAAAAATATTAGAATTAAAAGGTGATATCTCCGTTGAACGAAAACCACTTGATGCGTTCTCTAGTGTTGCTGTTTTTTCATATGCTTGTTTAAAAAGTTTGGATATATGATAAATGCTAACAGTGCGACCGGGATTCTCTCTCAACCATTGTGTGACTGCTTAGTTGTAATATTTATGGAGGGGGCCAAAAATGCAACATCAAAAGGTTGGAGGCGATGTGTACAGTGTGCAGGCAAGCAAAGCAGTATCACAAAATTCTTTTTAGCAAATTCCAAAGCTTCGTAGCTTTTATGACTTGAATGACCGTCAAGAATTAATAAAGCTTTATTCTCGAAATTTGGTCTGACATGCTCAACAAAATGTCGCATCCATTTTTGGAACAAATCCCCCGTCATGTAGCCAGATTCATTATGTAGTTTTAACGTCCCTACTGGTGCCCCGTCATACAAGACAGGATTAAATCTTTTCCTGAGAAATATTATTGCCGGTGGTACGTATGTCCCTCCAGAACTAAAGCAGGCCACAACGGTTGTATGGGCACCTCTCTCTGCACTTGTGAGAACGCCTACTTTCCTTTTCTGGCGAACACCTTTGGAGGGACGTGAACAGTTGTTAGCGCAGATTCGTCCATATTGAAAACCATTGTGTTATGAATTTTATGTTCTTCGATAACTTGTTCAAGTTTAGTAAAAAACTTTTCCACCTGGGGTTTATTGAAAGTCTCAGCTCTAGCAAGAGAGGTGGCTTCAGGGAGACGTAATGACAATTCAGGGTTACCTTTCCGAAAACCACGTAACCACCCTTTCCCAGTCATCTTATTCTCTTTATTAAAAGAATGTTTTATCTTCTTTCTTTCAGCAACCTCGTATGCAAGATTTCTTACGTCTGTTGTCAATCCAAAAAAACGGGATTCCATGTCCAGAATATGGTTAACTATTGCAGCTTCCACCTCTCCATTGAGTACTGATTGTAAGGAGCCCAAATGTTTTGTGGCATTTGTTGCAATTTTGTTTTTGTTAAGACCTCGACGGCGGAGGGTGCTTTCAACCAACCCATTTCTCCATTACGAACAGCTTCTAAAGCTCGCTCCATGTCCGCAACATTCCAACTACCCCTAGTCGTCTTTCGTTTATAGGAGTAAACCATCTGAAAGAATTCTTCATTCTTCATAGAAAAGGGCGGGCAAGATAACATAGTAATTCATTTTACCCGCCATCTCGCTATGTCGTTTTACCCGCCTTGTTGTTTCTGACTACTAATACTCGTAACAATTAAACAACAAATAAAAGCAAAAAAACAATTTACGTTGTCTGTCGTGAACATTCGTACTATTACTCTAACCTATTCAAAGTAGTGTAAAAAACAATATTTATTGGTGAAATAGTAATTTGAACTATTACTTACATTGGAATCACAAACGCCGTTAACACAGATAACGCACTAACTACGTCAAACGTGCATCTATGCACTTCAGACTACACTCAGCACAGCGTTGCCAATATTTACGCAAAATGGTAAGGATTAGGGAACTTAAAGCAGGTTATATTTTCTGTAGGAAACAAAAGCCATTTTGCCGTCGCCCCCGCTTCTTTGTCAAAGTGACTTTTCTAATAATTTAAATTTATCATAGATATATTTTAATTTTCAGAAAATAATATAATTATTTTTATTATTACACCACGAAGTGCAAAAAAATAGTGTAGATACCACGGGATTGAAGTTCCTTAATCCCTTGAATAGTTGTTGGTCTCGGGCTAAACTCTATTCGCGGGATTAAATGAGTCACTTCAATCCCTTGTTATCTAATATACAGAGTGATCAATCTCAAGTGTATACCACGTGATCAAAGTATTTAAGTTGGTACCACTGATAGGTTGGTAAGAAGCTGTATTGCTTTAGCTACTCTAGAGCATGGTTCGAGTAAAAACTACGATCAGTTTCAAATCTGTATGAAGGTGTCTTTTACAAATTTTTTTTAACTCCTTAGGTACACATTAGTTATCACACTTTGCTTTACAGCATATGTTCAAAATGACCGCCATTAAATTGTAAACATAAGTTCACCCATGTTGCATATTCGCAAATACATTTTGTAACATTTCGGCACCAAGAAAATACAAAAGTGAAAAACGAAGGTATAATATGACATAAACTAAAACAACTAAAACCACACTAAAAATCCAAAGCAGCCAACTGCAAAACACAACAATATTAACAACTAGGGATTTTTGTCATACCACTACAGTACACTTGAGATTGATCACGTTGTACTATTACAAGACTGAGTAATTTTATTGGAAGGTTTAATCAATTGTAACAAATTAAATCACGCTGTGCCAAAAGAAACTTAAAACACGGCTGTCAAAAAGCTTCAATTATGAACTTGATTTAATATTTTATTCACAATTAGTTTCTAACATACCGTTTTTTAACCATTTAACCTCTTAACGCCGGGTGTATTATATATGTGACATACCAAAATACTTAGCCTAAATAATGACACTTTTAATTTTACATAAATTTTGTGCTCTAGTGGTGGTTTAACGAACCTCTCTTTCAATTCTAGTCACCAGCTGCACTCTGGTGTTAGTCTTACTAATTATTTAGAAAAGAAACAGCAACCATTTTGTATGTGAGCAGCTGATACAACAATTACTGAGTATCTAATTTTCTACAAAAGATATCAGGTAAGATATTACTTTATAAAATATTTTTTATGAATACTTTATCTTTATATACAGGGTCCGCCTTTGGGAGCTGATCCTATGAGTATCTGCGAAACCAAACTTACTATAATTTTGAAAATTTGGTGACAGGGTAATGATGTTAGGGCTAACACATCTAAAATATTTTCACGTTCGTACCACTTCCGGTTATACCGGAGGTCGGTACTTAGTCGCTTATTTTAAATGGAACACCCCGTATATTAATACATTTTTGGATTCTATGTCGAATTTTAAGGTAAGTTTGTTAAATAAACTAGATACGAAATTTCAGTCGTTTTAAAAAAAAATATTTTTCTTAAAAAAATTGACAGATGCGGTCTTAGTAATAACTCGTTAATTGTTCTGTTCCTGTTAAACAATTTGAATAAAACTTTGAGGTGTTGTAGGCAAAGGTTTATTGCAACAGTCTGCAAAAAATGACATTTGTGTTTTTCATAAAAATAAAATTATGAATGTCTAAACTTGACAATCAAAAAATGCAAGTTACTCAAAAAAATCAAATGGAAACCCCTATTTTTTATTACTCAGATCGATTTAACGTCAAAAATTAAGGTAAGTTTGTTTAAAACTTTATTTGCCTAAACGTAACAGTTTCATACTTATTATCAAAAAAGTCCCAATTTTAAAATTTGTGATAAAAATGAGCTACATACTTGAATCTAGTATTTCTTGTTCGTGGTCACCATGGAAACCAAATAATTGAGAATTGAAATAAAGAAAAATATTTGAATAATTGAGAATTTTGTGATTCAAAAGTCATTTTTGCCAAACAGAAATTTTCTAAGTCATTTTTTTCAAATTCGATATACAACATAAGTGCAAAAATTTAATACTTTATGAATAAATCGAAAAAAACTACTTTTTAGTGCGGAGGTAGTAACTACATACTTATCAGTGCATTCTTACACGATAAAGTTGCTTATTTAGTATTTCTTGCTCGTGATCAAATGTAAATTAATTTACAATAAATGTTCAAAATGTTGCCCGTTAGACGCAAGACATTGTTGAACCCGTCTTGTAACGGCTTCATTTGTAGCCCTTTGAATTTCTTGTGGAGAAAGAGAATTGAAGGCATTTTGCACTCTTGCAATGCAATCTTCTTTAGTCGGTAGTAGTGTAGCATAAACAATATTTGTAATTCTGTAACCTTATATGCGGCTGTCAAAGTATAACAACAATTATTAAATGGCGTCAAATTGTAACATTAATAAAAAATTACCAAATAATAATTGCTACTGCCGTCGGCTCATCGGTAAATTAAGAAAAGGGAGGGTTCTAATTTAGAGTTTAATTAACATACCTGAAATACTGCCTGCTTCTCATAAGCTTAATTATTTTCACTTATCCTTAATTCAAAACAAATATTATCTAAAAATTATGAAAAAAATGATAAATTCTCGAGCGCCATGTTGTCTTTTTTTTTATATATCTATATAGGAACAACAAAACCTAGTTAATGAATACTAATAAACATATTAACACAAATGAAAATAAAATAACAAGTTATACATGAGTTTATTTAATATATGATTGAAAACGTAAAAAAATCAGAAGTCATAAACTATACTAAATTATATAAAAAAACATTACCTTTTAACGGTTCTGTATATACACTGTAACTGGTAACTATGAAGCAGAATGGTTCATATGGTGAGGTCAATGTCTTGCTTAGTTATCCTTAAAATATGGAATTTCCTTGAAGTTTAATTCGCCAAATTTATTTGTAAAAGTATGTAGAACTTGCGTTGTAAATGTAATTCAAGTAAAACTTGTTATTGAAATTAATAGGATAGTAAAATTACTGACTTATACGTGCCATTAAAAATATATTATAAAAATGCCATATAAAAGTATGCATTAAAAAATATGAGTAAAATAATTGCAAAGTGAGTACTTAAAAAAAGTACTTAAGAAAAAGTGCCTAAAAAGCAAAAGCTTTAGTTTAAAATATAATGATAAAAAAAATAACTTACCACCAAAATATAAAAAATTAAGTAAAAATCATGCTTATTGCTGTAATATTCAGCATTAAGTGAATTAAAAAAAAAAGCTTTCAGAATAACTCAAGTGTATTCCCCCTAAAAGTCTTCACGCTTGCGCGGATACAATAATATAAATCCAATTTTTTTAAGAAAGGGAACTAAAACAATTTATGTAATATTACACCCAAAAGATATGTTCTAGTAAATGCCAATTAAATTGCCATTCTCAATTCTACATATTAATAATTAAAAACTTTTCTAATATTACGCCAAATAAATGAACGATTCTTAAATTAATGTACTTTTTAATACAACCACAAAAAAAGGTTGTTACAATTTTACCGCAAAGATAAAAATCCATTGGCGTAAGATCAGGTGACCTAGGTGGCCATCGAAAGGGACCATTATTGGCAAACCAACGATCTTCAAAAATTTTATAAAGTTTCATGGAAACAGCGTTGGTGTTGTGAGGGGGCGCACCGTCTTGTTGGTACCATAAATTTTCCATTTTTAGATTTAATCGGGGTTGAATTCGAGTGTTTAATATCTCAAGATAATTTTCTCCTAGAAATTAAATTTGTAATCATAAATCGCAACAATCAACTATTTTAAACCTCTCAAATTTTCGTTGTAAAAATACACGTCAAAGATTTCGTTATTCCAAATAGCACAAAATTAGTTACCAGTTACAGTGTATATACAGAACCGTTAAAAGGTAATGTTTTTTTATATAATTTAGTATAGTTTATGACTTCTGATTTTTTTACGTTTTCAATCATATATTAAATAAACTCATGTATAACTTGTTATTTTATTTTCATTTGTATTAATTTGTTTATTAGCATTCATTAACTAGGTTTTGTTGTTCCTATATAGATATATATAAAAAAAAGACAACATGGCGCTCGAGAATTTATCATTTTTTTCATAATTTTTAGATAACATTTGTTTTGAATTAAGGATAAGTGAAAATAATTAAGCTTATGAGAAGCAGGCAGTATTTCAGGTATGTTAATTAAACTCTAAATTAGAACCCTCCCTTTTCTTAATTTACCGATGAGCCGACGGCAGTAGCAATTATTATTTGGTAATTTTTTATTAATGTTACAATTTGACGCCATTTAATAATTGTTGTTATACTTTGGCAGCCGCATATAAGGTTACAGAATTACAAATATTGTTTATGCTACACCACTACCGACTAAAGAAGATTGCATTGCAAGAGTGCAAAATGCCTTCAATTCTCTTTCTCCACAAGAAATTCAAAGGGCTACAAATGAAGCCGTTATAAGACGGGTTCAACAATGTCTTGCGTCTAACGGGCAACATTTTGAACATTTATTGTAAATTAATTTACATTTGATCACGAGCAAGAAATACTAAATAAGCGACTTTATCGTGTAAGAATGCACTGATAAGTATGTAGTTACTACCTCCGCACTAAAAAGTAGTTTTTTTCGATTTACTCATAAAGTATTAAATTTTTGCACTTATGTTGTATATCGAATTTGAAAAAAATGACTTAGAAAATTTCTGTTTGGCAAAAATGACTTTTGAATCACAAAATTCTCAATTATTCAAATATTCTTCTTTATTTCAATTCTCAATTATTTGGTTTCCATGGTGACCACGAACAAGAAATACTAGATTCAAGTATGTAGCTCAATTTTATCACAAATTTTAAAATTGACTTTTTTGATAATAAGTATAAAACTGTAACCTTTAAGCAAATAAAGTTTTAAACAAACTTACCTTAATTTTTGACGTTAAATCGATCTGAGTAATAAAAAATAGGGGTTTCCATTTGATTTTTTTGAGTAACTTGCATTTTTTGATAGTCAAATTTAGACATTCATAATTTTATTTTTATGAAAAATGCAAATGTCATTTTTTGCACACTGTTGCAATAAACCTTTGCCTACAATACCTCAAAGTTTTATTCAAATTGTTTGACAGGAACAGAACAATTAACGAGTTATTACTAAGACCGCATCTGTCAATTTTTTAGAAAAATGTTTTTTTTTTAAACGACTGAAATTTCGTATCTAGTTTATTTAACAAACTTACCTTAAAATTCGACATAGAATCCAAAAATGTATTAATATACGAGATGTTCCGTTTAAAATAAGCGACTAAGTACCGACTTCCGGTATAACCGGAAGTGGTACGAACGTGAAAATATTTTAGATAAGTTAGCCCTAACATCATTTCCCTGTCACCAAATTTTCAAAATTATAGTAAGTTTGGTTTAGCAGATACTCATAGGATCAGCTCCCAAAGGCGGACCCTGTATTTAATTCATATAAAAAGGTACTGAAAAAAATGTGTACTTTTTGAAAAAACTATAAAAATAGCTGTTTCATATTTGATACATTAGGCCACTATGCATTTTTGTTATAAGGTTTGATGTTTATGGTTTGTATCGTATATGTGACATTAGGTTGTTGAGTAAGATAATTTAAAATTAGTCAAAGTGATTTTTTTTCTTTGTATTTCAGCAATTTTTCTGTTTTTTGTTTTCAGATGGATCGAAGATCGCCACGGAAACACACTGGCCCAGTTCCAGAGAATAGTGACGATTCTGATTTAAATGACAGTGATGAAGATACGGACTACTTGCCAAATAGGGGTATAATAATTTTAGTCTACTCAAATAGGACTGTGTATTCTTCAACAACACACATATCTAAAACTAAATAGGTTTACTGCATTAAATTTTTGGATAATATATCGTTTTAGGATATGTAAATGAACAAACTTATTCCTACACTTATCTAGTAATCATATGCTTTCAGGTACTCCTGTAAGCAGTTCAGAAAGTGATGACGATGAGGTAGAAGAGGGAGCAACAAGTTCCAAAAATTCTAAAAAGAAAGTACATACTTTGCAATGGAATGACATCAGTGGCCTGGACACACAAAAAATTATACCTGCTTGGGTTGTAAATGAATCTTATAGTGAAGTTGAGGAACCAGTATTTAATTTTAGACAATTTTTTGATCATGACATTCTAAAAAAATAATAGATCAATCTAATCTTTATGCAACTCAACAAAATCCAAATAAGCAATTGAATTTGGACAAAAGTGAACTGGAACAGTTCATGGGTTGTTGCATCTACATGTCGATATATGGTTTACCTCGTTCACGCATGTATTAGAGGATAAACAATCGCGTTGAAAAAGTTGCAAATGTCATGGGTAGAGATAGATGGGAGTTTATAAAAAAAATCTTCATTTCAATCACAACAGTGAAATGATTTCTCTTGATGACCCAAACCGAGACAGATTATTTAAGGTTCGTCCTCTTGTTGATCATATGACAAACAAGTACAGATCTTTACCGGTGACTGAGCAGATGCTCTGCGTAGACGAGCAAATTGTACCCTTCAAAGGAAGAAGCTCCTTGAAGCAGTACAATCCCAAGAAGCCTAAGAAGTGGGGATACAAGTTGTTTGTACTTTGTGACGCCAGTGGGCTGGTTCATGATTTTGATATACAGGGCTTTTCACGATGAGCGTTAATTAGACGTTTCTGGCAAACCAGACAACGGATCAACCTGAAAATTTGACAGTATGCATAAATTAATATGATCTACACGCCTAAAATATTTTAGATGATGCGGCGTTGCGGCTTCTGCTATAAAGTAGCGACTACTTTGGTTTTTCAAATGAAACACCCTATATATAACATCATATTATGATTTCATCATCTAAAATATTTTAGGCGTATAGATCATATTTAATTTATGCATACCGTCAAATTTTCAGGTTGATCCGTTGTCTGGTTTACCAGAAACGTCTAATTAACGCTCATCGTGAAAAGCCCTGTATACACTGGCTCAATATTGCCTGCACCTGGTTTACCAGATTTAGGTGCCAGTTCAAATATTGTTCTAAAACTGGTACAGAACATACCACAACATCAAGGGTTTCTACTGTACTTTGATAATTGGTTTGCGTCGCTAAAATTATCTTTGATATTGGCGGATATGGGAATTCACGCCTTGGGGACTATAAGGGTCAATCGATTTCCAGGACATGAATTTAAAAATGACAATGAAATGAAAAAGAGGGGTCGAGGGACTTTTCAGGAAAAAACAATGTCAGTAGACGGTAAAGAAGTGAGAGCAGTGAAATGGTTTGATAATTGCGCCGTTTCACTTGCTTCAACTTTTGATAGCGCAGAACCTGTCTCTGACGATACTATAAAAGGAGTAAAACTGATGTAATAATTCCCTGTCCCAGAATTGTAAAAACTTCCAATACTTTTATGGGAGGAGTGGACCTGCTAGACGGGCTCATTTCTTACTACTGAATTTCAGTCCGATCAAAAAAATAGTACCACAGGATATTAATCCAAATGATAAACATGGCAATAATAAATGGGTGGCTGTTGTACCCAAAATATTGCAAAGTTCATAATTTTACAAAAAGAGATACAATGGATCTTCTGGAATTCCGTTCCCAAGTAGCTATAAAGAAAAGAGTACCGAAAAAAGCGTGGTCGCCCTTCAGCAGATTCTGTAGGAGCAGAAATAGAGAAGAAAAAACGCAAGGGTCCAACAGCTCCAATACCACTGCACATTGTAAGAAGAGATCAGACAGGGCATTGGCCTGTACACGACAGAGATCGCCAGCGGTGTAAAAAGCCAGGCTGTAAAGGCCAAACTTCAGTAAAATGTGTCAAATGTGTGGTGCATCTGTGTTTTACTACAAACAGGAACTGTTATAGTGAATAAATTATTTTTATAATTCAAAAATTTTCACTTATTTTTTCCATTAGTGCCTATTGTAACATATACGATACGAAGCCTAGACTTAAATTAGCCGTTTTTATTGTTTAAATATACTATTAGTGTTGAAATAAACCAAAATTAAAAAAAAAGATTTTTGTTTTTTTAATTTCATAATTTAGGCGTTAAGAGGTTAAAGGTTGAAAGGTGAATGATTCTACGGGTTTACTTTAAGCGGTGAGAGTATTGATATTTTTAATTTTGTTGTGTTAACTCTACCGTTTCTAATACAGCGCTTCGAGCTTAGGGTTACTAACATGACAACTGTATTATAGTGACCGACTTACTGCAGTACGACTTTTAATACATTTAACTACCCCTTTCTTTCTTTTTCGGATGTATTTGGGCACCATTATCATCCGACTTCAGAACACCACACAACCACGAATGACCCACAACTACCTGCGGACCAACCCACTACAACACAATAAATTCAAACAATACATGGTATTCCAACAACATCACTATCCAAAACCAACATCACGCAGCGCTGAAGAGGATTCACACTAAGCAATTAAAGTAATTGCAACATCCTGAACAGCACCCACACTTAACAATGTATTATACTTATTTCATTTTATACATTTATATTGGCACCATTTATTGTTAATATCAAAATTTTAATAAACTTTGTTGAATTGATTTTGACCAGATGACTCTCACTACGACAAAGGTTAAAGTCAAAACAATTTTCAAATTACACCCTATGGCAATGTGGATGCATTGTATGGTTAATAGGATTTATTTATTTTCAATTAATTATGTTGGCTTCTGGATAATTTCAAATTTACCGCTAAAATTTGAAAATAACTAATTCTATTACCAACATTAAGTAAACACATCCTCTTTATCACATCTCCCTGTGGCGTCTGCACGCGTGAGTTTTAATTTTTACTAATTTTTCGTAAATTATTTAAATCATCAATAGAAAATTAAATAAAAATTTGTTTAAATAATGAATAATATGCAATATCATACATTATTTACAAATGTGTTTTTATTTATTTTTAAATTTGTTGTTAGAAACATTTAATTTAGGTTATGTAGTTCCTTCTAAGGTGGTTTTTTTCAGGTATTCGTAACTCAGATAAACGTAAGCAATGTCGGGAGGTTTAGAAGTTCTCGCCCTCAAAGAGGACGATGTTACTAAAATGCTTGCTGCTGGTACTCATTTAGGTACAACGAATGTTGACTTTCAGATGGAACAGTAAGTAGACGATTTATATAGACTCATTTTAATTTTGGTTTATAGGTATATGTATAAGCGAAGATCAGATGGTGTACATATAATAAACTTGCGTCGTACCTGGGAAAAGTTGTTGTTAGCTGCTAGAGCTATTGTTGCAATTGAACACTCCAACGAAGTTTTTGCTATTTCATGCCGACCATATGGACAACGTGCTGTTTTGAAATTTGCAGCGCATACAGGTGCAACTCCGATTGCCGGACGATTTACACCTGGTGCATTTACCAATCAAATTCAAGCCGCTTTCCGTGAACCTCGCCTGTTAATTGTAACAGATCCTGCATTTGATCATCAACCTGTTACTGAAGCTTCTTATGTTAATATACCTGTTATTGCATTTTGCAACACAGATTCACCTTTACGATTTGTTGATATTGCTATACCATGCAATAATAAAGCACCACACAGTATTGGGTTGATGTGGTGGTTGCTAGCTCGTGAGGTATGTAAATATCAATAATCAGGCGATATAAATCTACATGATGAAACACTTCGTTTCCATTTTACATGATAATAAGTGATTTTAGAATTTTTCCACCTGATTTATATCACATTTTATCAGTTATTAAATGGCTCTATATCTGTTAATATTAGTGTTTCTTTAGGTTCTACGGTTAAGAGGTCAAATTGCACGTGAAGGTAAATGGGATATTGTGGTTGATCTGTATTTCTACAGAGAACCCGAAGAAGCTGAGAAGGAAGAACAAGCTGCCAAGGAATTGGTAGCACCTAAACCGGAAGTGATTCCTCGTGAACCTCAAGAAATGGAGTGGACTGAACCACAACCATGGGCTGATGAGCACACCATACCGCAACCTACTACAACTTCAGCTTTTGTTCCCGCAACTGACAGTTGGGCTAATGAAGTTGATCAATGGAATGCAAGTTCACAGCCTGAAAGTGCTCAACCTAATTGGGGAGCAGCTCCAGACTGGAATAGTAAATAATTTGTCTTAATTAGACAAAATAAAAGATTTTTAATTTGAACGCTTATTTATTTATATGGTTTCCGTGTACACAAAGTCTATAAATACACGTGTAATCTGGGTTACTGTGATTTGTTAATATGTGTAATTCTATATGTTTGTAAGCAATATCATCTTTATTTTTGATTTGGAATGTTTGTATAGGATTATCCAGAATTTCGTACTGATATAAACCTAAGTCATGTTTTACAATGGTCTTCTCATTATCTAATCCCTAAAAACACAATACAGGGAATATAAAAAAATGATTGGTGTGTCCATAAACTCAAAAATCCTTTGAAGCACTATTACCAAACTTCGATGTACATGTTCCAATGTTATTGCTGTTATGTGCATGGTTTGAATTAAGTTCACTCTGATTTTCCCAGTTGGTCCTTTGAAAGCAAAACATTGACCTGGCTGTAAAATTATCCTCCGATCAGATTCAAAGTTTTGGAAAAATTCCCACAAGATTTGCAAATGATCCACTATTAAATGGAACGTATCGAGTATAGTACTGATGGAAGCTCCTGATGATTCTATTGCGTAATCTAAACAATTACATCTTTATAAGTGTCATGTTAAAAAAAATTACGTGATAAACCGATTTTATTGGCATCATACAAATTTAAAGCATCTTTTTATCGATTAAGTTTGAATCGGCTTGTAACTGTAATTGCAAAAGTTCAGATCTAGAAAAAATGTAATTATAAATACTGCCTTGTTGATATTCATACTTTAATTTTCGTATCCAAATCCATTGTCAATTGGTATTGATCAGTTCCACACAACGGAATTTCTTCTGTAGAGTACACATACCTGCAAAGAACTACTTCTCATTATGTAATAATTATAGCGGGTTGGCAATTATTACTTACAGATTGAAAAAGTGATGAGTAATGAAACGTGCAATAATGTGTATTTCGAATATTCTAAAAAAGAAATTACAAAATATGTGAATAGCATTACGATTTTTATTTAAATAATAAACTTTGAATTTTGGGAAATCTTCTTTATGATTAGGAAGTAGATCTAATACATCGAAATCTGCATGTTCATTTTCTTCTGTTAAACTTGATGTTGATTGATCTTTAACATACATTGTAATGTGTTAAAATAAGTACTTTATACAGACAATCAATATTTTGAACATAATTTAACCTCTTAAGGACTAGTGGTAGTCCCAGACATTAAAATCGATTGAAAATAGGAAATTGGATAAGAAAGAGTTATATAGAAATAATGCATACATATAAAATTCTTTGATTTATTATATTACAAAAAAAAATTTTTTGTTACCAATTTGTAACACTGGTCTTTTACGCTATTGATGAAATGCTATGAAGCAATTTTTAGTCACGCACAAATATACTTTACACTTGACACACCTAATACTTGCCAGTCCCTTACAGAGCGGCATTTTACATCTTGTTGAGGCTCTGGCCAATGTCCTATACCATCTCTGCGAATAACAAAATCAGGCATTGGCTTTGTTGACCCTTTTCGTTTTTTTGCATGTTGTAAATCGATTGAGTTGGCAGAGTTTCTTGGTCTCCCCCGTTGTTTCCCCTCAAGGCACAAATACACTGCTACGTCACTTTTAAATTGAAGGGAGTCAGATTGTTGGGGCGTGGATATTCTTTGTGTCTTGCAATTCTCACGATAAAGCAACCAGCCTGATATAAGACATCGATAAAGTGCAAGAAAAATTTTAGATAGTATTTCTTAGATCTAATCGAAATTCTGTAATATGAGACAAGCCCATCCAAAAGATCAACTCCCATGAACTGGTTGTAGGTTTGAACCATTTTGGGACAATCTATTTCAACCACTTGTTTGATTTTCCTATCAAATCTCTTGACGTGTGTGATTGGATGCGATGCTTCAAACGTAGTCGCCAGTCGGTCATCGTTATTTGTTCTCAGTATTACGGGCCCTATACCTCCGTCTTATTGGCTTTTCTGATGGTATATGTAGATTAAATTAAATTAAATATACCTCTGTTGTTTCCTGAGATGAACTTCGGCTTTTATGCTTCCGGTCACCTCGGTGTCATTGTTCCCAGTCAGTGGTTGGGTCGGCCGCTTAAATGGTGCGGCGGTTTGCGTCTCCTCATCTGTGAGTTTATCCTTTGATCTGTTTCGTTGCTTTGAGTTCCTTCATAATGAGTGCGAAGTCCTCCTCTTCTGATTCTTTAGGTTTCTTGTTCTCCGCTGCCATCTGGACGTAGCTTATCCCTGCTTCAGTCATCCTTGCCGGTTTTCTAACTTCTGCTGTTCTGGGAGCGTTTCATTTCTTGATGTTTCTTGAATGGGCGGGGCATCCTCCGTAATTTGCAGTGTGCAACCCGGTGCAGTTGCAGCACTTTGGCTCTCTCGGGTCTTCTTGCATTCCCTAGTGTGGTGCGTACTCGCACAGATCGGGGCTATGCGTGGCATCTGCTGGTAGTATGTCCGTATCGCTGGCAGTTGTAGCACTGACCTGTCCCGTGGACCATTGCCATGGCGGTTTTCCGGTGTTCGCGTCCGGCGAACATCCGGCTAACCTTCCAGACGTCAAACCCCATGGATTTGAGATCGTTCTTTACCGTTTCTTGCATTTCGTCGTCTTGCGGGAAGCCCTTAATGACTACCTTTAGCGATTTTGCCTCTTCTAAAAGGTAGACGTTGAACTGCACTTCGATGGTGTCCAGTGCAGTTGTTGCCGTCCTGTATTCTTCAGGGGTGCTTAGAATCACTCTGATCCCGTCGTTGGATGGCCTTTGGTGTAATCCCGACCGAGGCTAGCTTCTTCATAGTCCTGGTGTAATCCTCTTGTCGGTGGAGGATTAGTGGCGGGATTCTTTTCGGGCGGGCATTTCCTGATCTTGTGCTACGGCGTCCACCCGTTGCCGTTTAACTCCGCCTTTTTCGTGACGGTTTTGTACTCTTCCTCTTCGGAGAGGGCGTTTTCATCTTTTTCTTGTTGGAAAGCTGCTGTGCAGACTTCCATCTTCTCGTGAAGTTTTCCGGTGTTTCTAGTCGTTTCCGTTGATGTTTCGGGAGTTTCATCGTTTCCTCTCTTCTTTTCGCTGTGCCTCTTCTTCTTAGTACGCGGGGGCTTTCCGTTGATCTTTTTCTGCGCGAGCTTCGAAGGTCTTGATCTTGGTGTTGTTTGTCGACTTCTCTGTTGTGATCGCGTCGGGTCTTGCTACGACTTCTACGTGTTGAGCTTGAAGGGTTTCTATGGTAGCCTGTAGCTCTTTGATTTTCATCTCTTGGTCATGGAGTGTCTTGAGATGTTCTTCTATCTTCATGTCTTTGGCGCGGATGACTTGCTGTGCCTTATTCCATTCCATTAGGTAGATGTTTTCTATATTGAATTCTTGCTTAACTTCCTCTTCGTACTCGCTTTCTTCGTCCGACGACATCTTGGATGGCTCTTCTCCGAGACCGGACCTATGCGGTTTTAACCACACTTCCGGTGCGAAAATTGTGGATGCTGAAATAAAAGATAAGTACTCGATACTAGTCGTACGTTCTTTTTATATGATCTCGCCAATAGGCGTATCGAAATGTCTGAGAAAACTCTCCGAAAACACGAGTGTTCTGTTCAAGAGCTCAACACAGACTTTTTCCTCCCTCTGTCTGTAGTCGCCAAAGTTACTCCACGATTATCTCTCAATTCGGTTTTATTTGTATGTCCTTTTTCTTCAAAATATCCGCGACCTTTCTTTTTCATAGCCGCATCTGTAGAGAATGTCAGCTCCGGTAATCTATTTATTCTGATAGTGCCAAGTGCACCTATACCAACTTTCGCAAGTTCAATAAACAGTTTTGGTGATGAAAACCAGTTATCAAAGTATAACAAATATTCTGAGTTTTCTGGAATTATTTCTGCTAGCCGTAAATATCTGGAAATTTTGGCGATGGTGATATACTCCCAGTGTAAATTTCAAAATTTTGTATCACTCCCTTTGTATTGCATAAAACATATATTTTATACTCCCATTTGTGAGGCTTTTTAGGGTTGTATGTAACCAAACTCGATTTACTCTTGCATGGAACAATTTGTTCATCGACACATAACATCTGTTCTTTAGGGAGACTATGAAATTTAGTTTGTAGCTTGTCCAAAAGTGGGCGTATTTTATAGAGTTTGTCTCTTTGAAAGTCACCACGTTGGGGCATATTAGTGTCGTTGAAATGCAGATTTCGCTTTATTTCCTCCCATCTATTGCGTGACATTACATTTGCGACTTTTTCCACTCTTGTATTCGCAGCCCAGAACATCCTAGTTCGTGGAAGGCCATAGATGAACATATATATGCAAATACCTATGAACTGCTCCAGTTCATGAGCATTTGTTAAAAGCGGTTTATTAGGATTTGTTTGTACTGCATATAAATTTGACTGTTCAGCAATATGTTCCATTAGCTCGCTGTCAAAGAAATGTCTAAAGTAATATATCGGCTCTTGAACTTTACTGTAGTCATACACATTTTCTTTGGTATTTGGAATTGTTCCAGTAACGTCCTCACCAACATCCTCCCACACTAAACTTGACTTCGCCCTTGTGGAACCTTCTCGTTTTCGATTTCCTTGTGATATTTCTGGAGATGTTTCTTCAGCGCTGCCTTCATCACCAGAAGAACATATTTCACATCTACTATTCATTTCTAGTGGTAGTTCATAATCTGGGTCTTCATCACTGGAGTCGAGCATACTATCATCGTTGTCTTTAGGGGAATGAGAACCTCTTTGTGCTGGTAGCGATCCATTATATATCAGCTGTAAATAAAAAAAGAGTCAATATTGACAGTTTTATTGAAATCGCCCTGTGTTTCAAATTTGATACATTGTAAAAATAACATACCTGACCATGTGGACCAGTGTTACATTTTTGATACAAACTTGAAAATTCAATTTTTTTATTGCAATACAAGAATTTTTCTAGTGTTAACATGAATAAAACACTATACGGGGTGTCTAGAAACTCTAGGGACAAACTTTGCGTAGTGATTCTAGACCCAAAAATAAGAAAAAGTTCATATAAACCCAGGTCCGGAAACGCTTCGTTTTGGACCTACAGGGTGAATTTTATTTTCCTCGGTTTTATGGCGATATTTTGCGAAAAAATTTGAATATGGTCCTGAAATTTGGAGCACGGGGTTTTTGGGGTCGAGAAACTTAAATATTTTATTGATTTTGATGCTGCCTGCAGAGAGCGCCATCTACAGTGATATGCTAAAAGTTAATTGGCCTTAACTTTTTACCACCCGGTATATTGACGTTCCGTTTGAATTAGTTTGTTCCTTTTCAGTTCTAAGCAAAAAGGTATACTTGGTCGATACCTCTCAGATCAACCGTTTTCGAGATGATGAACAGTGTAATTTATTTAACTAGTATTTAATTTCTTGCCATTTTAGCAGGCTTTGACTAAAGCAAAATGACAAGTTGTTGCTTAGATACACAGATGTATTTATGACATTTGTTGTTACTCTTGTTGATACAGCGTCCCAAAATTCAAATTTTTTCACACCCTGTAGGTCCTAAACGAAGCGTTTCCAGACCTGGGTTTATATGATCTTTTTTTATTATTTTTGGGTCTAAAATCACTACGCAAAGTTTGTCCGTAGAGTTTCTAGACGCCCTGTATAATAGAATACTATTTTTTATTCAATTGTCACTTACCTATAATTCACAAAAACACTTCACAAACTTCGATAACCTCTCTTGGTTGACATTTACGACTCACCACAGAACACTATTTACAGAATGTGACTAGAACTAACATTGATCACCACCAGATGGCAGTAGTCGTACTCAGATCTATACTGTAATGTTACACAAGTGTTTCAGTGGACATTTCAAACCCGGATAATCCTTTGAGTACAATATATAACCTATTTTTTGTAGTGTTACTAATATGTAACATGGGGCGTTAAGAGGTTAAGTCATTTCTTCTTCTTAGTCTCGTAATAACCATTTTCATATACTTACATGAAATGGAAATAGGCTTCAATATTTTAAAAAATTTATCTCAAAATTTCAAGTGCCTCTTTTTACAATATATGATTACTAACTTAATACTCTTATCATCAAACGTTTGTTAATGCTATATGGCGCGATCAAAAATACCCGCACAGCCGCTCTTATGAAACATGACGTTAGTAACCATTTGCCGCAACAAATGTGATGTCATACCTATAACCAACTCTTTGCTATAACTTCAAAATTGAAATTTGACGTTCAATCAAAGAATATTAATCATTTTCAATTTGTTTTTTTGTTCTTTGCGTAATTTCGAACAATTTGAACACACCTAAACATTAAAATGTCAATTTTTGAGGTTATATTTAGTATGGACGTACTATCACATATGCTGCGGCAAATGGTTACTAACGACATGATTCGTAAGAGCGACTGTGGCAATGATTATTGATATCATTGTATATATGTATTTCGTATCCAATTATAAAATTTTTCCGTAACGGTTTTAGTTAAGAAGGCAGCGACAGATTCACCTTTACGATTTGTTGATATTGCTATAACATGCAATAATATATCACCATACAGTATTAGGTTGATGTGGTGTGATTGTTAACTCGTGAGGTGTGTAAACATCAATAATCAGGCGATATAAATATACATGATAAAACACTTGGTTTCCATTTTACATGATTATAAGTGATTTTAGAATTTTTTCACCCAATCTCACTCACATTTTATTAGTTATTAAATGGCTCTAATATCTGTTAATGTTAGTGTTTCTTTAGGTTCTACGGTTAAGAGGTCAAATTGCACACAAAGGTAAATGGGATATTGTGGTTGATTTGTATTTCTACAGAGAACCTGAGAAGGAAGAACAAGTTGCCAAGGAATTGGTAGCAACTAAACCGGAAGTGATTCCTCATGAACCTCAAGAAATAGATTGGACTGAACCACAACCATGGGCTGATGAGCACATCATACCGTAAACTACTACAATTTCAGCTTTTGTTCCCGCAAGCGACAGTTGGGCTAATGAAGTTGATCAATGGAATGCAAGTTCACAGCCTGAAAGTGCTCAACTTAATTGGGGAGCAGCTCCCGACTGGAATAGTAAATAATTCGTCTTAATTAGACAAAATAAAATATTTTTAATTTGAACATTTATTTATTTATATGTTTTCCGTGCACACGAAATCTATAAATACACGTGTAATCGGGATTACCGTGGTTTGTTAATATGTATAATTCTACATGTTTGTAAGCAATATTATCTTTATTTTTGATTTGGAATGTTTGTATGGGATTATCCAGAATTTCGTACTGATATAAACCTAAGTCGTGCTTTACCATGCTCTTCTCATTATCTAATCCCTAAAATCACTTAATACAGGGAATATAAAAAAATTATTGTGCGTGTACATAAACTCGAAAATCCTTTGGAGCACTACTAACATCTATTACCAAACTTTGATGTACATGTTCCAATGTTATTGCTGTTATGTGTACAGTTTGAATTAAGTTCACACGGATTTTCCCAGTTGGTCCTTTAAAAGCAAAACATTGACCTGGCAAAATGCCTGCCTGTAAAATTATCCTTGGATCAGATTCAAATTTTGAAAAAATTCCCATAAGATTTGCAAATGATCCACTATTAAATGGAACGGTATCGGGTATCGAACTGATAGAAGCTCCTGATGATTCCATTGCATAATCTAAAGAATTACATATTTGTAGGTGTGTCATGTTAAAAAAAATTACCTAATAAACCAATTTTATCGGCATCATACAAATTTAAAGCATCTTTTATCTTTTTATCGATTAAGTTTGAATCAGCTTGTAACTGTAATTGCAAAAGTTCAGATCTAGAAAAAAATGTAATTATAAATACTGCCTTGTTGATATTCATACTTTAATTCTTTAATTTTCGTATCCAAATCCAATTGTTTCAAATATATTGTCGAGTGGTATTGATCGGTTCCACACAACGGAAGTTCTTGTGTAAAGTACACATACCTACAAAGAACTACTTCCAATTACTTAATAAATTATAACGGGTAGGGAATTATTACTTACAGATTGCAAAAGTGATGAGTAATGAAACGTACAATAATGTGTATTTCGAATATTCTAAAAAAAAGTAATATTAACGCTTACAAAATATGTGAATAGCATTACGATTTTTGTTTAAATAATAAATTTTGAATTTTGGGAAATCTTCTTTATGATTAGGAAGTAGATCTAATACATCGAAATCTGCATGTTCATTTTCTTCTGTTAAACTTGATGTTGATTGATCTTTAACATACATTGTAAATGTGTGAAAAATAAGTCCTTTATACAGACCATCAATATTTTGAATAGAATTTAAGTCATTTCTTCTTCTTTGTCTCGTAATAACCATTTTCATATATTTACATGAAATGGAAATAGGTTTCAATATTTTAAAAATTTTCTTTCAAAATTTCAAATGCCTCTTTTTACAATATTTGATTACCAACATCAAACGTTTGTTAATGCTTGTATTGCCAACTTAAAACCATAGATAAGTAAGGAGATAGATACAGGACTCTTACCATTCGCGCCGTTTTAATAAATTAGTTGTGTATTACGTCACCTGAGCGTTAATGAGGCACAGGAGGGTATTTTTAAAAATTCATATTCAAATGCTTTATTGTGAATGTATAACAACTAGCCTGTTTTGACATATCCATGTCTCACTTCGATACAGTACTGACGGGACAAACACGATACTATAGATTGCTTATTTCACAGCTAGACTCACGCTTTCGTTTCTCATTATCATCCATATTCTTCCAACCACTTTCCTTCCAGCATTGACCCATTGTCCAATCTCGCCATCCATTGTACCATCTGCAGCAAACATTCTACCCAGATATACCAACTCGTCCACCTGTTCCACAATTTCATCTTGCAGAGTAAATACTTTACTCTCATTTCCACCTTCCCGATTGAACACCACAATCTTAGTTTTGTTCACGTTTACCTTTAGGTCCATGCTCTCACAGACTCTATAAAACTTCCCCAAAGCAGTTCGTAGCTGATCCGCACTGTCACTTAATAAGACTGTCTTATCTGCATACGTTACGAACCATTACACCATTTGCATCGGTGCATGGTTGTCTAACACATTTATCCATGAATACATTGAACAACCACGGTGACGTCACACAGCCTTGTCGCAGTCCTTGCTCAATATTAAAGTATTCACTCACACCTCCTCCCACCCTAACATATGCCCGGCTACCCTTATATACTGCCCTTAAGACCTTTACTTACACCATATTCATTTAACATTTCCCACAGTTTCTCCCTATTCACTCGGTCATATGCTTTCTGCAGATCTACAAACGCACAATACAGCTTCTTTTTTACACTAAAAACTTTTCAATCACCTGCTGGACAGCAACCACCTGATCAATACCACGTCTCTCTGGCATGAAACCACTGTACACATTCCAAATCTCAGATTGGATAGTTTCCCGTACTGTTATCAGTACAGTCATCAGTAATTAGGCACCATTTTGCGCCCTTATAGGCAAGAAGTTATTGTAAAATGACACGGGTAACTTCACAGCCTCGAACTTCTGCATACATTTTTTTTCTTATGCAGTAATTATGCGCGACTAATATAAAATTTTACGCTTTAACAGGAAATGAGTTATTCCAAAAATTACATCGACAAGGCTAACTTCATAACCTTATGAATAAATTAAATCTTTTCTTTCACAATAATTGGTCACTCATGTGGTGTTTTTCACACTTATAGGAAAGAAGTAATTGTAAAATTACATTGACACGACTAACGTCAAAGCCATGAACTTCCACATAAATCAAGTATTTGGAAGAGTACTGATTGATAACAGTAGTACTGCGGCACTATCCCCTCCACATTTTTTACGTCACTTTTTTATATGCCCACGTGGAGACCATATTTTCCACCCTTATTTTTTATGATTCCTTTTCGGAGGCTTTTTTAACCCTTATTTTTTATGGTTCCTTTTCGGAGGCCTTTTTCAACCCCTGCTGGAATTTTTATCCTTAATTATTTTTTTTACACACCCACGTGTAGGACGTGTTTTTTCACCCCTATTTTATGACAGCTCACGTATAGGACGCGTATTTTCTAAACTACGGTTTCTTTTCGAGGGTCAACCCTAATTAAAGCCTTTTTTGTACATGCTCACGTGAGGGGCTGGGGTTGGTCTTGGTGCTGGGGTTGGACCTGGAGCTGGTCTTGGACTTGGAGTTGATCTTGGACTTGGGCTAAGTCTTAGGGTCGGTCTTGGACTTGGACTTGGTTATTTTTTATGGTCATCTAATTAAGGTCCTTTTGGCTATATTAAGAGCAGTGCCCCTGGAGGTTAGGCAAACGCACACACATACAATGTTGGAAATTGCAGAATTAATAAGATATTATTATTAAAATTATCGGTCCTATTGTTTAAATGGTCATATGCTATTGGATGATCTTTTACCTATACGAGAAAACGTTGTATTTCTAATAAGGAGGTTCTCGTAAGGCACGTGTAGGGCTTCGCAACTTTTCTCGGGCCTTAGCCCTCTGGCTGGGGATGGCATAGGGACCTTAACCTTATAAGACAAGTGTAGAGCTTAGCCCGTATCGTGGCCCCCTTGGTGCAATTGTATGTGGTTCTAACTTCTATCTTACAGCTGTAGGCCTTAGCCCCGTCATACAAAATTGTATTCTAATAAGGAGGTTCTTGTAAGACATGACATGTATCAGGGTCGGCGCCCTGGCCCCTTTGAGTAAAAATTGATTGTAGTGCCATCTGGCGGCGTACAGACTAATGATATAAAAAGAGATGCTTAAAATTTACCATTGTATTTTCAATTTTGGTAAAACATAATGTCGTTTTGAGGAAACGACCTTCAAAACAATCAATCAAACCAGGTACATAAGAATGCTTTAATTATATCCTTTTAAATAGCGAAATAAATAAATTCAAGATGTATCTGAAAATGACTTCTATCGAAAAAAGGTTGTGTCTTTTTAAAAAAACCTTAGATTTTTATAAAACAAGACCGAACGTCCTAGTCGTTATTGAAAATGCTCAACCATCTATGTACAGTATACATTGCAATAACAAACATAATTCAGCTCATTATTTTAAAAATAAATGTGTAATTAAGAGCTGGTTGGTATACATCAGAATGTTATTTGTTAACATGCAATTTAAACACGCGTTGAATAAGCGATCTTGCTTGCTTGCTTACATGTTTTATTTACACAGACCTTTTGAGAATTGTATGTCAAGGGCCGGCGACAAGGGGAAAGACCCGAACGCAAGTTCCTATGAACCGTATGTAGTTTTCAAAATATACAGCTACGTGGAACTATGATCAATCTCTATTACTGAAAAACATCTGTTAGCTCATACACCACTAGATGGCGCCACAAACAAGCTCAAACTTCCAGCCAACCGGTCACGACAGACGTGAGAGACGAAAGGGACAAGAGAAACGCGGGATGGGAGAGACGAAAGCCAAGTTTAATTTCCAACGCTTTTGTTTTTGTATTAAATCCAATAAGATTGATAGAAACTGGCTTCTTAAATAAACAAATTATAAACAAACCCGAAACATTCCGAAAACAAGATTATTAATAAAAAATTGAAAGAAAGCTTAGCGTTTAAAAATATATTTAAACAATACATCATTTATTTATTTAATTTAATTACATTCTTATCAGTCTTCTCCTTTTTACGACTGTAATTCGTCACTATCGTCATGATCTTGAGATTCGTCCTTTCCCTCTATCTCATCAGTCTTCTTCTTCTTCTGTGAATCACCATTATCATTATGAGTGTGAGATACATTCACCTCATTGTTTTCATCATCAGCTTGAACCATTATATTGTAGTAATTTACTAACAAATCCCTGAAATCTCTAATGTCCTCTGATGTTGGTTCATAAACAGGAGAATACATTATAATAATAATGCTTACTCGCTGGAGACTATATACACAGGTAAAGTTTTGCGATGCAATGTTTTCATATAGGTTTCTCTCTCGCTTCTCTCGTTCCGTCGCTTCTCTCTCTCTCTCTCTCTCTCTCTCTCTCTCTCTCTCTCTTGCCTTTCTCGTTTCTCTCACTTCTGCTGTCGTAGGATTTGAACCTACTTTGCAAAGTACAGGTCGTAGGTTCAAATCCTACTATTTAATAAAATTAATAATAATGTTTAATTACATATTTACCTTTGATCTTATTCGTTCATAACAAAAACTTATAATAAAATTTTTATTAGTATCAGAAAATGACAAGATACGAACTGACTCTACTACGAAGCAACTTAGTCTTAGGATGAAAATTGAAGAAACAAATTTTTGGATGGAGAGCTAAACACGCTTCTGGCATTTGAATTCCGCTGTTTTATGGCACAATGAGCATCTAGTCTCTGTCTCTTGATAAATCACAAGATGATCCATTCAGTCGTAACTTCATTCAATATGGTGATATTGACTTCTTTTAACTGGGCCTCTCTGGCTTGTTTATTTGTAAATTTCCAATATGCCCTCAGAAATACTTCTTTGGAAGGCCAAATGGTCCATTTTCCTACCATTAATTTTATGTAATTGCCAAACGTTTTGCTCTGCTAGATCAAGACAAGGAGAGAATAAACTGAAGTACCATTTTTCCCCCTGATAGAAACTTGATGCAGACTTATGTTCTGATCCGCCCGGTCAACTCTTCCCTTGTCTTCATTGTATTTTTTAATCAAGTGTGGATGGGAAACATTGATTTTCTTTATTTTCCTTTTGATAAAATCTTTTATTGGAACGCTAGGATATGGTAAATTCACATTTAATACAATGGTGACTATACTATTGTCATTCCAGTAAGAAATACTAGAATGTCCCTCGTGGTTCTATTTTGAGGATATTCGAATTTTTAATAAGACAGTTAGAAATTCAGCTTTCTCGAATTGTTCCTGAGCATTTTAATCCTCTCTTTGTCAATTCAATTTATCAACGGTAAGGAAGTGAAAACATTTTCAAGGTAAATGTGAAACGGCGTGTTTTGGTGCTCTGATTGGAGGACATTTGCAAACTTGTAAAGAACCAGCGTCCTTTACGTATGCTTTTTAGAATAAATTGTTTGCGGACCTATATCTAAGATTTCAAAAGTTTACGCGATATTGCACAACGAATAATTTATTAATCACCGCTGACGTGTATTTCTTAAAACCAGTAAGTTTTTGCACGTCAGAACGATTACAACCAATCGCATAAAGGCATCCCCCGCACGGTAGCCGCGAAGCCGCCCACAGATGCACCTTTATAAACCCGCGACGCGCGAAATGAAAGAAGGAATCGAAGTAGATTCAAGTCAAGCCGATATCCAGCCGCCGCCACCGTACCGATTGCTTCGTGTAAGCACCGACCTGTTATTCACCGTCGAAGAGTCCATCACGATCGTGTGATAACGCGCACCACCTCGCACCGGGCAACCTAAAGTTTAATCCTGTACTGCCATTGATAGACACGTAAGTTGTAAAGTTATAAAATCTGACAATTTACAATCAAACACTACAGAACGTAAATAACTCCGGGCTGAGTCTCCAGGAGTTATACCAAGTACACTAACACCTAGAGTGCCACGAAGGGTAGATCCCGTCGTCCCTCGCAAATACAAAGTACACTAACACCTAGAGTACCACACAGGGGTAACCCCCGACGTAACTCGCAAATACAAAGCACACTAACACCTAGCGTGTCACGCAGGGGTAACCCCCGACGTCACATCGCAAACACTTGAGGGTGAAGGGTTGTTACAGGGCTGTAAAGACCTGCGACCTTTCTCTTAGTCTATCCAGTTAAGACAGGCCGTCGCCTACGTCTTCTGAGTATTACTGAAATCCCGCTCGAAACTCATACATACAGACAAACACAATAACCGTACACGGTGTCTTTAATCGCAGGAGAGTACACCCGAAACCGGTTGTATAAATTTGTAGTCAATATAACCATCGCGAAACACCTAGAGTGAGATCGTTTGTAAATAAATTAGATAGTACGTAAATTCTCCAATATTTACTGATAGTTAAATAATAACTACGACCTGTTGTATATTACGATTTACCTTAGTAAATTCATTTAGTATAGCATTTTAATATCCAGTATTTCGTTCTCCTAATAAATTGTATATAAGTAGATTTAGTATAGAAGTCCGTAATCAATCTAGTTGGATAAATAAATAACAAAATTAAACCGGTTATAATTAAATAAAGACCGTCCAGAAATCTTGCATTTGCATACGCGGATCTCGCGCGTGTATTACTTCCTGGGAGCGCGACATACCCGCTTTAACGCTCCAGAGTTACTGAAGAATATATATAATCATGTCATGCGCATAAGCCGAGAACGATATTGATTTTCTCCATTCGAGTTCATTGCGCTGGCGCCTCCGACCCGAAACGGTATCGAGATCACTAGTTGCAACTGCCCCCGCTTCTGTAAATACAGGACCGTAACAAAAATTTTACGTATTAGGTAAGGAGTAGATTAAATAATATTTCTGTTCACAGAAGCGACTACGCACACAGTAACTAGTCGCCCACCAGGAGAACGAGAGTGAGAAGCCGCCAGGACCAAGAAGTCCCAATACATTTTTAGTTGATGTTAATTACAATTTTTATTATATTGTTAACTTTATTTAATATACGTTATAATCCGCTTTAAGAGATTTATTTAAGGTGACAGTGTTAAGCCTATCCAGTACCTAAGACGAACCACACCCCGTTTATAATAAATTATAAACACGATTGAGCAAAGCCGAGGCAAAATAAAACAGCGTTGGGTTACCAAACCAGAAGGCGGGCAAATAATAAAAGTTTAATTAATACCGTAATAAGGGCGCAATACATATAGCGCTTAAATTTAGGGCATTGTTACAAACTGAAGGACAATGCTAGCTCTTAAGCCAAGCACGTGGTATTTCTTAGGAAGCTGAGTATTTTAGTCCTGGTAAGGTTCAACCCATTTAATATAACCAAGTCTTATGGTTCATGTATTTATTTATAACCTCATCGAATTAATCTGCCTCAAATAAACTGTTTCAAACCGTGGCCTCAATAATAAGGAACCCTGGACTCATCTACACTGTGGGCCCTTTCGAAAGGTGCAAACAGAACAAATTATTTATTAAAAATTATTATTAATTTTATTAAATACATAAATAAAAAGTTTACCTCGAGTAGGATTTGAACCTACGACCTGTACTTTGCTAGAGTACCGCGCTAACCAACTGCGCATTATTATTTATTGTTTATGTATTTATTTATAACCTCATCGAATTGAAAATTATTATTAATTTTATTAAATACATAAATAAAAGTTTACCTCATCGAATTGGTTTGCCTCAAATAAACTGTTTCAAACCGTGGCCTCAATAATAAGGGACTCGGGACTCATGTACACTGTGGGTCTTTTCGAAAGGTGCAAACAGAACAAATTATTTATTAAGAGCTTCAAACAATGGTTTGATTTTAGAGAATCTATCGGTCTCTTCTAATTTGGTGTTATCATTCACATGAATGTTCTGCATTAAAAAGCTAAATTAGTCTCTTGATATAGCTGAATAGACGTGATTAAAGCCAGCATCATCGCTATTTTCTCTGTACATTTCCTGTCTCGGAAACAGATGATATTCACTGAGTAATAATATTCCTATTAAGCATCTTATTTCATTTGTAGATACCCTATGCGATTTCGTAGTAACGCATACAAATTACTATAGTTAGTGATAAAATTGATTACATCATCTATGCATAGATGAAATAGTGTAAGTGAGTATTTTGGTCCATTTGATTTTTTCAGTTCAGTTTGGGAAATTTCAAGTGATATCATTTTTCCAAGAATAGGTTATAATTTTTTGGCTTTTCCGTTTAGAGAGCATTTGGCGCTTATGGTGTAGGTTCCTCTGCAGTTAGCTTACTGTCAGGAAGATTATTTATACCAACTGTATTTTCATCGCCGGAGTCTTCATCAGTATTCCAAGCATTTACGTCATTTCGTGCAAAAACTGCTATGCTATCTGGAATCGGTATATCCCGGTTTTCTATTTCTTCTAATATTTCAACCATAATGCTGTATTATGCTACTGTTCGTTATAACGGACACGCAGCTAGTTTTGAGATTCTGTGTTTATTAGATAAACTTATCTCTCTAATTATACTATGCACCATAGACAACTTCCTCATTACCTTAACTACGTATGTGTTTTAGTTCTAAAAATATATTCAGAAAAGAATGCAAAATACTTACTTCAGTTCAGGTCAACCATTTTTTATTCACAAGAAACGACACTTTTCACTCAACAGATGCCGGGCACAATAATTCACTTTTCATTAAAGAAATTATCAGCTAAAGCAGACATTTAAATTTGAATCTACTGGGATTTAGTGTGGTAAATGTTTTAAGGGACAGTAGGTGTATCTGGGTTAAAGAACAAAGTGAATCATCGCCACCAAAGAATAAACCTGCGCCATCACTAACAATAGTACGAGTTAATATTAAAAAACGGAATCAAATTATTTCTGTAATTTCTTTTTATTAATTACTCTTTTCCGAGATGGCGGTAGTTACAGGTTTTCATATGATTATAAATACTGCTTATTCAAAATTTACATTGTAAAAGAAAACATTTACTTTGTAAAAATCGAAGAGAATTGTTCATTATAAATAATTAACGTATTATAGATCATGGTGAGCAATAAATAGAGCTCTAGCAGATACTTTATCTTAATGGTTTTTGTCGGTTATAATTGATGAGTACTTATATTCAAAAAATACTAATTGCAGAAAGTTTATGTAAATATTTAGAGAATATTTATGTCCAATATCATGTAAGTTGGTGGTAAACATTTACATATAATAAAATAATCAATTATATTTGAATTTAGCTTCATTAGTTTATTATAAATATATGATTTAGTTTATAGTTTATAGATAAACGTGGAAATAAGACTTCCAATTAAAATAAAAAAACATTTTTTTAAAAAGTTGAATTTGCTTACAACTTTGCGGTCATTTAACAATAGGTCGTCATATACTCAAATTTAGTTAATGGATTATGAATAAAAAAATTATCAAAGAGATATGTATAAGTAAACTTATTCAATTAGAAAACTGCATATTCCTTTTTCTGATTAACTTCAATGTTTGATGTTGATTCTTTTAGTGAAATAAAAGATTATAAATGTTTATACTTTTAGAGCGAAACAGCAATCTAATAACCATGAATAAAGTCAACATATTCATTTTACCAAACATTTTATTACAGTTACCATGTTACAGCTCTTATTAATGGTAATTTAACAAGCCATACATGTTCTACGTTATGTTAAATAAATAACTAAAATGATATTTAACGGCTTGACATGTTTAAATGTAATATAGTTAATAACTGCACAGAATAATTATTTTAGAATTGCCACACATTAATGACCATCTGATCAACTGCAATGTCTAACATTTTTCACGACTGTAACACTGTATTTTCTGTATGATGCATAATTAGACCAAATAGATTGGTTACATTGCTGTAATGTTCTGTTCCACATTGCAATTACATTTTTGTCTTTATAGCCATCTCTTCCAATGTGTTTATTGTAGTACCCATTCGCATGTGCTCATATGAGTTCAATTGTATTAAACTGCCAATGTTACGGCTGCAATCGTAACACTTCATGACCATAGCTTCTAATTATTTCATTTACTTCATACCTTGTATCTAAGTAGGCAATAATAAATCAAAAGATTATTTTATAATGGTAGTTAATAATTGTCTTTATTCATCAACTGATAACTACAATTAAATATAAATCGGTTTGGTTTGCTTACAGCATAATCTTTACTCACAATAGTTCTTTATGTCTGTATTAAATCGATACTAATTTTCTATAAATTATATATTGTTTATAAAATATGTGGAACATTACAACAATGCAGGTCTTCATAACGTAGATTATACTCCTATATTGTTAAACTGATTACAAAAAAGATCTGTTTTTATTTCACCAACTTGTCGCAATGTAACTTCAGCTAACGTTTCATTGGCCAGTACTTCATCTACAATATTATAAGTAATATCGTGTTCTTGATCTATGAAATCAACACGGTTTATACATAAATGATGAAAAACGCAGCAGGCCATAATAAATTTTGTTATTTTGTCAACAGAATGAAAGTCTAAACAACTTAATTGTCGAAATTGTCCTTTCAATAGTCCAAATGTATTTTCAATTAACACCCTTGTACTGCAAAACTTTTTATTAAATAAAGTGTTCTCATTTGTTAAATTCCCATAATCCCGGTAGGACGTTAATAGGTAGTGCCTAATTGAATAGGCACTGTCACCTAAGAGATGATATTTCTTCTGACAAACAGTGGGAATTTCTTTGGAAATAGGAGACGAATTGAAAACCCTTGAATCATGGATTTTACCAGGTGGCCCTGTAAAGACATCCAAAAAACGTCGCTTGGCATCACATATTCCTTGAAGCGTGACAGAAGGTATATCATCCCGATTAACATAAGTTAATTTAATCTTATTTGCTGGAGTTCGAATGGTAATAGATGTTCCATCAACACATCCTAGAACGTCAGGGAATCCGGAAACCTATGCATAACATTAATCACATTTTTCTCATAAATTATTGTATTACATTTCTTACTTTTTCAAATTCTTCAGCTATTAAGCGTTTTTCTTCTGCTGTTCTAGAGAATATTACCACTTCTGGCGCTAAATGAACTAAAAAATTTATAATCCGTTCACACTGCCTATGAAATGCCACTTGCCCAAGTCCAAAACGGTCAGCAACATCTCTTATGGAACATTTATTTCCGGTAAACCTATAAAAATAATCGTAAATACCATAAATGTTTGTACAATATAAATTTGTACATTACCATAAAAAACTTTTAGAGAGTGTAGAGAGGAACCGGTAAACACGGCCGCGATACACACTTGGATCTAGCGCCAGCAACCCTCATAAATGATCCTAAGATGCGCATGCTCCGTATTCAGTTATTCACCTTTGATTTGTCATTGACTAAAAAAATTAATAGACTAGTAACCAAAACATTATTCATTTTAAATACCGATATATCTGCAATGGAAAGTAATAAAATGAACAATAAAAATTATAACCTTAATCTGTCTAAAGATGGAAATAAAAAGGAATAAAAAATCTACGGTAACCTGGGATTCTCTCAATGGACTGTAGCGTAACGTAGCTTGGATCTTAGGTTAGTGTAGATTTTAGATTCCCTTTTTATTTCCATTTTTTTAAACAGATTTAGGTTACGGAGCATGCGTATCTTAGGATCATTTATGAGGGTCGCTGGCGCTAGATCCAAGTGCGATACACGGAAAAATAAAGTGAGATTTTAATAAACAAAGGTGACAAATAATACAAAACAAGGGTAGAGCTAGGTGCAAATAAGAACCAGTGTGAGAATAGACAAAAATCTGGACAAGCAAGGTCTATATAAAGCCTAAATTTATAAATACAAACCATTACAGGACAAAAACAACGAGCAAACAACCTTGAACAAATGGTTGACAGGTACGTGAAGACCGCTCATTACAGCGCGACAACAGCACGCGAGTTTATAATATTTAAGAGCCACACGAGACGCGCTGTACAGCGTGACAGCAATAAGCGAGTTTATAAAGTAATAAACCGATTAGCGGGAATAAACCGCTAGGTCCGAGGAGTCAAAGTACGAGTTCTTTAAAAGAGTACATAAAACGGAAAAGAAATACAACTCAGTCCCCAGAAGAATTCGACAAGTGGGAACAGGAGGAACTGCTAAAAGCAAGTAAAAGAAGTGCGAGAACGACTAGAACACCACCCAAAGCAAACGAGCAACGGACTACACAGAACAACAACCCTGAAGCAAAAGTACTAAGTAAAACGAAAGCACCTAAGAAAGAAGACTTAGAGAAAGACACAAATTCTCGCAAAGAGACAGAAACAGAAGCAATCACAGAGGGCGAGATGGATGAAGTAAAACTGCTACTACAACTGCTGAAAGAGGACTTTCAGAAAAACCAACAAGACCTAAAAATAGAACTGCAAAAGAACAAGGAAGAGTTAAAGAGTGAATATACAAAAGGGAAAATAGAACTTCAAGAAGACTTTGAGAAATGTCAAGAGGTGGTGCAACTAATTAAAGAAGAACTAAGGTTAAAAGAACAAAAATGGCAGAAAGAAAAAGAAGAATTAACATACAAAGTGCAAAAACTGGAAGAGAAATTCGAGAAAGAGAAGAGGAAAAATAATTTCGTCATAAAAGGGATTCAAACTACAACAGGATATACAAATCTGAAGACAACTGTCCAAGACTTCTTAAAAGATAAATTAGGAGTAGAAGTACAACTACAGGAAACATACAAAAAAGGAAAAGATGAGGATAAACAAATAATAGTAGCAAAATGCCCTGAATGGAGTAACAACAGGAAGGAGAACCACCTGGAACTCCAAAATTCGAGAAAGAGAAGAGGAAAAATAATTTCGTCATAAAAGGGATCCAAACCACAACAGGATATACAAATCTGAAGACAACTGTCCAAGACTTCTTAAAAGATAAATTAGGAGTAGAAGTACAACTACAGGAAACATACAAAAAAGGAAAAGATGACGATAAACAAATAATAGTAGCAAAATGCCCTGAATGGAGTTACAACAGGAAGGAGAACCACCGGGAACTCCAAAAAACTTAAAAATCTAATAAAGCCAGCTAAAAAGGAGGACTCTTTGACGACAACAAACGCAATGGACAAGGACAACGAACCTTTAGCACAAAAAAGATCTACAAAAAACACAGGAAGAAACGCTACGGGAGGCGAAGAAAGGAAATGAGAAGTGATAAAAATAGCAACGTGGAACATAAGGAGTCTCTATGGCAAAGAGCAAGAATTAATACACTTACGGAAACTAAAAAGAAAGGAACCGAAGAAATGAAAATAGGAAACTACTACATACTGAATAGTGGGGTCGGAAAAACAGTAAGAGCCAAAGCAGGAGTAGGATGTATCTTGAAAGATACATATAAAGAACACATTGTACGCTGGGAAGGCATTACGGAAGGAATAATGACAGTCAAAATTAAAACCAATGAAGGCAAAACCTTAACCATTATAATTGCTTACGGACCAAACGAAAACGACAGCAAGAACGATAAAGATGAATACTGGAACCTCCTTCAAAGAACGTACGAAGGAATTCAGGGCTCAATAATGATCATGGGAAATTTAAATGCTAGAGTAGGGAACAATGCAGAAGGAACTGAGGGATGTATAGGAAAATTCGGAGAAAGAACTAGGAACAAAAATGGTGAGAGATTACTGCAATTCTGTATCAACAATGAGCTGGTAATACTGAATACTTTCTACCACCACAAAGATACCCACAAGTACACGAGAGAGGAACCAGGAAGAAATGAAAGATCCATTGACAAAACAGAAAGGAGATATATAATGGACGTCAAGGTAAATAGAAGATTTGAACTAGATACAGACCATTACTTAGTAGGCGTAAAACTGAGAATAGATAAGAAAGCTAAAGAACAAGTTAAAGTTAAAAAAGCAGCAGAGGTTAAAATAATAAAATATAGAAAAAATGAATGAAGAAAAAATAAGGGATAAATTTAAAAACAAACAAAAGAATGTTGCAACTGGAATAGAAGAACAATGGCAAGAGATTAAACAGATAATACTGAGAGCCGCGACTGAGGTATGCGGAACCACTTCAGTGAACAATAGCCAGAAGAAAACAAGTTGGTGGAGTAGTGAAATCAAAGAAGCGGTAAAAAATAAAAAGAAAACGTGGAAAAGCTACTTAGTTAATAAATGCCAAAGAACATACGAAGAATATAAAAAACAGAGGAAAAAAGTAAGAGACGTGGTGCTAAACGCTAAAAGAAAAGAATGGGAAGATTTTGGAATAAAAATGGAAACTGACAGCAAGTTAAATTCCAAACTGTTCTATAGAACGTTAAAAACTATGCGGAAAGAAAAAGAAGGAACCAAAGGATACATTAAAACGAAAAAAGGAGAAACACTTAGCGATAGTACCCAGATACTGGCAAGATGGAAAGAATATTTGATGGAGCTACTAGAGGGAAAGGATAGCGGACACATAGCGGAACAAAGCAAACCACGAGAAAAGACAAATAAAGAAGCAGACCACCATAGAGACATTGACAGAAGGGAAGTAGTAGAAGTTATAAAAAACCTAAAAGTAGGGAAGGCAGCAGGCATAGACCTAATAAAAGCAGAAATGGTAAAATATATGGGAGAGGAAGGAATAGATGCTTTGCACAGCCTGATTAACAAGATAAGGAGAGAAAAACATGCCCCTAAAGAATGGACATCAGTGGTAATCCCAATATACAAAAAAGGAGACTCAAAAAGATGAGAGAACTATAGAGATTGCACTGTTAAGTGTAGCAAGCAGAATCTATGAAGGGATGCTAGAACTAAGATTAAGGGAAACAGTAGAAACTAAACTACAGGAAGTACAAAGCGGATTCAAGAAAGGCTACAGCGCACAAGATCACATTTTCACATTACGCCAAGCGATCGAAAAATCGGCTAAAATCCAAAAAGACCTACATATCTGCTTCATAGACCTAGAAAAAGCCTTTGACAAAGTGAGTAGACAGCATATCTGGGACATACTAGAAAAACAAAAAGTAGATAAGGAACTAATAAGAGGCATAACATCAATGTACAGGAATATCAGAAACGTTGTGAGAACTCTAAACACATCAGAACCCTTCTACACAACTAAAGGCGTGAGACAAGGAGGTGTGCTAAGTCCTCTCCTGTTTATACTGTACATGGACGAGGTCATAGAAGAATGCAAAATAAAATGCACAGAATGGAAGTAGGGACATACAAAATGGAAAGAATTACAATAAGCGAATGCCTACATGCCGACGACATTGCCTTGATCACAAATTCAGAAAAGATGTTACAACACAATCTAAATATATGGGTACAAGAAATAGAAAGCAAAGGAATGAAGATAAACATAGATAAAACCAAAATACTGTCGATATCCAGAAACAACAACATTAAGACTCATATAACAATAAGAGGTGGACGATTTCAAATATCTCGGAGTAATGTTTGATAAATCGGGAAAAATAACATATGAAATAAATAACAGGATAGCTGCTACCGCAAGACTATATCAAAGTTTAAAGAGCGGGTTCATCAACAAAAAGGAAGTATCGAAAAAGACTAAATTAACAGTGTACAAAACAGTGTATCTACCAACTCTGCTATACGGATGCGAAACATGGACAGTGAACAAGAAAGTGTCTAGTGCAATACAAGCAGCGGAAATGAAGTTCCCAATAAGGATTGCGGTGTACACCAAACTGGACAGGAAAAGAAACGAGGATATAAGGGAAGAGCTTGGAATAATTAGTGCAAACAAGTATAGGGAAAAAGCAATGTTAAGATGGTGGGGGCACTTAACGAGACTTTCGGGCAACAGACAAGTGAAAAAAGTGTGGGAAGCCAGAACACAGGGCCAGAGAAAAAGAGGAAGACCAGGAAGACAGTGGAACGAGATGGTAGCAGGAACACTAACTCAAAATGGCTGGACATGGAAGGAAGCTAAGGAGTGTACAAAATACAGGCAACGATGGAGAAAAGTTATCGCGAACATATAGACTTAGTGAAACAGGAAATAACCATCTACGCCGGAAACGGCAGAAGAGATTTTGATTATATATATATATATATATATATATATATATATATATATATATATAGTGGAATTTAAATTTTATTTTTAGAATAACTGGCGGCATCTAGGTTTATATGTTGCAACTTGGCTCAATTTCACTAGTTTGCTACTTGGGAAGTATTCAGTTGTCTGTATTAGTGCACGTGTTTAGTTGATAAAGTGAAATAAATTCCTCAATTGCAAATTGTAATATCACAAGGTAAGAAATAAGCTACTTATTTTACTGCTTGTAATTGTAAACTGACTTTTTAACGTTTAGTAAATAATGCAACATATTTGTAAACAGTGAGCGTACACAATCTTTAATATTAGTACAATAACTTTTCGTACATTGTATTTTATAATTCCTGTAAACATGGGGCATAGTGGAAATCATTAGCTGGGGTAAAGTGTAAAATTTTCCACTTCGCCCTAGCGATTTTATTCATTGTGAATTTCTTTACAGTATGGTTCGTGAGTATAAAAGGACATCTAAACAGCATTCTTGGACAGAACAATCGATGGCAAATGCCATAAATGACATTAGAAATGGAATATGTGGATATGAGAAAGCTGCTGAAAAATATAATGTCCCTGTTGGCACGCTTCACAGACGAGTTAAATCGGAAAAAACAGCAGTTAATGCATCAAAAAAGTTCTTAGGTCATTATAGGCCCATTTTTAATATAGAGCAAGAACATGAATTGGCCAATTATATACTTTTAATGGAAAGTAAACTCTAGAAGAGATCTGAGAACATTAGCATTTGAATATGCACAAAAAAATAGAATTCCCAACAATTTTAATGCTGAAACAGGCCTAGCGGGCTCCGATTGGGTCTATGGATTTTTAAAACGAAATCAAAATATTGTCCTACGTTTACCCGAAAACACCTCAGCAGCGAGATCAGCAGCTTTCAATAAGCCCAATGTGTCAAAGTTTTTCAAATTACTTGGAGAATTGATGGACAAGCATAGGTTTACACCGAGTCGTATTTATAACTGCGATGAAACTGGCATATCTACAGTGCCTAGTAAGCCATCAAAAGTTTTTTCTCTAAATGGAAAGAAACAAGTAGGGGTTCTTGCATCGGGTGAGAGAGGAGTTCTCGTGACTCCACCATTATTGATATGTCGTCGAGTACGAAGAAATCCATTATTTGAAATAGGGCTTCCACCGGAGAGCATTGTGGAGTATCATCCATCCGGATAGATGCAATCCAATATTTTTGCACCGATATGGTTTAACCATTTTTTGAAATATGCCAAACCAAGTGTTGATGACCCTGTGCTCCTAATTTTAGACCGACATGCAACCCACGCTAAAAATTTATCGTGAGTGGAAATGGCAAGACAAAAGAATGTTCACATACTTGTTTTGCCGCCGCACACTTCTCACCGATTGCAACCCCTCGGCGTTTCATTTATGTTCCCTTTAAGCACATATTATGAACAGGAGGCAAAAAAATGGCTAAGAAACATACAGGCATATGGCCTTACAATCCTGAAATATTCCATGAAGAGTTATATAAACCAGCAGAAACAACTGATCAGGATCAAAATGATACTATTTTGCCTATAGAAAATCAGGAAATGGAACACAGAACACCTTCACCATTAACGTCTTCTAGCAATTTGCCTGTTCGGGATAATGATATCACATCTAAATCCAAAAAGTTGCCAGTAGAATTCCTTCCGCAAACAATAAACTGGAAAACAGAGAAAACGTATCACCACAGCCTAGTTGTTCTTTTGTACAAGAGTCATCTGATAATATTTATTATTCTCCAAGCGGCATAATGCCAATTCCGAAAGCTTGCCAAAAACAACGAAAACCACATAAACGTGGAAAAACTATGGTATTAACAGCTACTCCAAACCTAGACGAACTAAAGCCATCTCTTAACTCTATTGATAAAACAAAGGCCAAAACTTAACTTAACTTAACCTTCACGCCATTCCCTTGCGGGGTAGGCAAAACAATCCCTGCCTCTTATTTATTTTTCATTCACAATCTTTCGCCATGCTTTCCTATCTCTGCATACCTCCCTAGCTTCCGCAAGATTCATACATAGTCTCTGACATGCCCTTTTGTTTTTAAAACTTCTTATCTTTGGTATCTTAAGGTATAACAAAATGGCGACCTTCTCAATGCGTCACTTTTTTCCTTTCTGGAACATCTCTGGTGATCTCACTCCTTATCTTTCTTTCCATTATCAAAGATTCTACTACATTCAGCCAAGTTTTACGCGGCCTACCAGGCCCGGCTTTTCCCCTAACGTCACCCACATATATTTGTTTCGTTAACCTTATGTTATTCATTCTCTCAATGTGACCAAACCAACGTAATGTACAACTTTTATATCTATCCATCATCGTCTTTTCCTCACCACACTCCCTCATTATGCATTCATTTTTTATCTTGTCCCTTCTCGTTTTACCACATGCGCTTCTCAGAAATCTCATACCCACAGCATTTATTTTTCTTTCGTGCTTTTTTTGACATACCCATGTCTCACTTCCATACAGTACTGATGGGACGAATACGCCATTATAGATTGCTCGTTTCGCAGCTAGGCTCATGCTTTCATTTCTCATTATTGTCCACATACTTCCAATCACTTTCCTTCCAGCATTGACCCTTCGTCCAATCTCGCTCTCAATTGTACCATCTGCAGTAAACATTCTACCGAGATATACCAGGTCGTCCACTTGCTCCACGATTTCCTCTTGCAGAGTAAATACTCTACTCTCCTTTTTACCTTCCCGATTGAACACCACAATCTTAGTTTTGTTCGCGTTTACCTTTAGGTCCATGCTCTCACAGACTGTATCAAACTTCCTCAGAGCGGTTTGCAGCTCATCCGCACTGTCACTTAATAAGACTGTGTCATCTGCATACACCAGGAGTCGTACATTTACGTCACCAACCATTACACCATTTGTATCGTTACATGCTTGTCTAAGACATTTATCCATGTATACATTGAACAACCACGGTGACATCACACAGCCTTGTCGCACTCCTTGCTCAATATTAAAGTATTCACTCACACCTCCTCTCACCCTAACACATGCCCGACTACCGTTGTATACTGCCCTTATTCCATTTATTAGACCTTTATTTACGCCATATTCATTTAATATTTCCCACAGCTTCTCTCTATTCACTCTGTCATATGCTTTCTCCAGATCTACAAACACACAGTACAACTTCCTTTTTACCTTTAAACACTTTTCGATCACCTGCTAGACAGCAACCATCTGATCGACACATCCTCTCCCTGGCATGAAGCCACCTTGCACATCCCACATCTTAGATTGTGTAGTTTCTCGTACTCTATCAATCAGTATTCTTCCAAATACTTTACCAGGCACGCTGAGCAAGCTTATTCCTCTGTAGTTCTTACAATCACTCTTGTTCCCCTTACCTTTATACAATGGTACAATGATCGCGCTTTTCCAATCACTCGGCACTTTTCCACACGTAAGGCATACATTGAATAATTCACGCAATCTTCGTATAAGCTTTGTACCACCATACTTGAGCATTTCACCAGTGATTTCATCTATGCCTGCTCCTTGCCGTTTTCAACCTTCCTACCGTTTTCTCTACCTCAATTATTCCAATATCCTTCTCAGTTTCATTCATCATTTCTTCTATATTCTCCTTATTTAACCCTTCAGTCTTACGTTCCTCACTACTGTACAGCTTTCCGAAATACTCTTGCCAGCATTTCCTCACTTCACAATCGTCCCATACTATTTCGTTTCTATCATTTATCACTCCTGCAGCGTTCTGTTTTGGGCCACGTTTTGTATTTTTGACCCATTTCCAGAAGAGTTTTTTGTTTCCCTCAAAATGATTCTGCATTTTCTCTCCTTCCACAACCATCACTTCCTCTTTACTTATTCTCACTGCCTCCTTCGCTTCTTTGTTTCTTAATCTGTACACCTCACACAATCGTTTCTTCTCAGTCTCATTTTTTGCAGCAATCATTGCCATGTACGCATCTTTTTTCTTACTTACTGCCTTTTTTACCGACTCATTCCACCAAGCACATTTTTTCTGTCTACCTACAATCACTCTTCCACATATTCGCACGGCACAGTTGACAACAGAGTTTTTCAAGCTTATCCATGCACTTTCAACGTCAGTGTCTTTTATTTGTTCGTTCCACACTGCTACTGCGTATTTCATTCTCGCACCATTATCCACTAGTTTGTCAACCCTAATTCTGGACGTTCGCACTACGTTTGCTTTCCTTCTCCACACCCACTTTTTCCCTAGACACACTCTCAATACAACCAAAAAGTGGTCCGATCCACATTCCGCTCCGCGCATTACTTTTGTGTCTTTCACCAGGTTTCTAAGCCGTTCATCATACACTATCAAGTCTATCATACTTTTAGATTCACCTCTTTGCCATGTATACATATTCACATTTTTATGTTTAAACCACGTATTGGATACAAACAGGCTTCTTTCCACACAGATGTTCAGCAGGTGTTCACCATTCTCATTGATTCTTTGGTCTCCGAACTTTCCTAGAACGCGTTCACTATGTTCTCTCTGTACACCCACCCATCCGTTCATATCCCCTAATATAATCACTCTTTCGTTTGGCTTACATACGTTCAACAAGTTCTCCACTTCATTCCAGAAGTTCTCACGCTCCTGGTCTCTTTCTCCATTCACCGGTGCATAGCATGCAATAAGAAAAATTCTTCGAAACTCCACTTTCATTCTAACCCATATTACCTGGGGAGAGACCAATTCGTACTGTTTAACACATCTTTTCGCTCGTTCACTTATGATCACCCCAACTCCTTTTGCGCCATGCACTTCCGTCTCAACTCCTGACCATAGTGCCAGGCTGCCATCCTCCATCTCCATAGCATCCTTTCCTTTGCGCTTTGTCTCCGATACACACAGAATATCAAGGTGTCTTTCATACATTACATTCGAAATTTCAAATTCTTTACCATGCATACCTCTAACATTCCACGTACCGACTCGCCATTCATTCCTTGCACAGTCGTCAGCAACGGGCCTGTCTATTTCGACCTTGACCGCCCCTTGTAGCCAGGTCGATCCGAGGCAATTGTATTGTTCTCTTGAGTAATACCCTAGCGAGCAGACCGGTTACTGGCCAAATCGTGCCCCGGACGATGTAGCATTCCCTACTAACGGTATCGTCCTACTACCGAACAGTTATGTCTACTGTCACGACATATAAATAGATATAAATAATAGATCGTATACTTACTGTATGAATCTCACAAATGTACATATACATGTACATTTTTTTTCTATCTTACCTACCTTTCAATCACACCACGCGTTTCAACCATACTGCTCTATACGCGATTCCTGGTTTCGCGCCCCTCACCGGACTTGCTGGTATTTATTAGCGACCAAACGATTCAGTTATTATTTATTTATTTTTATTTTATTTATTTTATTTTTTATTCTCTTTTTCTGCTTTTCGAGTTATAGTTATTTTCATGTCATTTATTTTTATTTATCAAATCAGTTTTATTATTGTCGCGAGCACGTGATACTTAAATAAATATTTTATTAGTTCTCTATGAATTCATCGTTATTGCAACAATGTATACCTGTTCGGGTCCACTCCTTAGACAGAAGGTTTACGTTTGGTTTATAATTTTTTAAGTTAGAGTTTTAACACTCACATGGGTTTAATAGAGCCGTATTTTTCGTAAATACTGTAGCAATCCTAAAACGTTATTTCGCGCCTATTTCAATTAAAGAGCCTTTTACTGGTTTGATTATTATCATTATCTTTATTTATTATTAATATTCAAACCACTGGGTATAAAAACCTGTTCAGACGCTTACCCTTATTTAATTGATTTAGAATTTGTCATTTAACATTTATTAACATGTATTTAACTGAAAGCACCGAATAAAGCTATACTTATTTAACTTAAAAGTACGATACTCTTTTATGTTTACATTTTTATTACAAAAAAAAACATTTACACTTTACCCGCTTTCTTGTTCTATTGTTTTGCAAGTAAAACAAGGTATTTGAGTTCAATCGAAAAAAGTAAACTTTTAGAGTAAAACTTCTTTAAATTTCTTATTTATTAAACGAATATTGCAAAGGAAGTGCAGTATGTTAATTATTTAACTTGACACTATGCAACTCTATTTCATTTACTCGATTCGTATAATATGCTATTTACTATTTTAAATTTTAATTATTAAAATTTTTAATTTACAATTGCTGGTGACGCGCCTACCTGCTTTCCCTTTGCCTTTACCTGGTTTCTAGTTTTATAATTTGAGAATAGAATACGGTATTGTTCTTCAATCGATAATGTGGACTTTCAGTAAAACTAAATTTTCCTTAAATAGCTACATTTCTTATTTATAAAATGAATATTGTAAAGAGGTGAGGGATACTAATTATTTAAATTGTAAAACTATGATGGTCAAAACTGTAAAGCGAAAAATGGTTCCAAATGTTAAGAAAGAAAAAAAAAACAAACGAAGCAAGCCTGAAAACATTCAATCAACATCTGAATCATCTTCTGAGGAACTTTGCGACGATTTTTCATCTTCTGATAAAATTTTCAGCGATTCGTTAGGCAACGATGGGGACAAAGTGATTAATTCTGTGGAAAAATAATGTATTGAAAAAGTAACATGTCAACACGTTAAACAAAATGATTTTCTACTTGTGGAACTTGAAAATCCAAATGGTAAACAAAAGAAAAAATTTGTGGCAGAAATTCAGTCTATGGACGAAGAAGGAGTTCAAGTTTCTTTTATGCGCCAATACAGACAAAATTATAATATTTGTGTTTCCCGAAGTTCCTGATAACAGCGCCGTCTACATGAAGGAAATTGTTGGTCGCCTTACCAAGCATAAGAAGCTTAGGCATGGAAAAATAAGATTTTTGTAATGTATTTTTTTATTATATTGCTCGCTGATATTTTCCATTTTGCCCCATACCTGGGGTAAAGTGGAAAATTTTCAAGATTTAAAAAAAAAGTAATTACTCTTTTGGTGTTTCTAATTTTGCGTTTATTTACATTACTTATAATAAACAAATATACATTTTAGTGTAGCATTTGGTTCTGATTTCCATTAAACTGTTTTTTCAATTTTGTCTTAGGCCTTCCACTTTCCCCTACCTATGCATTCCATTACTAAAGGAATTACTGCTTCCATTTCCAAAAAATGTCTTAAAATTATACAACTGGGCACGTTTAAATGACAAGATAACAAATTTATAGGTTAGAATTGCTCTTTTGCACTGACTACTGACCACAGTTCTAAAAACTTGCACTGGGAGCACTTTCAGTGCAGTAACGAAATGCCAGTGGAATGCATTGCGCTCGTACATTGTGCACCGAAAAGACAGTGTTATGCGCTACCCTGGATCAGGGCAATTTTAGTGCGCACTAGTGTAGTCAGTGGAAAACGTTATAAGTCTATCAACAAAAGCACCCAATGCATTCTGCAGACTCTACATGAGAAAAACAAGATTATGATAATATCGTATTATAGTATTTACCATCAGTTCAGAAAAGTGATAAAGAGTATTAGAAATTGATAACAATCAGTAGAGAACACAGAAATGCTACATTTGAATTAAATTTTTGTATAAGTTGTATTTATGTACAGCCCTTTGTCCAGAAAATGTTCCCTCTACAAAGTTAATCTGGCTTTTTAATTTTCATCGTTGTTTTAGAATAAATAAGCTTATGCCATATCGTAGTGTATTTCTAAATCAATTACCTGTCAAATGACACCAAACTCAACCTAGTTGCAATTTAAAAAAATTCAAGATGGCTGCCTCTGACAAACACCAGTCGCACATTATGGGTATTTATGTATGTTTTAACCCCTCAAAATGTCAAACCGTTCCTACATAACGTCACGCAAAACAATAAAACCTTGTAACTCCAAAAATATGAAAAATTACATTTTACTGCCACCTGATAACAGAACTGTAAATTAACAAACGTATAAAACCTTGCAACTCCAATAAAATATTCTAAATAAATATTTTAGTTCAAGAAATCCTCGTATCTCCAATGTATTCTGAAATGGTTCATAAAACATTGTAACTCCGCCATTTTTAAACAGGTGTTCATCAAAGCGGTACGCGACATTTGGGCGTCGGCGTTTGGACGCCGCCGTTTGGGCGCCGGCGTTTGGGCGCAAGACTATTTACCGCCGGTCGTTTGGGCGCCAACTGTAAATATGTACCTACATAGTTTGAAACTTTTAATAATGTTATTTTTAATAATTCCATATAATCTGTTCTTGTAAAGGTCATAAGTATAAACCATTTTACTACATGAAGTTAATTAGATAAAAAAACAATGCATGGCCATTAGGCAGGTGAACAAATTCCACTTAATTACTTAATCTTAATTCCACTTCTTTTCAATCTTTCTGATGTACATCAATTAGTACAATGTATTTACTTTACAAATATCTCTGCAAATAACATTATAATTATAGGTGATTAGTTCTGTGTCACTGCCTCTATTTAAATTGATTCCCGAACAATATTTCTTCAGTTGTTTTCAATTGTTATCTGCGAGTTAGTTTTGTGGGTGTGAAAAGCAATGGAAATTACAAAAACCAACCGTAGGTAACCAAAAGAAGCTCTGTTTCAACGGTTTTCTGTATGTGTTCGATAAAACCAGCAAAGATGGAGGGAAGAAGTTTTGGAGATGTGAGAGAAAAGTGTATAAATGCCGTGGTCGTCTACATACAACTGTGAACGATGAATATTTGTGTGATGTTGGAAACCATAACCATGATAGTGATGCAGCAGGAGTATGTGTTGCTAAAATAAAAGTTTAAATAAAAACACAAGCCAAGGAAACGATGAATACGCCAGCCCAGATACTAAATCGTGCCCTAGGAGATACTGGAGCAGCCGTTCAAGGTAAAATACCAAATAAAGATGCTATTAGGAAGCTGTGTCAGCGAATGCGAAACCTTGTTTCTGGTGCGCCGCCAACTCCATTGGATTTTAGAGAGCTTAATTATTCCAGAAGCGTACAGAATTTACGAATTCGCGTCTGAACAAACTGAAGCATTCCTCATGAAGGATACTGGATTGGAGCGTCCCGACCCACAAAGAATCCTAATATTTTCTCGGGAAGACAATACACGGTGGAGTCAACATATGAAACAAATTTTCATGGATGGAACATTCCGACAAGCACCTCCACTCTTTCACCAAGTGTATGTCATACTGGCCAGTAGGAATCGCTTCATTTTTCCAGTTTTATACGCTCTTTTACCTAACAAAACACGACAAACCTATGATAGATTATTTTCACTTGTCAAGGAAATGTGGCCGCAGTTTGAACCCGAAACAATTTTTATTGGATTTCGAAATGGCTGTAATGGAATCAGCTACTGATGCTTTTCCAACAGCCCACCTACATGGTTGTCTGTTTCATCTGGTAAAAAATTTTAAAAAACAGTTGCGCGAAAATGGGTTAATAATACAATATAATAATAACCCTGAATTTGTGTTAAGCGCACGTATGATAACTGCTTTATCTTTCGTTCCTGTTCAGGAACTTGATGACACTTTCGAAGAACTGGCCACGCATCTACCAAATGAATTGCAACCAATTTTAAATTGGTTAAATCGAGACGTTCTACCTCCCTTGAATATCATTTAAAAATTGGAAAAGATCTTATACGTGTATGTAAGACTATGTTTGTTAACACTCTCGCAGTAGGCGAGTGAGCCGTGCTTAACTGATCTAAATCAAGTCAGAATTCAATCCAAGGGAAGGAAAATGTCGAACATGACTTTGAAGAAACAAATACTATTTTCAAGTCTAGAAGAATACTAAAGAAAGAGACAGCTAATTTGGAGGAGTTTTTAGATAAATTGCCCAAAATGGAGTCACACTATTGCAGAGCGACTACGCAAAAACTATACCTAGAACCTTTATGGTTATCAAAAACCTCTTTATATGAGTTTTATAAAAATGACTGGTGTCTACAGAAAAAAATCAATCCTATTAGTAGAACCAAATTTAAGCAAGCATTTAAGGAAAAGAATCTAAGTTTATTTCGCCCAAAGAAAGATGCATGTGACATATGCGCTGCATTTAAACATGGAAATACTGAAGCAGAGGTCTATCAGAACCACAAAGAAAGAAAGAATGAGGCCCGAAGTGAAAAGCAAAAGGACAAAGATTCTGAGACCAAAACTTTTACAATTGACATGCAAGCTGTTCTTTTATCTCCTAAGAATAACATATCTTCAATGTATTATAAAACGAAGTTAGCGGTTCATAACTTATCCATGTTTGATTTGCAAACCAAAGACGGTTACTGTTTCCTTTGGAACGAGACTGAAGGTCTCAGATGAGTTTGCCTCTTATTATCATTCACTTTTTGTTAAGCATCAGGGACTCCCTCGAAGAAAGAAAAGAAGTTATTCTTTTCAGTGATGGATGTAATTACCAAAACAGAAACGCAACTTTAGGAAACGCTCTTCTTAATTTCTCCAGAATTACTGGAATTACGGTGTTACAAAAATACTTAGAAAGGGGCACACCCAAATGGAAGTTGATGCAATGCATAGCACCATAGAAAGAAAATTAAAAAGGTGTTAACATCAATGTGACTGCTGATTACGTATCAATTTGTGAAAATGCACGGAAGTCCCCAAAGCCATATGAAGTTACTTCCCTTAAGCATGAATTTTTTAAGGCATTTCGTAGCCTTTTCTATGTAACCACTATTAGACCTGGCAAACGATCTGGTGATCCCACTGTGAAGTACCTAAGGGCGCTTAAATACAATCCTAATGGTTCTATAGAATATAAACTTAAATTTTCTGAAGATTGGAAAACTTTACCGCTTCGAGTTAATAAACAAAATCCGATACTATTTGAGCACTTACCACTTCTGTACACAAATAGAATTCCTATAAAAATGGAGAAATTTAACCATTTGCAGAGTTTGAAGAAAACTATTGATCAAGACTACCACGCATTTTACGATAACATTCCTCACGTTTAAGAGATTTGTGTATCTTTTTTTGTTATAATAATTAAAAACGAGTTCTAAATAAAAAAAGAGAACAAGAAAATTAATGATGTACTTTACTTTCATCAAACGTAACTCCACACACTGTGAAAACGAAAAACTCGTATCTCCATTTTTAAACAAATAATAATAATAATTGCATTAGTTTCATTTTAAAAACAGTGTGATTATGCAATACATACCTATTTGTAGTGAAAAAATTAAAAAATTTTAACTTTTGTTTAATTGAATCCAAATGAACTTATTTTATAAACTGTTAGTAGCCCTCCTGTAAACTTTAACAAAAGGGAGGTACGAGGTTTTATTGTGTCGCCGACGATAATCTCATTAGGTGCAATACTATTTGCATACCCTGTATAATAAAATATATCAAACCCCATTTAAATTCTATCGCTGTAACAATTGCGATTTGAACATATTTATTATAATAATAAAATTTTCGCAATCCGCTACCTACAGTTATTATTAATGTCATTTATTAGTAATTAGTCATAATTATCTTAAGTACAGCTAAAAATGCAGTATTGTTCTAGGAATAACTGATAAGGATAATAGTTAATCAGATTTCATAATGCAATTTGAAGGAAAATACAGACCATACCTAAAATTTGTATTCACTTCGATTTCATTTTTATATGCAACATGGAATGTAAGAAATTCAAACATGATCAAACGCTCCATGCAAGTGCAAAAATTGTGATATTTAATATCATTTGCTATTTAGTGAACAATACAAAATTGTATTTAAGTGCTGTGGTCAGTCATCCTTCTAGAATGAATAAATAAATTATTTCAGAGTATTTGTTTATATCCGACCTTTTTCTATTTGGTACTTACCGGCTTTGTCTAAAATAATTTGTTACCTACCAAAATGTAAAGCATTTCAAGTACAAGTACCGCACGCTGCGGCCGGACCTAAATGGGATTGATCCTAGCACGAGAAACACTGGCAACAATGAACTGCATACGGCATCATTCTGCAATCACAGTGTGTCTTTGACTGTAGATTGTCAAATGCACTTCAAGTGTTTCTATCCTTTTTTATAAAGATGCTTTATACGAGATGGCATAGTACACAATTAAATAGCTAGGTTCACAAACTAATGACACGGTGATCATTTCGTGGCGAGAATTAGTACATTTTTTCTGTTAAATATTAGTCTTGATTAAAAAAAATTACATATTTACTTTCCAACTTATTCATTTATAACAAAACTTATACAGAACGATATTAATATTTTTGTGATGTAATTGATTTCGATGAATGTCTGCGTCAAAAGTTGTTTCCATTTTTTTTTTATTACTAATCGAGTTTTATTTTATGTGGTGGATTATACTGTAATAGTGTACGATAATTGCACTTAATACTAAACTGTTGGAGAAGAAAAATTGATGTATACTTCATAACATATATTTTACTAAATAGCTCGCACTTAATGATAATAGTTACATAACCCTATGTTAGTATTTACATAATCTTATATTTAAGCCAATCTTGGTAAAGAAAATGCATACAAAAGCGTAAATAACGCACATGGATTGAACTATAATAATAAAATTAATAATTACCGTTGTATTACATTTTTTTTAACTTTACTGATAGATTCTATAAATATAATAAAAGATCAAATAACAATCATAAAATATTCTTTTCAAAACTAAAATAAAAAGGAAATGTACACTCTAAATTAACTATAAAAATGGCATCGCATAAAATAGTTTTCGTCTAAAACTAATTTTGTAAAAAAAAATGCAACAATGCTATATACTAAAAAATTAAAAATTGTACTTTTAATTTTTTGAGTATATGTAGTCCGTCCATTTAAACGATTAAATAAATTTTGTATTATTAAAATTCAAGGAAATTACAAATTGGTTTTTAATGACGTGAGAAATTTGTACAGCAGCATTAAAAAATGTTCGTTGTAAATAATCTTATTGCTTAATGCAAATAATACAAAATTTATTTAAATACAATTGTTCTAAATTCTGACAAAACTTCGAAATTCGAAACAACCATTAATATTTGATTTTGCTCAAACTAACGATTATCTCAAACTTATATAACCAACACCTGCAATTGTAAATACGGCACTATCAACAAATTATACACTTTTTTTATATCCAAAAGTGATTGGATAGAAAAATAGTTGCTAACATGACAACAGTTTAGCATTCCAGCCTTTACAACCATAATTATTTACGCACTACCTAAATTATATAGGCAATTAGGAAAGTTACGTTACAAAAATATGTAGACACTATTTATCAATTTTTTCTTTTAAATATAATTTACTAAGTCACAAAGCGTGAAAAAAAATGAGCAATTTATAAATTTAAACGTATTTATCCACTGATTATGCTTTACAAAATAACCTTATCATTTGCAAACGATTCATTTTGGTCACAAATATTTTCACTAAACGTCTCCAAGTAATCGATATATAAATGTAATTGTTTAATATGCATTAAACCGTTACTAATCACAAAATATAAGCGAGAATAATTCATACATAAAAACTGTAAAAAATACATCCTCAAAAATTTGTAAAACTGACCATAAAAAACGCTGAACTGATTGGAGAGATTAAGATATAATTATGTATGATAAGGTGTTACATAAGTGGCGGGAAATAGACCACGATTATGACCAATTTCACCATGCCACCAGTGTTGATCGCTTCTATCTGTTACCGTTATAACATCCCCTCGTTTAAATTCTAATTCACCCGCTTCTTGAGGTGTGAAATCATATAAGGCTTGTACTAAACACTAAAAATGATTATTAGATTTTGTACATTAAAAATACGTAATACCTACCTCTTCTGTTACCATATCTCTTAATTTTACATCTTGAGAACGTGAAACTGATGCAGTGCGATGATATTCTACCAATTCGTTTAGTGAATTAAACTTTACTACCCATAAGAAAAATTTCCCTTGAGCATCTCTTAAAACTTTAAAATGTTGGACACCATCGGAACACCTAAAAATAATTTAATTAATCTCTATCCTGTAATATTCCACACAATGAGTCAAATGCTCAGTGTCACCATGTGTAAAAATTTAGGAATATTCAGTTAGGGATTCAGTCTTGTTTCTATAGTTTATTGATACTAATTGAGTGTATCAGAAATTGTTGTAAAGTATTCGTATTCAGTTGGACGATTATTACGGTTTTTTATTTATAAAGATATTGAAGTTTTAAACTACAAATATGTTTGTCCCATATTACAGGTGTGGTTGTTTACGTTTAATCCTTGTAGGAGAAATAAGTGAAGAAAGTAATTTTATTATGATAAATATCCGATTCCTATTTTTAAGATAATTTATAACTTAGTGTTGAGTGGAAATTACGTTATAGGAAAGTGTTTTGGTAATTATTATTACTGCACGAATTCTGAGCCAGGATGATGTAACAAGAAGATACTTAGTAGAGTATATAACTGTGGTTTTTATAGTATGTTAAGTTAGGATTGATTTTCGAAAGTTTAGCGACGACAAAATCAGATCTTTGCGTGATAACCTAATGTTGTAAGTTGGTGCTGTTGTTTTAGTAATGCTGTGTCCGGTGCACTAGAATTACACAGGAAAAAATGATCATGAACAGCTTTGTTCAAGACCTTGATAATTGAGAGGATTGGTTTAACCAACGTGAGTGCTAAGGGGTAGCAGCTGAGTACATGTGTTGGTTATTATTATTAGATGTAGCAGCTGAGTACATGTGTTGGTTATTATTAGATGTAACTTCAATGTTCCAAGAAATAACGTAGAGCCTTGCTGACGGCAATTGTATCCAGATATCAGCTAACGAAATAGATATTTGGGTGTTGAAGAAACATAATTGGTGGAGAGCGATTATCGCGCCGACAGGAGAAGCAAGTCTGAGACCCGGAACATCAAAGATTATGGAATTTTTTTAAATGTTATAAAATACGCGCCACCAGTTGTATAGCATTTACAAAGTTACATCACATTACGAAATTAGTTAGTCATTTATTTATTTATGTTATGGTGACGTGTCCGTCAATCTTGAGCTCCCGAAAGCGCTTTTGGTAACCAAAGAAAGGAATAGAAATTCTGTCAAATGTTTAAGGAGTGATTTATTTTCTAACCGTATTGTTAATTGTTATTAAATAATTTAATATACGTTTGTTAAAATTGAATTAGTGAGTTTCTTTTAGGCACCAGATTTCTCTTGTAAAGGAATAGTGTACAAAACTGGAATTTAGTCAAAATTTAAGTTAAAAGTGATGAATAGTAAGAGTTATATTGTGGTGTTTTGGAGCAGTACGTTTCAGAACCGTTGGTGGTGAGCAAAAAGATAGGTTCAAGTATTTTTCCCTATTTTATGATAGTACCTCCCTTTTGTTTGCGAACATTTGATTCGGATTAAGGCACGGTGAACTAATTGGCCTTTTTCGTTCTTTGCCCGTACGATGTTCTAATGCCGTTTGAGCGCGTTCCAAAAGTACAATTCCGGAAACACCTTATGTGTAAATAAATTAATTAGGAAAAACTCTCACACTTACATTAAACGTATATTCGACAAAGCTGCTTGAGGAAAAGTTAACTTAAATTTACATTCATGTCCAAAGGATATCCTTACATAAATATTCAAACGTCTTCCGAAAACTTGTGGTTCTTTTGAGAACAAATTAGTTTTGTTGAAGTTTACGCAGATTCCCGCTGAGAAGTTTCGTATTACGTTAAGTGCTCAATTTTCTCTTATTGGAGTAAAAATTCGCGTTTTGTGGTTTTGAATAAATTGATGCTACGCTGCATCTAGCACATTTAAATTAAAGCCTCAAGCTGACTGTTAGTGACATTAGTGAACAAAGAAAAGTCTTTTTTGGATCGACTACATGACAGTGTTTTTAAAATGCAAAGAATTGCCGATATCAAATTCAATACGAGTTGGGGCGGAACTATCAACGTCTCTAATGCGTGTCCTGTAACGAACTAGTCTAGTAACATAAGGTAAAAAAAACTGTTCAATTTAACGTATGATATTGGATTAAGTGATAAATAAAAATAAACCCAATAATTTTTAATCAAGGATTATAATTATTCAGTTACAAATTATATTTTACTAGTGAACAAAATTACATAACTATACATATCTTTTGTTTATTTCTTAAAATTTACCTCTTTATTTGTATACAGAAACGCGCAGTACACATCGTTAGAGTAATTCGAAATTGGATTAGAACTGGAGCCTTTCTGCCTCGTGCATGTTTGTCTTGCCGGAATTGAATCAACATTTCAGCACACCTACAGTGATGTACTTAAGAGGAAAAGTCCATCGACTTGTTTCCTTATTTTTCAGTTGCCTTCTGATTCACTTAAGTATATTGTGCACTACACCGCTATGGTGTCATTTTGCCTACTGGTTTTGACTAATTCTATACAGGGTGGTCAAACAAGTAGGGGTGGAAGATTGTACAAAGATGAAATAAGTTAGAGAAATGATTTTTGGACCACGGGTAGATATCAATATGTACTAGATTTTAAAAATATTTCTGATCAAATTGTATGGGTCTATCTCTGGTTTAGATATTATTCAATTGTTTTTCGTAAAAATTATCCCACTTGCGGTCACCGCCACTGATTTGTTAGACGACAAATACAATTTGGTATTAAATGAAAACGAATTTTATGGGCTTTCCGAAAATGTAATAATACATAGCGTGTTCCATTTAAAAATGTATAAGTTTAGTTTGCTCCAATAACATGAAACACCCTGTATGATTAAAAATATTTTTATAATGTAGTGCCTATTGATATCCTCCCCATGGTCTAAAAATCCTTTCTCTAACTTATTTAGCCTTTATACAATCTTCCACCCTGATTTGACCACCCTGCACATACAGTGCGTTCATAAAGTGTGGAAACGGCCCATTATCTCACGAGTTAACTATTTTCAGAGGTAAAGCTCAGACACGTCGATTTTTATTTTTTTTAAAAAAAATTTTTACTCTCACTACCTTATCAGATGTGACGTCATCGACATTAACAAATAACTTAATTATAATAAATGCTCGAATTGAGCTCCTTGGGTTAATTGACAGTACCCAAGACGTCTAATGAACTCTTGGGTTATGTTTGACAACATCAGTTGTGTAATTTTTTACATTTCAGCACGGATTCTCTATTTGAGATTTTCTAAAGTGGTAGGTTGGTTTACATATACTTCACTTTTTAAATAACCCCAGATCGAAAAGTCCATGGGATTTAAATCTGGCGACCTAGCAGACTATTCCATTTGACCGCATCGTCCAATCCAGCAATTGGGAAAATTTCAGTTTGAAAAATTTCTAACTGTTACAACATAATGTGGACTTGCTCCATCCTGATGGAACCAAATGGTAGGATGTATTTAACCAGGGTTATTAATGTCAGGAAATGTTGCCGTTAAAAAATGGAACTACATAGGTTTGTAACCTTTCTAAATATCTTTCACCCGTCACAGTTCCGTCAAAAAAATATACTCAGTATACTATAGTTTAAATATTTTATGTGACAAATAGGGGCTGTTAATTTTTGATATAAAAATATAGTTTCTATTTAAAAAAATTCTCGATGACGTCACATCTGATAAGATACTGGGGGTAAAAATTATTTTTTTTAAAACAAATAAAAAAACAAAAATAAAAATCGACGTGTCCGAGCTTTACCTCTGAAAATAGTTAACTCGTGAGATAATGGGCACTTTATGAACGCACTGTATATATGTGTATGTATGTATGTACTATGTATATATATATATATATATATATATATATATATATATATATATATATATATATATATATATATATATATATATATATATATACAGGATGTACCAAACAAGATGCAAAGTTCGATAACTCCTTTGGTTTCATAGATATCAAAAAAGGTCTCAAACAAAAAGGATAGAGGAAGTAACAGTGCATTATTTAAAATTATTTTGAACTATACAGGATGTTCCAAAATTCAGATATGAATCTAAATTGTTTTTTTAAATGGGAACCCCTGTATATTATTTCAAATACAAAAAGCCCACATTTTTTTGATTTTTTTAATGTCGGGGTTGAATACATTATACAGGGTATTTGGAAAGATATGGATTGTTTTGTGTTGAAATTGTACTCATTTCAATGCCCTGTAGAACAATACACTCTGTAGAAATGAATTAACTGTTAGCCAGTTTCAGAATATTGTCTAGTATCGTTACCCACCATTATTCATTTAGCTACTTGGTGTCATATATAGCATTGTTACTAGGATACTAACGAGCTTGTTTAGAGACCTTTTGGCCCATATCTGCATTGCCTATGGGGCATCACACTGGAGTCTCCTATTTCAATTCCATCAAAATTTACAGGCCTGTAAGAATCATGTGAAGACGCGCGAGAAAGAGATCGAGTGACGCAAATAACATCACACTATAGGGTTCGTTTAAAGCTACAGTGTAGTGGTGGTGAGAGTGTAAGTGAGTATGAGCGTGAGTGAGTGGGAGTATATTGTAAGTGAGTGAGTTAGTGAATATGGGTGAGTGAGATAGTGATTGTGAGAGTCAATGTGCATGAGTGAGTGAGTGAGTGAGAGTGAGTGAGTGAGAGTGAGAGTGAGTGAGTGTGAGCGAGTGTGAGTGAGTGAGTGTGTGAGTGTGAGTGAGTGCGATTGAGTGCGAGTGAGAGTGAGTAAGAGTGAGAGTGAGTGAATGAGTGAGTGAGAGTGTGAGTGAGTGCGTTTAAGTGAGTGTGAGTGTGAGTGAGGGTGAGTGACTGTGAGTGTGAGTGAGTATGAGCGAGTGTGAGCAAAAGTGAGCGAGTGTGAGTGAGTGAGTGAGTGTGTGAGCGAGTGTGAGTGAAGGACTGAGTGAGTGAGTGTGTGTGTGCGTGCGAGTGTGAGTGAGTGAGTGAATGTGAGTAAGTGTGAGTGGTGTAGTGTGGTGAGTGTGTGTGTGTGTGTGTGTAAGAAGTGAAAATGAGGAGTGATATAGTGAGTGAGAGTGAGTGAGTGAGTGAGTGAGAGTGAGTGAGTGAGTGAGAAGTGAGTGAGTGAGGAGGGTGAGTGAGTGTGAGTGAAGTGAGTTAGAGGAGTGATAGGGTGAGTAACTGAGTGAGTGAGTGGTGGTGAGTGAGTGGTGAGAGTGAGAAGTGAGAGTGCAATGTGAGTGTGAGTGAAGTAAGTGACCAGTGTAAGTAATGTGGGAGTGAGGAAGTTGATGTGAAAAGGTGAGTATGGGTCGGTGTAAGAGTGAGTGTGAGTGAGTGAGAAATGTGAGCAGTGAACGTAGTCAGAGTGAGTGGATGAAGTGGACTAGTGAGTGTGGAGTGTGTGAGAGAGTAGGTATGAAAGTAAGTTAGTGCATGTCGGTGTGAGGAGGAAGTGTGTGTGTGAGGGAGTGACTGAGTGTAAGGTGAGACAGTGGTGAAGGTAGTGGAGTGAAAGTGAATGGGTGAGAGTGAAGAGTAAGTGAGTGAGTGAGAATGAGTAAGGAGAGTGAGTGAGAGTGAGAGTGTGTGATGAGAGTAGGTGAAGTGTAGTGATGTGAGTGAGTGAGTAATGTGGTAGTGAGTGGAGGTGAGAGTGAAGAGTGAGTGAGTGAGTAGAGTGAGAAAGTGTGAAGGTGAGTGAGAGTGAAAGTGAATGGGTGAGAGTGAGAGTGAGTGAAAGTGAGTGAGTGAGAATGAGTAAGAGAGTGAGTGAGAATGAGTGAGTGAGAGTGAGAGTGGGTGAGTGAGTTGAGCATGAGTGTAGGTAGAGAGTGTAGTGAAGGGAGTGAGGTGCAGTGAGGTGAGCAGATGAGTGAGTGAGAGTGAGAAAAGTGAGTGAGAGTGAGTGATGGTGAGTGAGTAAGTGAGTGGTGAGTGAGTAGTGAGTGTAGAGTGAGGAGAGTGAGTGAGTGAGGTGAGTGAGAGAGTGAGTGAGAGTGAGTTGACAACATCAGTTGTGTAATTTTTACATTTCAGCACGGATTCTCTATTTGAGATTTTCTAAAGTGGTAGGTTGGTTTACATATACTTCACTTTTTAATTAACCCCAGATCGAAAAGTCCATGGGATTTAAATCTGGTGACCTAGCAGACTATTCCATTTGACCGCATCGTCCAATCCAGCGATTGGGAAAATTTCAGTTTGAAAAATTTCTAACTGTTACAACATAATGTGGACTTGCTCCATCCTGATGGAACCAAATGGTAGGATGTATTTAACCAGGGTTATTAATGTCAGGAAACGTTGCCGTTAAAAAATGGAACTACATAGGTTTGTAACATTTCTAAATATCTTTCACCCGTCACAGTTCCGTCAAAAAAATATACTCAGTATACTATAGTTTAAATATTTTATGTGACAAATTTCGAATGGTTGAACTCAGAAAAATATGGGCTGTTAATTTTTGATATAAAAATGTAGTTTCTATTTAAAAAAATTCTCGATGACGTCACATCTGATAAGATAGTGGGGGTAAAATTATTTTTTTTTAACAAATAAAAAAACAAAAATAAAAATCGACGTGTCCGAGCTTCACCTCTGAAAATAGTTAACTCGTGAAATAATGGACCGTTTCCACACTTTATGAACGCACTGTATGTATGATGTATGTATGTATGTAATATATATATATATATATATATATATATATATATATATATATATATATATATATATATATATATATATATATATATATATATATATATATATATATATATTTATACAGGGTGTCCCAATAGTGCGTATTCGGTCGATAGCTCCTTAGCCATTAAACTTAGAAGATAAATTTAAATACGAAAGTTTTCTATTTTTATAAGCTGCATAATTTAAAAAATAGTTTGGTTTCTACAGGGTGTAATATAAAAGCGGTACAACACAGAACTTTTGATTTTTAAATAGAACACCCTATATATTATTTTATTTTTCGATTCTCCTTATAATTTTACATCTTTTTTATAAGAAATACTCACAAGCTAAATCTTAGTTTTTGCGATATTTGCAAAGTTAACTAAAAAGTGACATTTTTATGTAGTAATTCAGGTAGGCATATCTCAGTTATTTTTAAAGATAAAAAAATAATCTTTGGTATAGAATTTATTCATACATGAGCTTACTTTAATCTATTGTCAAAATTGGATTTCAATATACAGAGTGATCACAACAATTAATTCAATAACATACATTGGAAAATGCTGTATCTTCATTTTTTTAAATGGCACACCCAATATTTTTTAATTCCTTGTCTTCGTCTATTAATCGGATATCATTTCTATTAAATATGTTCTATAGCTATCTCTAATAGTTTCGGAGATATTTAAGTTTGTTCAATTTTTTCATTGATAACACTGAAGAGTAAAATTAGTCGGTCAAAGCAAGCTATGAATACATAAGAAACTAAAAAACACATTAACTGAAATACAAACACTTAAAATTATAATAAATGATCAATGTGACCACCATTTTGTTAAGTGAGAGTGAGTGTGAGCGAATGTGAACGAGTGTGAGCGAGTGTGGGTGAGTGTGAGCATGAGTGAGTGAGGGATTTAGTGAGTGAGTGAGTGCGTGCGTGCATGTGTGGATGTGAGTGAGTGTGAGTGAGTGAGTGTGAATGACTGAGTGTGAGTGAGTGAGAGTGAGCGTGAGTGAAAGTGAGTGTGTGAGTGAGAGTGAGTGAGTGAGAGTGAGTGAGTGAATGAGTGAGAGTGAGTGAGTGAGTGAGCGTGAGTGAGCGTGAGTGAGAGTGGGTGAGAGTAGGTGAGGGTGAGAGTGAGTGAGAGAGGGAGCGATAGTGAGTGATATTGAGTGTGATCGATAGTGAGTAAGAGTTAGCGAGTCAGAGTTAGTGAGTGAGAGGGAGTGAGTGAGAATGGGGAAGAGTGAGAGTGAGCGTGTGAAACTGAGTGGGTGAGTATGAGTGATTGAATGTGAGTAATTGTGATTGAGTGAGGGTATCAGTGTAAGTGGGTGTAAGTGAGAGTGAGCGACTGTGCGTATAAGTGTAAGTGTGTGAGTGAGTGTGGATGAGTGAGCGTGTGTGAGAGTATATATGCGGCTACTTTTGTGCGCAGTATGTGTATTTGTGGTATCTAAATAGGCTGTTGTAGGTTTTGATTAAATGGAATTTAAATCTATTACTTATTTCAATTGTGTGGATGCGCGTGTGTATTTCTTTGTGAGTGTATATTGGAGTCTTGTGTGCGTGATAGCGCGTTTGTATGTGTGGGGACGCGCGGTGGGCCAACACACAAGTAGATGCAAGGCTTACTAAATGTATGTTCCAAAACTGTCCTACCTACCTGTTAGTTAATTTAAGTCTCATAGTTGTTAATTATTCAATTATTTAAAAATGTGTGTACAGTTTGTCAAGGTCACTTTTCAAATACTAAAAATAAACAAAGCGCTTCTTGAAAAAAAATCGCTTCTTTTTGTGATAATTCATTAACCGCTGAAGACATGATGTAATTCAGAAAAGCGAGATGGCCTAATCTACCCAAACTTGAATCCCACTGACAATTTCTCAAACTTGTGGATTAGCTTAGATTTTTTCAAGTTTTTCTTACAGAAAAAAATGTACTCTTATTCTAAAGCTCTAAACCTCACCACAGAAAAGGGCACGGAACATTTAATTTTCATACCAGCAGGAACGTTTGCAAGGACTTTTATTGAAAAAAAATTAAAAGAAAATGATGATAAAATCATGTTTATTAAATCGTTCAAAGCTGTTTTTCTCGAAATCGGGATGCTTAAGAATATGAGTACCTCTTCAAAATGTAAGTAATCCACAAATTTGAGAAAATGTGAGTGGCGTTCCAGTTAGGCTCATTGAAGTATCAGACCATCCTAGAAACTACGCCACTGGAATGTACAGGGTAGTCCAAAAGCTGGAACAAAATTCCAAAATAATTCTTTTTGGAAAAATATGTCACACAGGTCGATTTTTATATGTTGGGTACATTTTAGCATAAATTTTTTTTACCAAAAACTTAAAGTTGGCGGAAACGCGCCATTTTGCAGAAAAAATTTAAATGGAAAGTGGCGTCATGTGCACATCGTTGGAAAGCTCTTAACAATGAGAATTCAAATCCCAATTTTAAAACACTCGATTAAGGTATAACAAAATGGCGACCTTCTCATTGCGTCACTTTTTTCCTTTCTGGAACATCTCTGGTGATCATTAGATTACTTATCATACGCCTAATTACTTTGTTACAGAAATAAAATCTGCTTTTTTGAAATTCGAACGTGTTTTTTTTTATTTGTTATGCACTCCACAAAGGGCGCATTGAAAAGCTCGCCATTTTGTTATACCTTAATCGATTGTTTTAAAATTTGGGATTTGAATTCCCATTGTTAAGAACGTTCAAACGATGTGTCACATGACACAAAATGGCGCTGGCCGCCATCTTGAGTATTTGGTAAAAAAATGTTATGTTAAAATGTGTTCAACAAAAAATAAAAACTGACCTGTGAGAGATTTTTCCAAACATAATTATTTTGGAAATTATGAATTTTGTTCCAGACTTTTGGACCACCCTGTATATGATATATGACAGTGACATCAAAATTTAGCTTTCATCAATCTTACTTTTCTGTGTCGCCTCATATGTTCAGCCGAAAAAAAGTAATTTTTTTCTCAGCTAAATCACCCTGAATGTCTGATATAAATGGTGTTCGGACCAATGTTTATAGGAGCTTGTCTTATTTTCTTTGCCATAGTTTGTCATACCTACAGCAGGACACCCAGTATATTTCTTACTACTAACCATTTAAAAGGGAAAATATAACACCTGTGATCTCCAATCAAAGTACAGTCTACAATATGACATTTCATAATTACAGTAAATTTACTTTATAACATTTTCTATTGGAGTGGTTTTGGGTTCAAAGGACTATTAAAAGTAAGGCATTGTGACAAAATTAATAGGAAATTTTTTTCAAAATCTACATAAAAGTACAGGAATACTTAATGTTACGATATTCTTGTAACAAGCATAATGAAATGAACAAAAACAGTATGGTGTAACTTACCTTAACCACCAACCATTGCCTTACCTTTTAAGTATGAAAGTAACTTTCTTCATACAATTTGACATAAGCAGATTTATGCATATACAGAGTGTTACTTAATTGTTTAATAATGTTTTTGTTAAAATTATACCGGGATGTAGCCATACCCATGCCATTGGATACATAAAAAAACCTTATTCAGGTCAATTCTACCCTGTACATCAAAACCAAAGAATTTCAGGACACACATTTGATCTAAGAATCACCCCTTTAAAATAAGTACACAAAAATAAGTAACACCCTGTACAGAAAGTTATCACAATGACATACCAATATAATTATAGTTAACATAATTGCCATAATAGTTGTGTTTATAATAAATTATTTACACATTATTGATATTAAATACTCCTAATTAGTATAGTTCAATCTCTAAGTGATACTTGAAATAAGTACATACAAAAATCATGCATAGTAAATAAAATCAAGGTTGAGAAAAGCATACAATAACAATCAATAAAGTACCCATCAATTACCCACCATTATGTTATTACAAAACTAAAACGTGAGCATTTGACCAATAAAATTTAACAAATTAACAGTAATTGATATACCGTTTATAAATAAATGATCTAATTTATATGACAAATCGAAATAGTGCTAATACTTACTTAACGGATAAAGAAAAATCTCCGGGAGAAGATTCACTTATACGAATTAAAAAGGCCCCTTCATGTTTATTCAATAATAATTTTTCCGCATCTGCTCTAGTTATTCTACCATAATACCAACTGAAAATAAAAAAACGTAAGTTAAATATTTTATTTGGCAAATTTTCAAAATAATATCCTTGACCTCCTATATTTATTTAAAGAAAGAATGCAATGATCCCAAATCCCAAAAAAAGAGAATTACATAACCTTATTTTTTTTTTTAGTACTTACGGATGTACTTTCATCTCAATGTAATTACTAGGTATTAATCCTTCTTTACCATCAAGTTCGGCTCGAAACCAATTCGCATCATCTTCCATATTTAATATCTTAAAAAAAAAAGAAGGTGAAAAAGGGTTGCTTGATTTCAGATTCGAAATGTTACCTTTAGAACTTGAGATCGTTTAAAACTCAGTTCATCGTCTGCTGTAGCATTAAATTCGTGTTTTGCTATCGCTTCCATTGTATTTATTTATTTATTTTATATACAATCACAAGAATTGAAAAATTCACAACACAAAAGACGTCAACAAACTGACATGTTCACTATATTTTTAAATGTTATTTTTTAATATTTTTTATTTATTTAGTCTTAAGCTTGAAACAATAACATTAATTTTTTATTAATTATTATTGAATTTTTCGTATTTTTATCAAATTTTATCTCTTGCCCAATGTAAAAGAACACTCCCACTAGCATCCATTAAATTAAGTACTGCGCATGGAGTTACCTTGAATTATCTTTAAAATTATCTCCGAAATGTTGTAACAAAGGTTGAGATGTCAATAGATAAAATAAAACTCTAAAAACGTTACGGTTAAATCACTTCGAAAATTAATTTCCTAAGTTAAAACTTGCAAATTGTTAACTACTTCTTCCATACGCCGCAATGTTGCCAAACTTACACATGTTCAGAATGTGACGGTATGATGTTCTCGTACTTGAAACTTTTCACTTTATTACCTAAAGTTTAATTACAAAAAGATAAATGGTAAGTTTTTCTTACATTTTCAACTTCGAATTTATTAATTACACCAACCCTCAATTAATTACAAGGTTGCCAATCACCCTCAGCAATTTTTTTTTAACTCCTCTCAATTCAATTGTTTTTACCACTTTACACTCACAATTTTTATTAAACAACATAAATTTCAGGATTAAGACATGCCTCAAACATCAGCCCCACACGAAGAAATTCAAACGATAAAAGTAGTTCCTGTTATTCGTACAGATTCATTATGGGTATCATATATTGTTTCGGTACTAGCTGCGTGGGTTGCCGAATTTGGTAGGTTTTCCATTAAAAAATATTAAATATATTACCAACTAAGTTGCATCAAAGTGATAACGTAATCAGGAAATTCAACTTCCTGGCTTCCGTTGTGGTTAACTGTTTTTAATATTACACAGAAAAGTTTTTATTTTATAATTACGGTGAAAAAAATCTATGACATAAATAATTACGCTAGCATTGTTTTAATATGTTACATAAAATCTATTTTTAAAGTTTATTTTTAATGGCTTTGTACCTTGGTTATTTAACAATTATCTTATCTTGTTTATTTGATCAGCTGATCTTTGAATATAATTTGCATATAATCTCAATAATGTGGATAATGTTTGATTTTGCGTTAATACTTTGTTAATGCTCATTTTTAGATTTTGTTGCAAATAGAGAAGGATGTAAGATGTAGGGAATATAAATATTTTTTCCCTCAATACAGCTATGTATTTTAGGTTGCCTAATTATTCCTGTGAATACATTTTATTACTTATTTGACATAAATCTTATGACAAATCATGACATGGCATTTACAATTTATGAGTAATAGAACTTGTGTCAATACTATGATAAGAATTTTTAATCGCTCTTGCATAATCATCTAACGGGATAACCATGAAGACTAAGTTGCATAGAACTATTGAAGTTTTCAAATTTTAGTCTCGATCTGCTCAAAACACAAAGTAATATATTTTTAAAAAGATCAATATCGAGTTTTCCACAGTTTGCTGTAAGAATAATAATAAAAATAAAATCTATTAACGTCATCGACCATCCAAAGGCTGCTTTAAACCTTAACCTTGACCATTTTGACTCTAAATTACAAAAAAACAAAAGCATTTCAAACTAATGTGTAATGATGGCAGCATAAGAGAACGATCATGTGTAAACAGTTGTTTAAAACCATGAAGACTAAGTTGCATAGAACTATTGATGTTTTCAAATTTTAGTCTCGATCTGCTCAAAACACAAAGTAATGTTTTTTTTTAAAAAGATCAATATCGAGTTTTCCACAGTTTGCTGTGAGAATAATAATAAAAATAAAATCTATTAATGTCATCGACCATCCGAAGGCTGCTTTAAACCTTAACCTTGACCATTTTGACTCTAAATTACAAAAAAACAAAAGCATTTCAAACTAATGTGCAATGATGGCTGCATAAGAGAACGATCATGTGTAAACAGTTGTTTAATATGAAGGCAAGTGATGTCTATATTCCTTTCTGACACCCCCTGTTGTGATGCTACCACAAAAGCTTGTGTGTAGTGATTTACCTTTTTGTAGAAGACTGTGATCGAAACAGCATAGATGAAATTGGTATCTACTATCCATTTTACTTCGAATTCGATAACAATTGAATTGTGAAAAACCAGGACCGTGTACCACATTAGCATAATCAAGATAAAACAATATTAAAGACTCAAAAAGTTTTAATTTTATTGCTCTTCACAGTATAAATTTAAACTGGTTAGAAACCTTTATCTAACACAAACTCTCCGGATAATGTTACTAAAAATTGAAAATTGTAATCTAATATTAGTCCTAGACTTTCAAGTTCCAAGATTGCTTTACCTAATACCACAGATGTATACATCTGTGCTAATACGGTAGAATTTAAAAAGAGATTTTGATCTTTATTTTTTTGCCTGGAACTTCTCATAAACATTGTACAAGATTTGGAAGAATTGGGCAAAAGTACATTATCACTGAACCATTTAATAACATTAACCAAATCTTCATTTATATGCTGCATTGATATTAAATTTAAAGTACCGGGTGTCCCAAATTCGTTGTAATTGCGGGGTTGCTTGGTTGTTATAAAAGATAGAAACTTGCGGATGTCGCGAACCTTTGCTACTTTTTTATAAAACCTAAGATGGCGTAATCAGATTTTTTGTAACTGTTTTAGTTTGGGAGATACAGGGCGATTTTGAAAAGTGTGTCGTTTTGGACCCCCTCGATATCTCGGTTGTCTTTAAAGATATCAAAAAGATTTAAACGCTATCTTATACATTTTTTTACGCCAAGTTCAGTGGCGTGCTCAATTTTTTCGTACCGTTTTAAGATATGGGCCAAACATATAATTTTTAAATGGGACACCCTGTATTTTTTAAGCTCAATAAATCCCATTTTGTGTTCTCATTTCAGTGATATATATCACTTGCCACTTTTTTTTTATTAACCATATTGATCGTAAACATTTTAAAATATAACCACATATGGTTCTTAACTGAAACATTCTATATATTTTTTAATTAATTTTATCAGTACAGCTACTTACTTACACAACACATTTATCTTACAACTCTTGGAACTTTATTATCTTACAACGAAATTAAACTAAACAACTTAAACTTAATTATTAAACTTAAATATTAAAAACAACACTATATTCTAAATTGTTCAAAATGGTTCCCATTTTCTTCTACACATTTTTGGCAAGCCTTAAATATTCTATTTAAAGCACTTAATATATATAAGGGTTCATTTTGTAAATTCCTAAAGGTCTCGTGTGTAGCATTTTGTAATTTTATTTTAAAATGTTTAAAAAAATGAAAAGTGACAAGTAATATATATCACTGAAATGAGAAAAAAGAATCGGATTTATTGAGCTTAAAAAATACAAGGTGTCCCATTTAAAAAATTATAAGTTTGCCCCATATCTTAAAAACGGTACCCCCGAAAAAAAAAATTAAGCACGCCACTGAACTTGGCGTAAAAAAATGTATAAGATAGCGTTTATATCTTTTTGGTATCTTTAAAGATAACCGAGATATCAAGGAGGTCCAAAACGACACACTTTTCAAAATCGCCCTGTATCTCCCAAACTAAAACAGTTACAAAAAATCTGATTACGCCATCTTAAGTTTTATAAAAAAAGTAGCAAAGGTTCGCGACAACCGAAAGTTTCTGTCTTTTATAACAACCGAGATACCCCGCAATTACAACGAATTTGGGACACCCGGTACAGTTGGTTATCATTAGCAAAAGACCAATAACAGAGATTTATTAAAAGTGTAGTAAAATCACACATACACTTAAATTGAATAAAATAGGACAGACTATTGATCCTTGAGTAACACATTTTATAATTGGAAGAGTGCCTAAAAGTAACGCCCGAGTTGAATTATGGAACTTAACGGTTTGGTCCCTAGCAGTAAAATAAATGACAAATCATTGAACAGTCATATCGAAACAACCATGGAATCTAAGTTTAGCAAAAAGCAAAGTACGGTCAATGCTGTCAAAGGCCACCAAAAAGTCTATCAAGTCTGTGAAAGTCGTAACTGTGGTTTGTCTTTGTCAGTAAGCAGATTGTTTTAAAGTCAATAAGTTATTGTTATGAACATGATCTATTAGTTGATAATATACGGCTCTCTCTAAAATTTTAGAAAAAACGTAGAATTCTAATTCTATTAATTTATTATATGATAATGGGATCAATACAGTATGGAAGACTTAATATAATCACTTTCATCAATACCCACAAACTTTGTATTTAACTTTAACGTGTTGTCGTTAACCTGCTCACGAGTAATAGGTTGTAAAATTAACTAACTGCTAATTTTGTCACTTATGTGAGAATTATAGTAGTTATGCTAGGATTAGTAATACTTAGAGATAAAGTTATATAATGCTTGTTGTTAAGTTTTATGGAATTTTTTTAAATTGTTTTCTTCAAGTGCATTCAATGAATATGTTTTCCCTACAATATGGAAACAGTGACAAAGTTACGGAGTTATCTATAAACATTCCATCTGTTTTGACTATGTGCTAATTTACAATCTTTCTTATGTCTTAATGCTTTATATGAACTTAAGGTCCTATCTCTAAGTAATCTAATGGAATATCTCGGTTCTATCAAATTTAGGTTAAAATCGGATTGCAAATAAAGGCGCTCAAGCACATTTTGTGAATATCTCGAAAACAATTCACTTCATTGCTAAATGTGTAGGTAGCTTTTTCAATTTCAATTTGAAACAAGTTTTGATTGTATAAATTTTTTGTACTGTAGTAAAGCAGCCCTAATAAATTACTTTAAACAAGTTCTAAAGTACTGTTTCACAACGTTTGGAAAACTGTTGGCTTTATAGCAAAAGGTTAGCCTTTAAGGATAATTTCATTTTAGAGAAATTTTTGTTATTATAAAAGTAGTTCATAGGGTACTAAATGAGCTCTTTAAAAAATCTTTATCGTACTCTTTGTCATTATAGCGAAAACTACCAACGTTGTAGCAAAACGTGCAGACATCTTTTTTAAAGATATTTCCAGTTTAGACAAATTTTCTTTATGCCAGTTTTCTTTAAGTTAGTTAATCAACCTTAAAAAGCTACTTTAAACGAGCTCTAAAGTATTGTTTGAGAATATCTGGAAAACTATTAACTTAAAAACCTTTGAGATCTTTCTTAATTCAGTTTCAGACAATTTTTTTTTTACTTAAGTTCATAGGGTAATAAATAAGCCTTAAAAACTTACTCTAAAAGACATCCTAACGTACCTTTTCTAAATATATAGGCAACTATCTAGTTTTTAGTAAAAAGTGTAGATCTTTTTAAAAGATAATTTAATTTGAGACGTTTTCTTTTTGAAAGTTGTTAAAGTTTAATAATCATCCATACTTGGATACGCTAAACGAGTCCTAGAGCAGTTTGTGAATATTTGGAGTACTATTATTAATCAGCCCTTAAAATCTATTTCAACGAGTACTATTTGAGAATATATGGAAAGTATTAGCTTTATAACAAAACGTATAGAGATCTTGCTTAAAGATCACTTAAATTTAGACAAGTTTTTGTTATAAAGTTTGTTTCTAGGTTAATAAATAAATCCTTTAAAAAAAAGGTAAGTTTTCTTTGCAAAGATACGGAAAAATATTAACTTTGGAGCAAACAGTATAGACCTTTTTTTAATAGATAATTCAAGTTCAGAGAAGATTTTTTATGTCTTGAAAACTGTTAGCTTTATGCCAAAGATAATCTCTTAAAGATAATATTATTTTTGACAAGTTTTCTGTATAAAAATTATTCGTAACATAATAAGCAGGTACTTTGAAATAGTCCCTAACCCACTCTTTGTAAATGTATCGAAAACTATCAACTTTGGGGTATTCTTGATTTTTGTACGTTCATACATCTACTCAACAAAAGCTACTTTAAACGAGCTCTGTTGTACTGTTACAGAATATCTGACAAACTATTAACTTTGTATCAAAAAATATACAGACCTTGTTTGAAGGTTTAACGCTAGAAGTCTTCTTAAGATTAAAGTTTATGGCAGGGTAATAAATAAGCCCTAAAAAAGTTCTTTAGAAATCGTTTCTAACGCAATTTTTATCATCTTTGAGGCAAAACGTGTAGATACGTTTTCTAAAGATAATTCAATTTCTTATGTTTTGTTTATGTATGTTGTTGTAAGGCTATCAATTTGCCCTTAAAAGCTACTTAAAATAACTACAAAAGTATTATTTAAGAATATGTCGAAAATGTTTAACTTTATAGCAAAAAGTGTAGACATTGCTTAAAGATAATTCAATTTTGGACAAGTTGTCGTTATAAATGTTGTTCATGGATATACATGTTTTTGTAGTGTAATAAATGAGCCCTTAAAACCTACATCAAAGGAGTCAAAGTGCTATTTGAGAATATCTGGAAATCTGTTAACTATAACAAAAAATATAGATATTTGGCTTAACGATACTTTTCGACACATTTTTGTTATGAAAGTTGTTGAATTTACTAAATAAAGCATTTAAAAAGAGGAGCTTTTATAAAAACGAACAAGATTTCTTTGTACCAGTTTTTTCTAGATTAATAAATCCGATATAAAAAGAGTTTAAACAACCCTTATGTACTGTTTGAGAATATCTGGTGAACTATTAACTTTATACTAAATTAAAGATAATTTAATTTTCGACAAGCTTTCGGTGTAAAAGTTGTTTAAAGGTTAACACCTAAACCCATTAAAAGAGGTCAAGACGTACCTTTTGTGAATATATCTAAAACTCAACGAAAAGTGTAGACCTTTGTTAAAAATAATCTAAGTTCGGGATGGATTTCATTACCCAGTTCAAGGTTAATAAATCCGACCCAAAAGTTAGTTTAATCAAAGCTTGAGTACTGTTTGAGAATACGTTGAGAACTATTAACTTTATCTATAAAAATTGTGTATAGGTTAACAAATATACCCTTTAAAAGGTGTCCAAAACGTACCCGTTGTGAGTATATCGAAAAATATTCACTTTGGAGCAAAAAGTATACTCTTTTTCAAAGATCATTTAATTTCAAATTTTGTTTATGCATGTTTTTTTGTGGGGGGGTTATCAATCAGTCCTTAAAAGCTACTTCAGATAAGTCTGTGTGTACTATTTGAGAATTTCTGGAAACTATTAACTCTATATCAAAAAATATGAAGACCTTTTTAAACCATAATTTAATTTTAGAAGTTTTGTTAAAAGTTTTTCGTAGGGTAATAAATACGCACTAAAAAAAGTACATTAAAAATAGTTCTTAACGCACCCTTTGAGTATTTCGAAGACTATCGTCTTTGGACCAAACGTGTAAGCTTTTACACAAGTTTTTGTTATAATGGTTATTGATAGGTTAATAAGCAAGCCATTTAAACAGCCCAAAAGCTATCCTTTGTGAATATATTGAAAACTATCAACTTTGGAGCAATAAGTCTAGACCTATGATAAATATAAAATATACTATACGCTCGAGCAAGATTTCACTATGCCAATTTATTGTAGGATACTAAATCCGCTTTAAAATGCTACATTAAAAGAGCCCTAAAGTATTATTTTAGAATATCTTAAAAACTACTATATATGTATATATATATATATATATATATATATATATATATATATATATATATATATATATATATATATACACCAGGATTTATAGGTTTACAGAATTTGTATCAAAAGTTTATTCCAGGTTTCTGGTGAAGTTAGGCATAAATATTTATTTCAACTTCGATTGACATTTTATAAACGTACATAGATTTTTGCTTTTTCAATTATTCTTTTATCTACATTTGTATTACAATAAAATAGTTTTTTTCAAGACTCATTAATAAATTAACCAGGACCTTCAAGGTAAGTTAATTCGTGTATTTTATGCCTTTTTCGTAAATAATTTTTTTTAGGTTATAATGCCTTTTACTGTCGAACAAGAACAAGACAAGTTTATTTTAGAAGCTTATTTCCAAAACGGCCAAAAAGACGTAGATGGAAACTGGAAGTATTCAGTACGATTATGTGTTGAAGAATATTGAAATCACTTTTACACCACTGGACATAGCATATATATATATATATAGTTTCCACAAGTGTTCATATTAACTTATTGCGGGATTAACTCGTGTTTTGTTTATAGTAGTTGTCAAGTGTCATAAATTAATTTGAAATTAATTTAACCTTTGCCAACCTTCTTGAAAAAGAAAGCAAAGAAGCTTTCGAAACGTCAAATAGACTATAACCAACACGAGTCAAACCTAAAATAAGTTTAATTTTCAATATATATATATATATATATATATATATATATGTCATCTTGGCCAACTATCCACCAGCGATATTTATTGTATATTTAATTCTTTGGAATCCTTTACATATATTACAATGTATTATATATTATTGATTAAATGTCGAAACATGTAGTATATGATAAAATGGTAGGTTACGAAGTAACAGTTTTAGTGTACATATGACTTGTTAATCTGAATCACTGGTAGAGCTGTCATCCTCTTCTCTCAAGTTTATTACTATGGGAGCTCTTCAAGATCTAATTTCTCTGGTTTGTACCATTCGTGTATTATCGCTTCTGTGTGCTTGATTGATTTGTGGTACAGTTTGGGAATTATCAATTGCGATTCTTCTCGCCACATACTTAAGCGGTTTTTCGATGGTTCTGCCAACTCTACCAATGGCTTCTTACACGTCCTTTATAATCATCTTGCCACGAACGAGCAATTATGCCATTTTGAAAAATCCATGTTTCATCTAGGAAAACAATTGATGGGAAACATTTTCTTTTATTGTCTTATATTGTTTCAAAAAGTGAATTCTTTTTCTTGCAATGTCTGATAATTCCATCATTACCATTGAAAACCGATTTGTTTTAATAATCAATAAAACGATGTGTTACTTCCTTCAAAAAGTTGTTTAGCTTAAAACTTTCTCATGGGCGGATGTGTGAGTTACATGTACCTCTTAAATTACGTTTAGTTAAACGAAATATAACAATGACAATTATTGAATTAAAAATAAATGAATTAGTGAAAAACTCCATTTCGTTAGAGCAATTAATAATCTGTGCATTTACATTTAAAATGTATCACTCTTTTTTGGGACACCCTGTATAACAACACGAACTGAAATTTTATTCTGAAAAGAACATATTTTTTAAATGTAGGAAGGAATAGTAATGCGAATGAGGAAATAGACTAAATAAAAATGAAAATACGATCGTTTTACGAAATCAACAAAAGTAATAGCTGTCAAATGTCAAACGAATCGAAAAAAGGTTTGGCATTAAGGCGGATCTGGAATTTTGCTCTGCCAACTTACGGCAACTAACAAAACTATTACTTAATGCATTTCCTAATACCTAAACAAAACTAGAATTACTTTGGTACATCATTTTGTTCACGTAATGAAGTGCAATCAAACTTCTGTGAAATTTACCATGAAACACTTATCAGCATTGCAGCAAAAAGTGTAGAACTCTTTTTTAAAGATAATTCAAGTTTAGATAAGTTCTCTTTACGCCAGTTTTTTTATAGGTTAATATAGGCTATTTTAGATGATCTCTAAAGTACCGTTGGAGAACTTTTAACAAAAAGTCTAGAGATCTTTCTGAATAGGGTAACGAATAAGCCTTAAAGAACTTACTTTAAAAATACTTCCTAACTTACTCTTTGAAAATAAATCGAAAACTATCTAGTGTAACTGTTTTATAAAGATAATTAATTCAGTTTTAGTCACGATTTCTTTACGCAAGGTTTTTATAGGTCAATAAATAAACGAGCACTAAAGTATACTTTGAGAATATCTTAAAGTACCTGTACCTAGCAAAAAGTATAGACATTTAAAAGATAATTTTAGATACGTTTTCTGTATAAACGTTGTTCATAAGGTAATAAGTCCTAAAAGAAGTACTTTAAAAGCAGTTCCTAACGATTCTTTGTGAGTATATTGAAAACTATCAACTTTATCCAAAACGTGCAGGTATCTTTTTCAAAGACAATTCATTTGTAGACAAGAATTGAAACCTTCGCCATTTGACATAATTAACGTTTTATTTAAATTAAAAAAATCATTTCAATCGAGACAAACGACGCCTACGGATGATAAATCTACAACTTCAAATAAGTTGGCCATTTTGCCTTTCCTTGCAAACACACCGAATAAAATTGGTAAAATATTACAAAATCATAACATAAGAGTAGCTTACAAAAGCAGTATTAAAATTCAAAATGTTCTGAATTCTGCTAAAAGCCAAATACCATTACATACATGTGGTGTTTACGAAGTACTATGCTCTGGGGGTAAAGTCTACACTGGTGAAACTGGAAGAAACATTATCACGAGGTTAGAACACCAAAGACACGTTTACTTCTTCCTACTAAATCGGCAATTGCTCAACATGCCTTAAACGCTCCGCACAATAATGATAGCAATTGGTATACAAGGAAGATTCAACAAACGATTGAAATTCTGAAAAAACTCGAACAAGGATAATGGATATGAGCTGTTCGATACCTGGGTATTTTTTCAAGAACTGAAGTGCTTTACAGTCTACAACAGTGATTTAATTTAATTCTCTAGTTACATTGTCAATATTAGTCACTTTCATATCTGTCTGAAAGCTTGTGAATAAGAAATATAAATATATAATTACACCATTAGTCCCAAATAAAGTGTTAATTAACATTTGTAGACAAGTTTACTTTAAAAAATAGTTGTTGTAAGGTGAATAGGTTTTAAAAGATGTTTAGTCGAGGTTTATTTAAAATGTTATGTAGGACCACATATCACGACGGTCACATGGATTTTCGAACACAAATTTTTAATCAACAGGGTTACTATGATAACAGAGGCCAAGAGTCTTTTTGAAAATAATTACCACTGTAATGACAATGGCGACCGATACATCCTAAATTATAGCGGAGCTTTATCTGTCTATTCGACCTCTTCGTTCATTTGCACATTCAGCAAAAAAACCTATATAACGTTTTATAACCTCCTATTACTCGTCAAAAAAATTGCTTCTCCAATTTTGTCGAGAAAATGAAGAATACTAAACTTTGCTTCCCTATTACGTAGCTTCTACAATAGTCATAAAAATCTATATATCAAAGCTTTTTGTAAAAAGCGCGGGTGGGTGGGGTGCGTGGAGAGTGATGGGTGGGTGGATGGTGAGTGAGTGTTAAAGAGTGTAAGTGAATGAGTGTGGGTGAGTGAGTGTGAGATAGTGAGTGTGAACTTTAAACTTCGAACGGGCAGTTACTTTGATGAAACTAATTTATAAATGCTTTATTTTTATCTGCAAACTATATGGAATGCATTATCGATGACTTACAATTCAGAGCCACGTTACATCATTTATCAAGTTTGTAAGTTTCCATTTTACCAGGTCAAATGTATCATTATTTGAAAGTGTGCAATGTACTAAAGATGCCTTAAGATGCGAGATGACTGTATATTAACTATTGCGGTATCAAAACCTCGATCTACCTACAAGATTCCCCTTTGCGAATAAAAGCATTTTCGCACTTCCGAGACTAAAGTGACAACTTCACTCCATTATGACAAGGACTGGAGTGTCACTTTTGGTCCATCCGGGATTAAATATTGACGAAAATCCCGGAAGGATTAAATTACAAAAAAAAAAAATGGATTTTATAAGTATTTTGTTGAAGAGAATTAATTTGAATGCCTCGTACTGCTGCTTCTTAGACTTCGGTGGTAATAATTCTTCTCTTACTTCTGCTGCTTTTTTTTATCAATTTTAGATAATCTTTCTTCATTCATGGCAGAGCTCATGACACACAGGACAGGACAATGACAATGACAATCATATGACAATGTTTCCAAATTATGCTTGTTACTAAGCAACGTAGCAGTGACTTTTCGAGAGAACATAGACACCACCGCAATAGCGACTGCATTGGTATGCGTTTCGCTTTGTTCTTAATAATTATCTGTGTTTCTATAGGTGTTTCAATGTATTTTTTATATTATGATGTATACAGTTTCAGTTTCGGAAGTACGTAATAGATATTTATGTATTAAGGGCATAATCTACAATTGTGCCCGTGGTACATTCAATGTTTTATTTTATTTTGCACCATGAAACTGGAACAAAATATTAATCAGTATTTTCGGCAAGTTTTTAAATGCAAATGCAGTGAAATAAAGTCGACAGTAGGCTAATTTGTCGTTACTAAGATACCGTGATATTGCTATTATATATCATGTCATGTGTTTGCTGTCAATCATGCTGCTTAGCATCAATGACATTTCCGTGCTATAAAGACCACATTACGCCCGCATTTGGAGGCGTATAAAGAACATTATGGTGGCAAAATTAAATAAAATATCGTATATACCTACCTTGCGACTGAACTCCCTACGGTCGGGTCATAAACTTTACCTTCGGGATTAAAAGTGCTACTTCAGTCCCGCAGTATATAATGTACTATTATTAACGTTATGCCACTCTTGTATAGTATAAATTGTAAACTGCTTACTTAAATCAAAACCTATTTCCATTGGTTGTAACCCTAAAGTGTTATGCTTACATCATCATGACTATAAGTTCCTATAGATTACTAAAACATGCGTAACTGTTTGACGAAGCATCAAACAGTAACAGGAAATGTTATTGACGTTTATCGTATGTCACAGTGTTATCCAAATAAACCTTGGTTTCATTTGAATAATTTTTACAAAAATTTCCATGTGGAAGCTTATCTTATTTGTTCCGCAAATTTTTGGATAATAATGTACAAGTTGTAAATTGTAAAGTCAAAAAAAAGCTGTAATTCTAATGTCATTTACATATTTTTCATTGAGTTTGTTGTCTCAAATTTAGATTTTGTTATGATCACTGCATTTTTAATTACTTTACAGCGTTAATCCAATCACTAATATTTGTTGTTATAAATATAAAACACAAAACATATTTTAAGACAATCTAAAATAAACTTTTGAATTGACGTCAATGCGAAAACTCACAAATACAATAGCGTAATTTTTACATTGGAAAAGTATCACGTGTGTATATTTTTTTATAGTCTTCATAATGACAATATTTACTTTTCACAGTAACGTATCCATTAGATTTAACAAAAACAAGACTTCAAATTCAAGGGAATTGCCAAATAAAACAGGATCGAAAAATGCGTCTGTATGTATTATAAATATTTTATTTTTTGTAATTATCATAATTAATTTTAGCCCCAGTATAGGGGTATGCTAAAAACTGCTTTCGGTATTGCAAAAGAAGAAGGACCCTTGAAACTATGGCAGGGAATGAGTGCTGGTTTAGCTCGTCATGTCATCTATTCTGGTACCCGTATGGTTGCATTTCAATTTATGAGGGATGACATTTTCAAGAAGAAGCCTAATGAACATTTTGCTTTATGGAAGGCAGCATTATGTAAGCGTTTCAGTTTGAATAATGGTTATAATTGCTGAATTTTAGGTGGTATATCTGCTGGCGCTTTTGCACAATATATATCAAGTCCTACTGATCTCTTAAAAGTACAACTTCAAATGGAAGGGAAACGAAAACTTATGGGATTACCACCACGAGTTCATAGCATGAGTGATGCTTTTAAAAAAGTTGTTAAAACTTCAGGTTATAAAGGTTTATGGAAAGGCTCCGTACCTAATGTGCAACGGGCAGCTTTAGTAAATTTAGGTGATCTTACGACTTATGACTACGCGAAGCGATTCATTTTAATGAATACTACATTAAAAGACAACCATTTTGTACATGTTTTATCAAGTTTTTGTGCAGGCTTTATTGCGGCTTGCATGGGAACACCAGCTGATGTTATCAAAACTCGTGTTATGAATCAACCTACTGATAATGCGGGACGGTAGGTTTATACACTATCATAACGATAATTATTGAAATAAACTTTTAGAGGTTTGTTATACAAGTCATCTATTGATTGTTTAATAAAAACGACAAAAGGTGAAGGGTTTGGAGCTTTATACAAAGGCTTCTTTCCTATATGGTTACGTATGGCACCATGGTCGTTAACCTTTTGGTTATCATATGAAGAAGTGATGATCACCATACGCACTAATAATCTTTAGTTCAAATTTATATTTATTGTAATTCTGTGATAAACTTACACTAAACCTTATTTTTTAGGTTTAAATAATTTTCGTACTTATAGTCAATTCTGAATACATCACGTTAAATTGAAATAAATTTATCACAGATATTTGTTAGAATGTTTAGATTTGTTTTTTTTTAGTAGGTATCTAAATTAATTACGTTAACCAAAAGTTAAACTTGAATTGGGTATTACATCTAGAGACTAGATAGTATGCCTATTGTGGCCATGTAGAGTGCTAATGCACATATAGTATTTATTTTATTCTTAAATAAATTCTCGATTTATGTATTTTAAAGTCTATGTATAATCCATGCAGAAATTGGTGTACCGTTAAAGAATAGTCATAATTAAAGTTGCTTTACAAACTTTCTTTGTTACGTTAATTTAATTATTAAATTATTAATAAATGTGGACTGGATAATTTATGCAACAATTTTATATTTTTTTTAGTATATAATTTACAATGCAATGCATAGTACTGATTGAAATAAACATTTTTACTGATTCATCATCTTTTCATTGTAAAACGTTTAATGGTTTGAGAATTAAATTTTTTTTTTTAGGATAATGTAAAATTTACTGAATATTTATAACACCATAAATTATTTTCATAAACAAGATAAACTTTTATTTGGATTTATTTGTTAACATAATTTCAAGGTTGACAAACCTTAAAGAGCAGATTTAATTTTAATGTGTTCCTTCTGTAATATACATTCCCTCATCTTTTTAATATTTTATACAAGTACTATCAAGTTGATGAATTGCATGGAATATTCTTTACTGATATATGTACACTAGATTGACACTAATGTGTTAGTTGGCAACTTAAAAACACAATTGAAATATCTGATGTGGAACAATAGAAGACCTTCCAACCTACAAACTGAAAATTGAAAGAAATGAAATAATTTTAATAATAATAATTTTTCAGGTAGTCAGATGGACGTTTAAAGCTTCATGTCAGATAGACGTTAATAAACATATAGATGATAACTTAATTTAAAAAAATTCCAAAGCCGTCTGCTTCTATAAAAATATCAATAATACAGTTAAGCATTTTCAATCATATTTATTTAATTTTTATACTTATTTCCCTCTATGTTAAGAAACTTTATAGAGAGAGTTATTTAAAATTAAATTTTCTTTAAAAAATTAGTCTACATATTTTCTTATAAAATTAACTGTTATTCAGATATTGAAAAAATTTGAACAAACACTTAAATTCCACCTTTGGAATTATTTTGCTGCCAAATTACGCCTTGTATCAAAAAATTGTATAGAACATAATTAATCGATATGTTTATGATCTATATTTAGGTATTTTTATACATTTGAAATATGCAGCTATTACAGAAATATTTGATAAAAATCATAAACTGCCCTAATAAACCCTCTCGCCGCCGCTAGCTTTCTCCGAAAATCTTGTCAACTTCAGGCGAGATGGAAACAAAATGTCAAGTACATATGCATTAAGGTGCTGAAGTATCGTGGATATTAACATACATCCACACACACAGACCACATGGTCAATCTTGGCAGAACGTTGTAAAATGATGGAATAAGTAATTTTAGTGATATAAAGCCTAGCTCTAACAATGCAGTTTTAACCAGTATGTTTAGTGACAGAATAAATCAACATATGCTTATAGTCATTTCTAGTTATCACCACCAATATTAAGTTAGATCTTGATTGAACAATTAAAATTCTAACACGTGTATATGATAATTTGATGTAATCCAGAAGTAAGTCGTGTAATACTACTTGTTTATTCTAACATAAGAAAAACAGAGCATTATAGGAATAGGTTAAAAATAGATAAAACAGCAAAGTAAATAAATAGTCTTACACAAAACTTGGCACAAGTAAATAAATGCCAGTATCACAGTTAGTAATCCTAAACTTTAATTAAACCACTTACTTTTAACACAATGTTTAACAATTGTTGTGTTTCATTAAGTAGATAAAATTGTAAGGTTTAGAAAAATTATTATTGTTTAAAATATCTTGAACAGCCGAACATTTTGCAATAGTGCTAAACATAACGGATCTTGTTCTGCATCCAATATTAAAAACCTCAAAATTAGATCTCGTCATTAATTGTTCACAATCTATTTGATAATCTAAAATTTTGTGTATATCAGTAACGAGCATTCAGCATCAAATTACTGTATTACAAATCTAACTGTGTTTTGTACTCAACTTGTTCTTAAAATTTAGGATGATTCCATGTTTTCTATGATCAATGTTACTTAACAAGTATTTTTGTTCGTACATACGAAGGAGTTCATACTACAGCAGTGTACATTGAAAAGCTGAATAAGTTACAAAGAACCAGTTATTTTCATTTATATTTTTTTTTTGTAGACGTATTTGAATTAATTATAAGAACAATTAGGCAAAAGTTAATTGATCATTGAGCCAAGAAATTCATGAACCTTGAAAATATCTAAACTAATTAATATCATCTAATAAGTTTTTGTAAATTTATTACATCATTTTTTACAAAATTATATTTTTAGGAATGTAATTTTGTAAAAAATAAGCATAATCCGCTGCTAATTTACTTTTCATTTGACACACTAATAATATTTTTAATTTATTTTGTCTTAATCTAGAATGTGGTTACGACTATTTTTAATACTGTTATTTTAATAGCGCCAAGATTGTGTCTTCAATGTTAGTTTTCAGTATATATGTACAGTGTCATTGATAGGAGTTTACATCTAGAGTATACAGGTTTATATTGCATTTGTCCTTCGGAACCCAAATATTTATGGAATCAGTTAATGTAATTACTCAGAAGCAGGTTTGTTTAGCTCATGTGAATGAACTGCAGTATCTCGGATTTTCTTATCTATTTGCTGTTTGTGAACATGTACAAACTATATTTTTTGCTCTTAGGTTGGTCAAGTTGTCTTCTAGGTATTGTGTAAAGTGTAACGGTTCAGGGGTACAAATGGATAAACGAGCAAATGAGGGAGTAGGGTTAATAACAAGAGAAGAAATAGAATATTTTGTAACAGGTTACGAAACAATAAACTCATGAATCATAAAACTCGACTTAATAACTCCAGAAACAAATAATTTCTGTGATAATTTTTTATTTTTTAAAAACGTTTCGGATGAGTCAAAATGTACGCATTTTGACTCATCGGAAATTTCTTTCTCGCCATATTTAAAATATGACGTCATCGCAACTTTTTTTAAATAGCAACCATATGTATTTCGTCATATTTGGATAGGCGGTGAAATTCTAAAAATGACGATGTGTAATAGTATTGCACTGCAGTTGATCTTCTATTCTTGCAACAGAATTACTATTATTACAACAAAACACATCGATAAACATTAAAAACAGAACATTTAATTCAGCATCTTATGGTATCAGCAAGATGGAGCACCTCTACACTATCATTTATTGGTCCGCAATTATTTAAACGAAATATTTACAAACAGATGGATTGGAAGAAGGGGTTTTATTGAATGGCCTGCACTATCGCCAGATCTTACCCCGTTAGATTTCTTTGTATGGGGTTATCTTAAAAGCAAAGTGTTTGTGAATAGGCCTCGAGGACTTAAAACAACGAATACGTGCCGAAATTCAAGCAATCACTGCAGAAACAATCGAGAACGTTCTACAGAATTTACAATACCGGCTTGCTCTGTGTCAAGAAGTTCGTGGACTACAATTCGAACGTCCTTAAATGTTATTTTGTTCGTTTTGCTGAATTAAATGTTGTTTTGTTACTTCTGCTGAATTAAATGTAGTTTTGCTATTGTTGAATTAAATGTTCAGTTTTTAATGTTTATCGATGTGTTTTGTTGTAATAATAGTAATTCTCTTGCAAGAATAACGCAATTTTAAGACTTGAACTTTGATATCACTTTTTCTGGAAATTATCAACTGCAGTGCAATAGTAACCGCACAGAAACTTGTTTGTTGGGAAAGGTTCAAGGTTGCCAGTTTTTGTAAAAGTTGAAAAAGAGTGAAACATCAGTGTTTCGGGTGACTTAGAAAGAGATGAATAATTTAAGATTTTATTGGTGTCCAGAATGCAAATTAGAAATTCGCATTATACTGTGTTATAATAGGGTTGATGTTTCAGTAACAATATGGCTAGAGATAAAAATACATCCAGCAAACGCTCTATTAATTTTCAATTAACAGAAATTCGTACATTGGTTGATTTAGTGTTACAATATAATCATGTAATAGAAAATAAAAAAAGTAATGCTGTTACTTGGCAAGAAAAAAAAACTGCCTGTACAGAAATTGCTAAGAAGTTTAATGCAACCTGTGGAGTTCAACTGCGATCAGCAGAAAGCAATAAAATTTGCAGTAAATCGCCTTCTATTTTGTTAAGCAAGCACCTCACAGACTGTTTACTAAACGGTATCTCTGAATAAATTCTTGCTCGTCCCATTTGTCTTCACGTGGTCTTACGTTATTTGAAAGGCGAAACAGATTGCCCAAAATTTCATCGTCGTCAGGTTCAAACAAATCCAAAAAATCTGAAAATTCACAAACACGTATTTGTAAACACAGAAGTAAGGTTATATTTTATAAACGTGCATAAAACATAGATATCTTACTTAATAACTAGATAGCCAGAGCATATGAGCTTTTTTTTTTTTTTTTTATGATTGTAGAGAGATAATGAATTGCCAATAGATGCCTATCAACAGCTACCTTAAATTTTCTCATATAAGTGAGAGGAAAACAGGAACTAGGGAGATCATTCCAGAGTTTAGAAGCCGTGTAGAAAAATGTGGATTGCGCCCGTTTGGTACGACAAGTGGAGATTTGTACTGCATACTGATGATGTGAATGAGCGAACCGAGTGTTTCTCGCAAAGATAGCCGGAGATGGTATCAAAGAATGTAATTCACCAGCACAATAGCCGTTGTAATAACGATAATACAAAGAAAGAACTGAAACCATCCTTCTATGCTCAAGGGACTGTATGTGAGAAGTTAAGGACGGGTCATTTATAACCCTAATCGCTCTCTTTTGAATACGATCAACGATATCGAGAGCGTATTGGGGAGCACTAACCCAAAGGTGAGAATTATATTCCAGATGAGGCCGAATTTGGGCCTTATACAGCAGAAGGAGTTGTCGAGAGGTAAAGTACTGATTAGATCTGTACAAAAAGCCTATTTTACGAGCAGCTGTTTTGGTAGCTGACAGAAGATGGTCAACGCATGAGAGATTTGAAGATACAGTCATACCCAACAGAGTAATAGAGTCTGAAAACTTAAGAACTGAACCATTCATACTTACAACAGGAAATGATCGATCTTTTTTGGCGGACATAAGGCAACACTGAGTTTTGTTAGCATTAAATTTAACTAGATTATTGCTTCCCCATTCGAGAAGACGTTGAATGTCTTTGTTGATTGAATTTGCCATTTCAGCTTTAATTTCTTGATTTGACATAGAAGGTGGGTTATCACTATGAGTAGACTGAGATGAACTACAGTGAAGAGTGCTATAGTCAGCAAAGCATTGGATGGGGTTAGTTGTTGAAGAAATAAGGTCGTTTATGTACAGCAGAAAAAGTGTAGGCGCTATAACGGATCCCTGTTGTATGCCCGCGTTAATGCTAACTTCTTTTGAAAAAAAGCCATCAACTACGACACGTATTCGTCTTTTATCAAGGAAACTAGAAACCCAATTGATGAGCGTATCATTTAACCCAAACGTGGTGAGTTTGGCAAGTAAACACGTATGCCAAACTTGGTCAAATGCCTTTGAGATATCTAAAGCGACTACAACTGTTTCACCGGACTGCTCTACTGTATTGTTCCAAACTTGGGTCACATATGAAAGAAGATCGCCTGTTGAACGACTTTGCCTAAACCCATATTGGTGTTCACTAAGGAGTTTGTTAGTTTCAAGGAACGTGAGCAGTTGCTGATTGATGGCTTTTTCCATGATTTTAGACAAAATGGAAGTGATGGCAATTGGTCTGTAATTTGTGGGATTGGTCTTATCACATTTTTTGGGAATAGGTTGAACATTTGCTAACTTCCATGATGAAGGAAATTCCCCAGAAGATATAGAGATCGTATGGAGCCTAGATAGGACTGGTACTAGTTCGGGGGAACATTTATTTAAGACAATAGCTGGGATACCGTCTGGGCCAGTCGCCTTATTGAGATCAAGCCTACTGATGATCGATTCCAAGAGCTTGTACTAAAAATGAATTGGTTTCATAACGTATGAAGAAGAGTTGACTAGGGGCACATCTTTTCCAGAATTATTGAGACACGAGTTTGATGCAAACAAATCCACAAAAACGTTGGCTTTGTCTACAGAATCAGCAACTACCGATCCGTCAATAGATGTCAGGGGGGGAAATGAAGATGTTCGAAAGTTTTTACTAATGGCTTTTGCTAAAGACCAAAATTTACGACTGCCTAAAGGAGATGTAGCTAGTTCATTGCATTTTCGTTGTTCGAACAACTTTTTAGTTTTAGTGATGACACTTTTGCAGATATTTCTAGCACCAACGTATTCTACATGACTGTCAACCGATTTATTAGATTTCCATTTAATGTAACATTTATTTTTTAAAGATATTGCATCAGAACAAGCCTTATTGAACCAGGGTTGAGAACGTGAATGACCTACACGGTACTGTTTTTTCTGAATGTATAACTCCATTCTCATGAGGATGACTTCAGATACTGAAAGAGCGATGTCCGAAGAAGAGGACGACTTAAAACGATATTCACGCCATGGAATGGTTGCAAAGAAATCCCGTAAATCACTCCATCGAGCTGACTTAAAACACCACAAGGTTCTATCGGTTTTGCGAACAACAGTGGAATTAGGTACAGTAGAAATGATTTTTATTAGACAATGGTCGGAAAGACCTAAAGGCGAAAGAACGGAAGTTTTATAAACAAGAGGGTTTGATGTAAGAAAGAGATCTAGAAGATGTGGAGTATGGTTAGGGTTATCAGGGATTCTTGTGGGTTCAGAAATTATTTGTGTGAGATCACATGAAATAGCAAATGTTTCTGCACTATGACCAGCGGGATCTGTAGTAGATGAAAATTGAAGCCAATTAGAGTTATGAACATTGAAATCGCCTACAAATGAGATATCGCAAGATGGAAACTGAGACAGGAGATAGTCAACTTTCATACTAAGGTAATCGAAGAAGTCTTGAAAGTTGCTGTCATTAGGAGACCTATAAATGCAACAGTAGAATTTCACAAAATTAGGACCAGAACGTTTAAACCAAATCACGTCAAAATTTTTATTTTCTAAGGAAGAAACCCTCTTGCAAGCAATTCTGTCCTTGTGGTACGCACATACGCCTCCTTTATATCGAAAGTTAGAGTGAAGATGGTATTGAGGAAATTGCAAGTCGGGTGACTCGGAGCTTTCAGAGGACACTTGTGTTTCAGATAGAAACAATATATCAGGTTGTAATTGTTCAAGATGGTGAATAGCATTAAGATTAGACCTGAGCTGCGCGTATAAATAAATATAAGAGACAAATTGAACATTTCAATAAGGTCGAAAATGTACCAGTTGGGGGTATTCGGACATGCGCAGTATCTTTAGAATATCATTTGTAATTGTCAAAAAGCGTTTTTCTAACCTCGGTTTTTCGCGCTTTTCGAGTTTACTATTAGTAGAAGTGAAATATGAGAAGCCTTTTTGTCAAAATGACAGCAACAAATTAAAAGAAAATCTACAATTTTTTAAGTGCGGTTACATATAATTACAACTATTTGCCTTCTTGCGCACACGGCGGTTTATGTTTACACAGTGCAGTATTCACTAGTGCGCAATTCCTAATACCCCCATGCGCAGTTTCAATTCGGATCATGCATAGTTTCAAGGATTGTTTATCTAGTTATTAAGTAAGATATCTATGGCATAAAGCAAGCATATTGCGCATGCCTTTTTCTTATTCGGCAGTTGACGCAGAAAAAGTACGGTATAATGTTGTTAGGCACGAAAAAGGGTTTCTGTCAACAACTAACATAATTTAACATTTTACTACTTTGTGCATAACGAGCTAACTCATCTGACGCATTATTGGTTGCCTAACTACGATATGCACGAGGAGTTAAGTTAAAGGGGCGAGGCTGAGCGACTGTGTAAAATGAGTTAAGTTCAGTTATCCCCTTTTGCATGGCACATTTGTAAATTAATATGAAGTATAAAGGGAGATATATCGACATAACCCTTTATTCACGCTGATTAGATCTCTTGATTATCATCTTAACGCTGTCGGTTCATAATATCAAAAATATAATTTTGACGTTTACTGTTTGAAATGTGTTGAAGGTGAAAACAATTCTAAATTTAGTAAAGAAAAGCTCTGATAGGGAACCTTTTGAAGATTTAAATGAAGGGAAGCTAGATATTAATATTTATTGTTGCACAGTAATGTTATTAGATATTATACTTTTGGGATAGAAAACAATGCAATATAATGAATGTATAATTTTCTTTCACATTTGGATCTGTCTAGCGAAGCAAGAAGTTTACTTGAAGCTGTTGATTTATCCTTTATATGGGACTCGGATGATAGTAGAAAGGACCAAGATTTTGAACCAACGTCGTCTAGATAAGAAAATAACCACAGAGGTGTATTAAGCAGCAGCAAACAAGAAAATATTTCTAATATTGAGCAAAATAAAGACTTAACAGACATTCCTCGATCCAAGAGTCATCATAAAATTAAGGGAGATACGAGAAAAAAACGAAATGAAAGAAAATCGCCATTTATCGCCAATCCACAGTTATATACGATTTGCCAATAAATGGTTCTAATATGCGTGTGTATAAGACGTGAGAATACTCGTAGACACATACTTTCTATACCATCATACGAGAGTCATAGTATAAGAAATTCCAGTAAAAAATATTTACCCTCTCACTACACACTAGCATCTCTGTATGATGCTTACATAAGTGCTTATCTACAGAAACCTGTAAAGAGGAAATTTTATGAAAAGCTTTTTCATGAGCTGAATATTACGATAAAAAAAGCCAAAGAAAGACATGCTCAACAACATGTTCCCAACCCCAGATTATAAACGACAGCTTTGTATGTTTGACTTAACTGTTCACGTTTGTGATAAAAGCCAAGCTTACTGTTGTATCTGGCATGATGCTTAAGCAAAAAGGGGAGAAAATGAAATTGGCTCTTGTTTATACCAATTTCTTACAAAAGAATAGACGAGGACGTCAAGCATATGGTAATGTATTCTTACTGTTATGGAGATCAAAATAAAAACAGCCACATTGCTGCAATGTGCATGGTTGCTTTACAAGATTCCCAAAACTTAGAAGTTATTGGCCATAAATTCTTGATTTCTGGACACACACACACACACACATGGAATGTGATACGGCCCACAGTCTGACTGAAAAACAAAAAAAGAAATTCCACATGACTGGGAAAATTTAATTTGACAAACGGGGAAAAGGGAACCATTTATAGTAAAGGAATTATAGAAGGGCGGGTTTTATAACTTCTCCATTAATAAATCGTAAAACGGACACTGGCGGTAATAAAATCAACTGGAGGGAGTTGAGTTGGATTCGATATGAAAAGGGAAGAAAGGCGCTATTGGTCAAAACGACATTTTCACAAGTTGAGCCATTAAAAGTGTTAGATTTTCAACGAAGAGGAAAGCAAACTGCAATCCTTAGACCGCAAATAGCATATTGTAACAACCTTTTTTTGTGGTTGTATTAAAAAGTACATTAATTTAAGAATCGTTCATTTATTTGGCGTAATATTAGAAAGGTTTTTAATTATTAATATGTAGAATTGAGAATGGCAATTTAATTGGCATTTCCTAGAACAAATCTTTTGGGTGTAATAGTACTTAAATAGTTTTAGTTCCCTTTCTTAAAAAAATTGGATTTATATTATTGTATCCGCGCAAGCGTGAAGACTTTTAGGGGGAATACACGAGTTATTCTGAAAGCTTTTTTTAATTCACTTAGTGCTGAATGTTAACAACAATAAGCATGATTTTTACTTAATTTTTTATATTTTGGTGCCATCAGAATTTTGGTGGTAAGTTATTTTTTTTCTCATTATATTTGAAACTAAAACCTTTGCTTTTTTTTAGGCACTTTTTAAGTACTTACTTTTTAAGTACTTATTTTTTAAGTACGCACTTTTAATTACCTTTTAATCACTTAATTTGTATTAGATTGCACTTATTTGCACTCCTATTTGACTAATAATCTTTAATGGCACGTATAAGTCAATATTTTACTGTACTATTATTTTAAATGGCAAGTTTTACTTGAGTTACCTTTACAACGCAAGTTCTACATATTTTTACAAATAAATTTAGCGAATTAAACTTCAAGGAAATTCCATATTTTAAGGATAACTAAGCAAGACATTGACCTCACCATATGAACCATTCTGCTTCATAGTACCTGTCACAGTGTATGTACAGAACCGTTAAAAGGTAAAGTTTTTTTATAATTTAGTATAGTTTATGACTTCTGAATTTTTTTTTCGTTTTCAAACATATATTAAATAAACTTATGTATAACTTGTTATTTTCTTTTCATTGGTGTTAATGTGTTTATAGTATTCAATAACTAGGTTTTGTTGTTCCTAGATAGATATTAAAAAAAAAAGACAACATAGCGCTCGAGAATTTATCATTTCTTTCATAATTTTTAGATAACATTTGTTTTGAATTAAGGATAAGTGAAAATAATTAAGCTGATGAAAAACATGCAGTATTTCAGGTGCGTTAATTGAACCCTCCCATCTTAATCAACCGGTGAGCCGACGGCAGTAGCGAAAATCATTTGGTAATTATTTTTATTAATTAAAATTATTTGATCAATTTATTACATCATCGCTTTTGTTTTAACATTATAAGTTGGCCCAGTTTTAGTGTTTATATTTTTTATTAATGTTACAATTTGGCAGCCGCTTATAAGGTTACAATTTGGCGCGGGCGAGCAAGGGCCTTGATTTTTATTGCTTGAAATTTATTGTTTCATATTTGAGATTTTTATTTACATTTGTGTATAATATTACTGTGGGGCCAGAAAAAGGGATATGTTATTGTTTCAATGCTAGTTATTCTCACTTGTGTTTGTTTATTTTTATTTTATGTTATGGAGTTGACCGAGATTTAAGGAGTGTTATCATTTAGTGTTAAGCTTGGTATTTTTATGTGTTCTTTATTGATTGTGTTATATAATATTTTTTCCGATGTCAAATTTAAATTACTTAGTTGATGTTTTATATATTAATGAGTTATATTAGTAGAATTAAAATTCTTTAATTGTAAATGAAGCAGAAGGGTTGACATTAGATGAGAGACGTAAATTAAATTTAAAAGGATTAATCCAAATTGCTTTGATTACATTTTATGTAAGTGGAATTATTAAAAAATGCATTACAATGATACATTACAACGATTTATGGATTCCATTTTAGGACATGATTTATTTCAATCAGTTTTTGTTTATTTAGACGATATTATTATTTTTTCATGTACTTTTAAGGAACTTCTTGCTATTTTAAAAAGAAGTTTTTAAAAGGATTATTGATGCCAATTTAAATATTAATTAAAAGATAAATGTGAATTTTGTAAATCTCAATTATCATATTTAAGTTTTGTTATTGATAAACTTCACAATATTCAATTGTTAATACATTTATTTAAATTTTGAAACGATTCATTAGAATTGATTGAATCCATTTAACGAAAACTTTGAAATGAATTACAAATTTAGATTATTTTATTTTTATGTCACATAATGACGATATTAATACTTCAGTTAGTATTCCTGCTTAAGATTTTTTCCAAATGAATTGGAATATTTACAAATTTTTATGGTAGTAGTTTAGATGCGACCGTTTAACATATTTTTGTGTTATTCATGTGTAAATTCCATTTTTTATTTTTCTTAGATTGTACTTCTTCTCTGTTGAATTGTTTTTAATTGAATTCGTAACGCAGTTCATGAGTCTACGAAATTTTCACCTTCTTTTTTGGCGTTTGGTCGGACAGTTCCTATTTCTGGAGATTTTTATGGTCGACTAAAGGATTTCAAAGAGGATGATTTATTTATTACTAACCGTGAACAATTAGTTCAAGATTTAAATGAACTTTCACCTATTTTTAAACATGTTAAACAAAATTTACATGCAGCTTACGAAAGAAATTCAAAATCTTACAATTTGCGACGTCGTCCGTTGAAATTAAATGTTGGCGATTTGGTTTGGAAAAAGAATTTTACTTTATCTGATGCGACTAAAAATTATAGTCAAAAGTTAGCTCCAAAATTTATTGAGGCGAAAGTTATTGAGGTGGTAGGTCCAACTACGTACCGATTGGCCACCCCTATTGATAATAAACCATTAGGTGTTTTTCATGTTAAGGATTTAAAACCTCATTAGTTCTTATTTTTTAGTATTCTTTTTAATTATTTTTCGATTTTAGTATTTTTACATTCTGGTTTTCTTATTTATATTTTTAAATTATTTTGATAATTTTTCAAAATAATTTTATTTTGTGCTTATTTCGCACATTATTTTATTTTATATTGTTGTGGCTTTGCAAACCACTTAATTATTTTTTTTTACATTTGTTAGCATGATTTTTGCTACATTTGTTTAGCACGATGGTTGATATTTAGATCCCATTGTGCGATTGAATTGCCGACTTTGTGGGACATTAGTTCTCAGGCAGATTATCTTCCTTTATTGGATTTACAATTTGCTATTGTTACAATAGTAAAATTGAAGATAACTATTTTGAGTTTACCTCTGATCGTTAATTTGACGTGTAAAACTCATAACCCTGGATAAGAAAACTAGTAATGTTTCTATACATTTTTATTTTTTGATTGATTTAATTATTTTATTTTTCCTGATTTGTGTAGTGTTACTATTCTTGGACGGTGCTTGTGGACTTCGGTTCGCCTCGTGTCAACCTCGATTAGTTCACTTCCTGATTATGACGTTTTGGTAGTTTTAGGAGGGGGTTGTTGTGTTCGTAAGAGTGCTTCATCTTTCTCTTTGCTATCTCACCTAGATTTCGATTTATTTATAAAATGTGCGTGTTAGTTAGGGTATGTTGAGTCTTGGACGATGACTGTGGAACAACATGAAACCTGAATCTCGTGAAGGGTAGAGTGGCCTCTCTTGTTCTCCACGACGAAGCATCCTGAGCTAATTTGCCATGAAAATAGTCGTATCTTGGGTTTACCGATTTTGACTCACTTATCGAACGTGACAGTGGTAGTTGTGTTATGTACCTAGGAGGCTTGGTTTGAGACCACCGGGGTAGGGTAATTGAACCGCTCTCTCTGGACCTCAAGTCTCGCGTTTATTTATTGTTAGTCCGGAAGGATTTTTTTTTTTTCTATTTTTATACTCTCGAGTAGAGTGGCGTTTAGCCTTGATTTTTTATAAAGTTGCACGATGACCGTTTCCAGGTTCTCTGCCCACTGTCCCTTCAGGTCATGGTAGGTTACGGTTTCCGTTCGTTTTTTACCTTAGATTCAAATTTTTTTACCGGATACTCATTTTGCTCTTCTGATGGTGGTTTGCTTCACTAACCCCACCAGTTAAAGTTTTTTACTTTATTTAAGGTTTCGGGTCCTTGATTCTCGACTAGTGGCGTGTGCGGGTGGTAGCGCGTCATTAGCTTTTTTGGTGTTGCGAGGGGTCTTTCCTGACCAACGTCACCACATTTTCCGTACTTCTTCGTACATTTTCTTGTTATTTTTTCAATATTGCTTATATTTTAATTAGCTTAACATTTTGTAATTTTTTAAATTTTAATAATTTCATTTATTAGCTTAGAGTTTGGAATCTCCGCTTTGGTGATCTCCGAGTCCAAATTTTAGAAGGGGGTGTGTAACAACCTTTTTTTGTGGTTGTATTAAAAAGTACATTAATTTAAGAATCGTTCATTTATTTGGCGTAATATTAGAAAAGTTTTTAATTATTAATATGTAGAATTGAGAATGGCAATTTAATTGGCATTTCCTAGAACAAATCTTTTGGGTGTAATATTACATAAATAGTTTTAGTTCCCTTTCTTAAAAAATTGGATTTATATTATTGTATCCGCGCAAGCGTGAAGACTTTTAGGGGGAATACACTTGAGTTATTCTGAAAGCTTTTTTTTTAATTCACTTAATGCTGAATGTTAACAGCAATAAGCATGATTTTTACTTAATTTTTATATTTTGGTGCCATCAGAATTTTGGTGGTAAGTTATTTTTTTTCTCATTATATTTAAAACTAAAGCCTTTGCTTTTTTTTAGGCACTTTTTAAGTACTTACTTTTTAAGTACTTATTTTTTAAGTACGCACTTTTAATTACCTTTTAATCACTTAATTTGTATACTTAGATTGCACTTATTTGCACTCCTATTTGACTAATAATCTTTAATGGCACGTATAAGTCAATATTTTACTGTACTATTATTTTAAATGGCAAGTTTTACTTGAGTTACCTTTACAACGCAAGTTCTACATACTTTTACAAATAAATTTGGCGAATTAAACTTCAAGGAAATTCCATATTTTAAGGATAACTAAGCAAGACATTGACCTCACCATATGAACCATTCTGCTTTATAGTACCTGTCACAGTGTATGTACAGAACCGTTAAAAGGTAAAGTTTTTTTATAATTTAGTATAGTTTATGACTTCTGAATTTTTTTTTCGTTTTCAAACATATATTAAATAAAATTATGTATAACTTGTTATTTTCTTTTCATTGGTGTTAATTTGTTTATAGTATTCAATAACTAGGTTTTGTTGTTCCTAGATAGATATATAAAAAAAAGACAACATGGCGCTCGAGAATTTATCATTTCTTTCATAATTTTTAGATAACATTTGTTTTGAATTAAGGATAAGTGAAAATAATTAAGCTGATGAAAAACATGCAGTATTTCAGGTGCGTTAATTGAACCCTCCCATCTTAATCAACCGGTGAGCCGACGGCAGTAGCGAAAATCATTTGGCAATTATTTTTATTAATTAAAATTATTTGATCAATTTATTACATCATCGATTTTGTTTTAACATTATAAGTTGGCCCAGTTTTAGTGTTTATATTTTTTATTAATGTTACAATTTGGCAGCCGCTTATAAGGTTACAATATGAAGGTCCTGTGCCCATTTCTGTGCAGAAAAAGCAGCATCTACTGCAGCTACTACCATTTATTTCATCATCACTGAGGGATTTCTATATCTCATCTCTCAAGACATTAAAGCTGAAATGGCAAATTCAATCAACAAAGACATTCAATGTATTCTCGAATGGGGAAGCAATAATCTAGTTAAATTTAATGCTAACAAAACTCAGTGTTGCCTTGTGTTCGCCAAAAAAAATCGATCATTTCCTGTATCTTCAAATCTATCATGGTTTGACCATCTTCAGATCTAAGCAGTACTTTACCTCCCGACAACGCTTTCTGCCCAAATATATAAGGCCCAAATTCGGCTTCATCTAGAACATAATTTTCACCTCTGGATTGGTGCTCCTCAATATGCTTTCGATGTCGTTGACAGTATTCAAAAGAGAGTGATTAGGTTTATAAATGACCCGCCCTTGAGCATAGAAGAATCGTTTCAGTTCTTTCTTTGTATTATTGGTATTACAATGGTTTTTGCGCTGTTGAGTTACATTCTTTGATACCATCTCGGGCTACCTTTGCTAGGAATACTCGGTTCGCTCATTCACATGATCAGTGTGCAGTACAAATCTCCATTTGTCGTACCAAACGGGCGAAATTCACATTCTTCTACACGGCTTCTAAGTTCTAGAATGATCTCCCTAGATCTTATTTTCCTCTCACTTATGATATGAAAAAATGTAAGGTAACTTTTCATAGGCATCTCTTGGCAGTTCAGTGTCCCTCCTAAGTGTTCCTGAGTGCTTTAGCACGATAGGCCAAATTTAGTCTGTTCAGCTCCACAGTTATTAAAAAGAAAGCCGGTCCTCATTATCAAAAATGTAGCTGAAGTACAAAATCATCGAAATACCTCATTCTAGGCACACGTATTTGCGAACTTCTAGGTTAGGTCTGTGTGTATGTGGTTGGAGGTCTGTGTGGGTGTGTGTGTGGGCGCGCGCGCGTTTAAATTGTCTCGATCCATTCAACACCACTTGCAGTATATACACACACACACAGATATATATATATATATATATATATATATATATATATATATATATATATATATATATATATATATATATATATATATATATATATATATATATATATATATATCCATCCATAAACTTTCTTTCTCCTCCATACTCTATTTTGATAAATTGACGACGTTTCGGTAGGATCGCATCTACCATTTTCAAGTCACTTTACTTCCGCTTCTCGTGATTCGAATTGAACTGCTGTCTTCTTTCTTTCTTTTTTTTGTTGTTGATTTCGCCATTTTTCTGGTGGTAGTTTTCCTTACTGTCGTTTTCCATGTATCCAGTAGCCTTTGTATATCGTCGCTTTTATCTAGGGTTCTTGGGCGTTTTTCAATTTCAATTGCTTCCCTTATTATTTGGTGTGTTTTGTGTTGTTTCTGGCTATCCTTTTTGTGTTTTCAAAATCAATTACATGTGATGTTCTGCTTACATGTTGTGCTAGTGATAACGAGGTTGGTTGTTTTGCACAGGGGTGCTCCTTTCTTCTCACACTGATACGTCTATTCGTTTGTCCTATGTAGGTTTGTGGACAATCTCTGCATGGTATCTCGTACACCCCTTGTTCTAATTCTATTGTTGTCTTTTTATTATATATATATATATATATATATATATATATATATATATATATTATATTATATTATGATATATATTTTGTAAAATATTTTCGAATTTTCTGTTGGTGAAAATTGTTGCAATTTGTTTTTCTTGATACCTTGCTTATCCTGTCGGTGGTGCCTTTTATATTTGGTAAACACACCTTCGATATCAGTTTTTCCTTGTCGTCTTCTGGTTGTGTTAGAATAAAGATCAACACAACCCGAAGACAACGATAGGAAAAACCTATATCGAAGCAATCGAAATTGAAAAACGCCCAGTAAACTTATATAAAAAAGAGGCCACACAAAGGCTACCGGATACTTGGAAAACAATTTTAAAGAAAATTATCACCAGAAAAAAAGGAGAAATCAACAACTAAAAAGAAAGCGGCAAAGAGAAAGTGAGGGATATTCAACTCAAACCACGAGGAGCAGAAGTAAAGTGACTTGAAACTGATATATGCGATTCTATCGTCAGTTTATCAAAATGGAGAATGAAGGAGAAAGAACGCCAGACAACACCCAGAACAAGTTTATGGATACATGCAACACTAGTGCAAACTGAACAAATATATATATATATATATATATATATATATATATATGTATGTAGTACTGCTGTTTCTCCGGGTGTTGTCTCGCATCCGATGCTGATGATGTCTCTGACACCTGCCAGTACAAGAACGACGTTTCGGTAATGTTCCACTTGTAGGTTCTCTTCAACTGCTTGGCTTTGTCATTCGAATCGAACTGATGGCCCGTTGTCTGGTCTCTTGTTTATATCTGGTATTCTGTACTCTCACCACTTCCACTTCTTTACATTCGCCACTTTCTCCTTTTCCACTTTCTCCTTTTCCATTTTCTCAGTGTTCCTTGCTGTTGTGGTCGCTGTTGGTATAGGCGATTCTTATAAGGGCGAGGATATCCCTGTGTGGCGATGTTTGGTGAGTATTAACTTCCACGTATTGGGCAATCTTTGAGAACTGTCTCGTATGTTGAAGTTCTGTGCCTGATTTTCAATTTCAATGGCCTCGCGTATTTTATGTTGGTTATTAACCTGGTGTTTTCAAACGCTTTGATGTGTGATGTACTGCAGATGTGTTGCGCTTGAGATGAAGTAGATGTCTTCCTCTCCACGACTTTTTTGTGTTCCTCGCGTCGAAAATTTATCCTGAATGATGGTGGTTCCATCCTATGTTTGGGTATCTTTTTTTCTGATCTTGAGGCATTTCACTGCAGTGGTGCTCGTTCTTTTTGTGAATTGAGTCGGCGAATCTCATTGATCTCGTTATTAGTGTTTTTACAACTGACTGTAGCTGCGCAGGACGATTGTGAGAATTGGCATTGAGGTATATGTTGGTGTGACTGGCTTTCATGTACACTGTGTGAACAAGGTGCCCCTCCTTCTTGTAAATTAGTACGGCCAGGAATGGTAGTTTGTTGTCCTCTACTTCCATGGTAAACCTGATTTAGTTGCGGGCCCTGTTTAGATGTTTCAAGAACTTGGCGAGCCTGTTCTCTGCCGATAGACAAAGTTCCACTTATTAGTGAGCTTTGACGTCGTACCACTACTTGGTGCGTATGTGTATGTAAACACCATAGCGGTCAGACCGTTTAAGTTGGAGTGATATAATTCGGTATGCCACTATTATAGCAAAATCGTAACTTCGCATCAACTTTTGGAACATGAATAATCAACGGGACTGCCTTCACGTGGGTGTTATGTGTGTGCAAGTGTGTGTGAATGTGTGTGCGTGTGCGACCGCGTGTGCATGTGTGTTTGCATGCGTGCGTGTGTACGTGCATACATGCGTACGTGCGTGTGCGTGTCTGTGTATTCGTCGTGTGTAGGTGTGCGCATTGCACACGCGTGTTTGCAAACAATATACGTTAAAAATAAATGGAATAAATGGCGATACGGTCAAGTGCTAGGACTGGTAATACAAGGAAGGGAAGTTCTAACCCTCTGGGAAGAGCAAATTACTTTTTTTTGTTAAAATTGTTTTTAAGTTTTATTTTAATATATTTAATAAATACATACTTATTAAAAATTTTCTGCAAGCGCCAGGCATTGGAAACTACTTTTTTGTTTCAGATACAATAGGCATTGGATACTACCTACATTATATATATATATATATATATATATATATATATATATATATATATATATATATATATATATATATATATTGTAATGTTGGCTTATAATAATTTTATTAAGATGAGGGAATTATATTTATGAGGTTTAAAATTAGGGGATATAATATTTAATTGTAAATAATATGATTGATGGAATATTTTTTAACTTTTATGCACCGGACTAGCTCAATCTCAATTTGGGGATAGAGTTCAAAGTAATTTAGTTTGAAGTAAAATTTAAATCTGAAAAATGTGTATATGAAATATACTTTATAGAGTTATAATGAAAGTATAAAATTTATCCTGAATACAATTTACTCAACGCATGCGTTGTAATGAACTTAAATGAAATCAAAGCTGTCAAAAGTGTCAAATAAATAATTTAGAAAAATACTTTTTAGATCCAAAATGAAAATTTAGAAAAAGAAAATAATTTAATACCTTTACAGGTGTTTACACAAGTAAATATTTAAAATTCTAAACCAAAACAGGTATGTAATAAATATTAATTTGCAGGAAATTTACTAAATGAATGACCACAATCAATAGGGTTATATAAAATTTGTGACTCACATATATTGTCCTCACTGTAAATTGATGTCTTCGGATAACTCCAACTAGATGCAGGCAATGTCCACTCGATTGTAGTTGTTACCATCACCCATATACAGCTAACTCGATTCTCAGGTTGTCGAAGACACCAACTTCCAAAACTTATGATGTTTTCTTCGAAATCAGCAAAACTCCAATCACTTATTTTACTTTGGTAACTTTTTATTTAATTAAATTTAAAACTTAATGAATGGTATCGTTTTAAAAGAAATATTTAAATATTATCCAAAATTTTGTTGATAAACACTTTTATTTTTAGATGCCGATTCAAATTTTATTTAAAAGAAATTGTCCGGAGAAATAAAACAACATTAACCAAATAAAAGTGGGTTTTAATTTGGTTTAACGGAATCAACTCAAGTTGGATAACACAAAAAGAAAACTTTACAAAATCGTGACACAAATTAACACGTACAAAATATTTTCCGAAAACGACAGGTATCGGAGACCGAACTATTTATGTTAGCCGTCGATATAAAAACAAATGCTCTCGGAAGTATTCTTCGTAAAATATAACTTTCTTTACGAAAATTTAAATTAGGTTATGAAACTTACTTTTTTTTACGCAATTGCACAACACTGTTTTAACCTTTTAAACTTTGAACAAATTCTAGAGAGAGAGTTGAATTTCCAGAGCACTTCCTTTTATATTTTTCTGGTTGTTACCAAAAATTCATTTTTTTTCCAGCCATTTTGCCTACGTATCTAAGGCTCTGATTGGTGGACATATATTACAAATTGGACTCAAATGGAAATTTGGCCGTAACTTTCTTATACATAAGCGAAATTAAAAATTAATAACAGAAATGAAAACTACCTAAGATTTCGGATAAAAAGACACCTAACAAGCTATGGTTCCTAAAATTAATATACGAAGTCACTTAATCTAACTTAAATAAGCTTATAACTATTCAAACTTATAAGCTACACTTAATCTAATTACATAAATGGAATTTTGAGAAAGTTTTACACAAGTACACATACTTTTTGTGTTAGAAATATTTAATTTAAAGAAATTTTAAGCTTTTGCAAATTTATCCTAAATTCACCTCAAATTTCACACAATTTTGCGGTGAAAAGCGATGTATCCTTTTAAAAACTGTGCTATATTATGAAAGAACTTCTACTAATTGCAAAATTTAAGCCTAATAATGTGAAAAAAGTATAAAATTATGTAAAAAACCTAGAAATTATAACCTAACCAAACTTAAATCTAAAATTGGAAATAGTTCATATTTAAAAATGTTTTCAACACTTGAAATGTTATGTTACAGGTTTGTAATTCTTGTCTTTATGATTTTCACTATATATTTGAAATGCATAATGTCATGTAGTGTTGCATTAAAAAAGTCTCTTCGTCTAACACTCTTATGAATCATTTCATTATAAAAATGTACACCACTATAAATGTCTTTATGCCAAAATGTTCTATATGTTGTTCTTATTGTTAAACTTATATCAGAATTTTTGTCACTAAGTCGCTTCCAAAAATATGTGCAAAAAATGTCTAAACTGTCCATATTATAACCCTTTTATGAAATTTTTATATTTCCTGCTTTCAAAAACTAATTATACACTATTCCTAACATAATCTTAACTATACAGTTCATGTTTAAACACCTGTAAAGTGTTCACTTGCCAAATTACCCTTGAAAAATTGACTTTTATTGCAATAATTGAAATACTAAAATGACTTTACGAAAATGGTTATATTTAACATTCTTGACAATTTTGTTAGCAGCAAAATGCTTTTTATGATAAAACCAAACTAAGTAAATAATATTCAGACTAATTTATACCAAACAAATCTATTTTAATCACATCGTGAACCAGATTTATATAAAACGGTGTCTTGCACATGTATCGAGCTTGAAATCACCCCTTTTTATGACCCAAATGTCATTTAAACTGTCCGATACTTCTTTTACCTCTTTCTGAACATCTCAATATATATATATATATATATATATATATATATATATATATATACTTCAAAGTGCATCTAAAAACATTATTAAGGTATGTATTAAACAAAAAGTGAATATCCTTATGTAATTTTTATTTTAGAGTAAATTTAATGTGTCGAAGGACATGCAAAACAAAATCAAATCATGAGTGGAGACACACCAGATTTTTGAATTACGCTTTCATAGTATTATTTAGCAGATAAGTAAACCACGATATGGTTTATCTAATCAAAAACGTAAGATAACACATTACTGTCAATGATTAGTTACATTTTGTAAAGTAATGAATGAAATCTGTGCTCCTATTGTTATTGATCATGGTTCAACAACTACAAGAGTTGGTGTTGCGGGACAGGACGATCCTTGCACAATACTTCCTTCGGTACTTGGGTACGAAAAAAATCAAGTCTCCTCCAAATGTTACATAGGAAATGAAGCTTTAGCAAAACAAGGTGATTTAATACTGAAGCGTCCCATATCCGGGGGTTTAATTCATAACTGGGATGAAATTGAGAAGCTTTGGCATTACATCTACGACGAACAATTGCGTGTTGATTCACGACAACATCCTGTTCTTATCACCGAACCTCCGTTTAATTTTAAAAATAATCGTGAGAAAATACTTCAGATAATGTTTGAAAATTTTGATGTTCCAGCTTTGTATCTAATACCAAACATAGTTTTGTCTCTATTTGCTTCTGGACGTACTACGGGACTTGTTCTTACTTTAGGTGGCGAAATCTGTACAACATACGCGGTACCAATTTACGAAGGGCATCAGTTACCCTATTCCGCGTGCAGAATACCCTGCTTGGGTGGAAATACGTTAACAGATACTTTACGAGATATGTTAGCAACCCGATACTCTTTTTTAAGTGCAATTAATTTTGAGGTTATTCGAGATATTAAAGAAAAATTGTGCTACCTCGCGTTAGATTTTGAAAAAGAATTAAGGAGTCCAATAACAAACTCTGAAAGTTACACTTTACCAGACGGTCGCTCCATTACAGTTGGAAAAGAAAGATTTCAATGTCCGGAAGTCTTATTTCAACCAAATATTACCCAACTGGAATGTGAAGGTATTCACGGTCTTGTGTACAATGCAATTATGAAAAGTGATGAGACTATTCGTAAGACTCTTTTCGCAAATATTGTTTTGTATGGTGGATCTACCATGTTTTCTGGTATTCAAGAACGTTTACAAAAAGAAGTGAGCGGCATTGTGAAAGATACAGTAAAAGTGAAGGTTATTGCTCCTGCCCGAAGGGACTTATCCGCATGGTATGGTGGTGCACTACTTGCGTCTATGCCTCAATTTTTGAAAATGTGTGTTTTAAAAGATGAGTATGATGAGTACGGTCCAAGTTTAGTGCATAGAAAGTGTTTTTAAACCTAGATTTGATGTAATTCTTTAGTATCTACTACGTTCCTGTTATTGGATTCTTTTTAACTGTACTGTCGTTTTTATTACTTGACAGTGCGGTATGATCTTTAACCTTTAAAAATAAATGATATTAATAAAACGAAAAAGCATTCAACATTTTGAAAAGTTTTTACATAATTTTGGAACTTAGTCTTGTATATCTATTTCTCAGAAAATAGATTTTGGAAACATTTGAAAACTTGGCTGTTTACTAAAGTCGATGGAGGTAATTCGGTTAAAATATTTTAAGATGGTGGCACTTCCGGTTATATCTGAAGTTGATGCCTTCTTTCTTATATACATTTCATGTATATTATACAGTTTTTGAAACGAACCTCAAATATAATAATAATAATAATAATGTTTATTAAATGGAAAAGCAACTCCTTTTTACAGCATAAAAAATAGACAAGTGAGTCATGTTTTGAGTTGGGCACTTAGTGCCTAAAGTATCAGTGCTAAGACAAAAAACATGATTTCTGAACTTAAACAAAAATTGAGTTAGAACAAATGTTGAGTAGTAGAAAACATTTGTGGCATATGCAATTATAGAGATGAAATATTAATGAGCTTCAAACTATTTTTAAACTTCTTATGAGAACTGCAAAATATATCAAAACACTTAAAATGATTAGCTGTATTGATCATGCTTTCAATGCGCTCAATAACATTAAATAGGTCATAGTACTATGATGACTTAAAACCAAAAAGTCGCTTATCTCTCTTAAACAGTAAAACCGGTTGAGATACAAAATTAAATTGAGGAGATTCGGATCATTAATAACACCAGAAAATAATTTGTGAGTAAAGCAAAGATATGAAATAGTTCGTCCGTCTTCCAAGCTCTGTAAATTGTACCTAAGCAAATCGAAACCATAATTGGAGTGTATAAATGCAAAATCATCCTTGTACGAAGGCATTTTTAAAAATTTCCGTTGTACATTTTCAACCATTTTAATCTGTGTAATATAATGAGGCGGCCAGGTGATGCCTATTCAAGTAAAGATCTGATTAGAGAACAAAACAGAATTTTTAGACTATTAGCTGTAAAGTATTCACAGTTAAAGTATACATTAAAGTATAACTAAATTGAATAACAGATTTACCTTTATAGAAACTTATCACTTTACATTTACTACGGTTTAATTGAAAGTCATTAACTGAGCACCACATACCAAGTTTTTGCAAATCTTCTTGGATGTATGCACAATCGGCAAAGAGTAAATAACGGCAGTTTTTTAAATAGCGGCTAATGTCGTTTGTAAAAATCAAGAATAGGATGGGACCACAATGAGATCCTTCAGGCACACCCGATGACACGACAATGCCTTTAGATTCATAAGTACTCAGTTTTACTCATTGAATTCGATTAGATAAAAACGAACCTATCCAGTTGATAATTTGTGAATGAAAGCCATAAGTATTTAATTTGGCACATGAGACACTTTATCAAAGACTTTAGAGAAATCCGTGTAAATAGTGTCAACTTGATAACCACTCTTTAAAGACTGTGTTAACTATGTAAGATATTTCAATAAAATGGTGACAGTTGATTATCCATTATAAAAACCATACTGTTCGTCAATAAATATACCTTTACTTATCCAGAAAAGTTGTTTAGATATGATATTATCCAAAATTTTAACAAACCGTGATTGGATAGATACACAACGATAGTTCTTGATGCAATCTCGTTGACAAGTTTTAAATATCGGAACCTTCCAAATATTTGGTACTACTTCTTCATGTAATGATAATGAGTATAATATATGTAGAGGTTTAGTAAGTGTATAAGCACAATATGCTAAAAAGTGCCCAGCAATGAGGTCGGGACCATAATTGGATTTGTTTTTTTAAGCTTCATAACAGAGTAAGAGTGTCACTAACGGTTACGCTTAAAATACTGTAGTTAACTTGTCCCGAAATATTGTAGACAGACGTTACACAATTTTTCTTAAAAGCGTAAGTAGTCGAGAAAGAATCCGGAAAGCCATTCACTATATCAATACCATTATCATGTAATATGTATTATAAGTGTTTTGTAACTGTGGTTTCATATTGGTTGAATTGATCGGCCTATTTCCACAGTTTTTGCTTTTTGAGCGCGACGTTTCGGAAGCGGACTCTGCTTCCGTCATCACGCTTAGTCCTAAGAAGGACTGTTTTCGCACTTGAGTCGAATTCATATGTTATGATTTTTCCAAAGCACTTGACTACTCTCAGATTCGAACCTGGTACCTTTCACTTACAAATCTGACCCCTTTACCGCGGAGCCACTGAGTAATCCAATATATATTTTCTACAATCTAATGAAGGAGAAGAAAGAACCAACCAACATCAATGGCAAAAACACAGTCATAAACATCTCTGAACGACAGTTGAACGAGAGCGAAATGGAGGTCCTGGACAAAAGCTTGAACTGTGCAAGGAACTCCTCCAATTGTGAGCTCAAGAAATTCACCTTGTCACTCATTAACACACTATCTGCTAGGCATCATTATACCCTTATCCGGAAAAACCGAGTCCATACGCTGCACTTCGTGGAAACCATAAGAGACTTCCAACCAAATCACGAAGAAATGCTGGTAAGCATCGACATCGTAAGCCTATTCACAAATGTGCCCACTGATAAGGCACTAATTATCGTATGGGACAGGCTGGAAAAGGATGAAACGTTAGACGAACGTACGCAACTCTAGGTAAACACAATAATGGAACTTCTGGCAATATGCATTAGAACTACATGTTTCCAAGTAGAAGACAAATTCTACCAATAAGAGTTTGGGATGGCGTTGGGTTCCCCACTACCACCCATAGTGAGCAATATATCTTGTATTGAGAATTGAAGAGGCTTATGAAATACTCCGTAACAACCAACATTAACTTGGCGCGGCAGTGAATTCCACGCGCCGTCGTTGTCTAAAGTGCATCGAACAGGATGGATCACACTTCGAGCAGTTCTTATAAAATTTAATAATGTTTACCAATTTGTTAATTAGTAGTTGTTTATTTATTTTATTAAAAAAACGCAAATTATCTGGATATTATCATTTAGAGAACAACTGAAAACAAGAGCTACTTAAACACTAGGACGATTTTTTTTTTATCTCTCAAACGGTGTGTTTTTCGAAAAAAAGACAAGATATCTTTTTTGTTCAAAATTGAATAGAGATTACAAATGTGATTTTTATTTCAAGAAAAAGCAGTGCCGTACGTTTTTTTTTTCTTTAAAAGTATTTAAAGTAGTGTCCATACGCACGCCACTGTTGAGACTAAAAATTATATTTTTATCACAAAACATTAGTTGGTTGAAGTGAGCAACGCCTACAAAATTTCAATAAAATACATCAAGCGGATTAGGAGAAATTTTTCAAATTTCTATTTTTTTTACAAAATATTGAGATCCTGTATTTCTTTAACGAAGCATTTTTAGGATATAATCTCTAGAGCAAACTATGTTTATTTTTCGATGTAGAAATCGTGGTTAAAGTTTGTCTACTAAAAGTTGAGGCACCCTGTATATACACCGGATGTAAATCAAATAAGGCCCCTGTAACTTTTGAACGGGTCGATAGATTTTGTTTAAATATTAGTGGGTTATATTAGTGCCAGTTTGGGATTTTTTACATAAGAAAAAACAATATGGTCAACTTCCGTTTTCACCGGAGAGCTTAAGCGCAATAGATCTGCGCAATAAGTTACGGCGCAACATGCGCAATAAACTATATATATATATATATATATATATATATATATATATATATATATATATATATATATATATATATATACATATATATTGGATTACTCAGTGGCTCAGCGGTAAAGGTGTCAGACTTGTAAGTGAAAGGAACTAAATTCGAATCTGAGAGTAGTGTGCTTGGGAAAAAATTATAACATATTAATTCGACTCAAGTGTGAAAACAGTCTTTCTGAGGACTAAGCCTGATGACGGCAGCAGAGTCCGCTTCCGAAACGTCGCGCTCACAAAGCAAAAACTGTGGAAATAGGCCGATCAACTCAACCAATCATGTAAACTGTCATTCCATCTCATAGAATGAGGTATATTTAATTGCTTGAGTCACGTATTAGTCGAAATATGTAGTTGAATAGTATATAGATAATTATTATAAAGCTTTGATATTAATACTTTGCACTTTTGGCGGAGATTAGAGAAATAAATAACATTTTCACTGCCTGTTTTCTTATAGTAGATACAGTGAGCACTCTTATTTTGTCTAATTAAATGTATCAATTCTCTATTAAACTATGCTTAGAAAACATAGAACCTTCCCCACAATGTTTTTAATTTTCGGGTGCGTGTGCGTGTATGCGCGTGTGTGAGTGTGTATGCCTGTGTATGCGCGTGTGCCTGTGTGTGTGTGTGCGTGCTTGCGTCTGTGCTTGCATCTGTGCGTGGGTGTGTGTGTATGTGTGTGTGTGTGTGTGTGTGTGTGTGTGTGTGTGTGTGTGTGTGTGTGTGTGTGTGTGTGTGTGTGTGTGTGTGTGTTTGTGTGTTGTGTGTTCATGTGTTTGTGTGTGTGTGTGTGTGTGTGTCGTGCTGCTGTGTGTGCGTGTGTGTGTGGTGTGTGTGTGTGTGTGGTGTGTGTGTGTGTGTGTGTGTGTGTGTTCGTGTGTCGTGTTGCGTATTGTCGTGTGTTGTGCTTCGTGCGTGCGTACGCGTGTGCCGTGCATGTGTGTGCGCGCGTGTGTGCGCGTTTGCGCGTGTGCGTAAGTGCGTGAGTGCGTGTGTGCGTGTGCGAGTGTGTGCGTGTTTGCGCGTGTGCATAAGTGCGTGTGTGCGTGTGTGTGTGTGTGCGTGTGTGCGTGGTGTGTGCGTGGGTCGTGTGTGCGTGCGCGCGTGTATGCGTGTGTGCGTGTGTGCCTGTGTGCTTGTGTATGGATGTATGCTAGTATGCACGATAAGTCCAGAACGAAAATACCTACGTTTTTAAAATTTTTAATTTAAGCTTTTTTCATTTGGCTTAGAGCTGATTAGATTTTGAGAAAAATCCAGCTGCGGAGAGGGGGGTTTTTAGGGGTAGTTTTTGGTTTTCACCAAATATTTCTAAAACAGTTGCGTATTTCAAAGATATAAAAATACCTATATGTAGATCTTACACATATCGATTAATTATGTTCTATGCAATTTTTGATATGACGAGTAATTAAGCGGCAAAAAAATTCCTAATGTGGAATTTATGTGTCAGTCCAAATTTTTTCAATATCTGAAAACGTTTAATTTTATAAGAAAAAGTGTAGACGTATTTTATAAAGAAAATTTAATTTTACATAAATTTTCTTTACAAGGTTTTTTAATCTAAAGCGTAATAAATGTAAAAATTAAATAAATGTTATTAAAAATTCTGTATTATCGATATTTTTATATAAGCGGGTGGATTTGGAATTTTTTTAAGTTGACGTATTTCTGTCTATGAATCTCTGACATGAAGTTCTAAACATCATTCTGACATAAACTACTGTTTTTGCTTTTACAATGTTGCCTGTTTTCGTTGAAGTATAAAGAAGAGGTCGCATAAAAAAATTGAATTTACTTCATTTCTTTTAATTTAAGTTAGCATCTAGAGACCTCTGTCTCTCATGAAGTTTAAAACGTCTATTTGACGTAAATTATTGTTTTTGCGTTTACAATGTTGCCTATTTTTGTAATGAGCTTCTTATAAGACATGCTGCATAGTTATCCTAAAAAATGTTATTAAAAGTATTTTATTTTTTTAAATTTCCAGTCTGTAGGTTGGAAGGTCGGGTGGTGTTCCACACCAGATATTTACAATATCATTACTCATTTCACTTACACGACAATATTCTTTACGGATATTGGGCTCGTGAAAATCCTCATGTTCAAAATTTAATTCATCAACATCAAGAAAGACTTTATGTGTTGGCTGGACTAATCAACAATAGGCTTATTGGGCCATTTTTTATTGATCTCAATCGGGAAAAAGTTGTGAAATGGAAAATATTCATTCTTCTTCACCATAACATAATAGATTGCTTCATTTGATCAGTAATAACGTGGCATCTCCTCGTTCTTTTGTGACGATTCGTCACGACGCATCATTTACTATTACATTTTTTAATTAATGAAGGAATCCAATTGCTATGACGAATTTTAGCATTGCGTTGACACTGTCGTTTTAAAACTGCGTGCGTGCGTGCGTGTTTTCGTTTGATTCTCGTACTAAAGCAATGCTAGTCGATTGTATGTAGTTGTAGGCAATATTGTGTTGACTAAAAGCCATAATTGGAAACGCTGCTTGCTTGCTATGCCCAGTCAGTGGAGTTATGTTTAATTAGCTTTTTTGATAGATGTATTTATGATAAGGTCAGGCTTGCATGTAAAATAATATAGAGGTGAAACTAGCTAGCTAATGTGTTTTGCTGCTACACGCATCACAGTATTGAAGATTTTGTTTATGTATAAGAAAATGTACTACAGTCTCGAAACATAATGCAGATAAAATTGAAGGAAATGAATACGATACAACTTCTGCGAACGAACTGAAAGATTTGAAGCGCGTGCAGCATTTCCAGAGCCGTGTTGAAACCAGTTAATTTAGGGCTAACCTCATGTCCATGAAATAATAATAATAATAGTGCTTAGAAAGAGAGAATCTGTCTATACATAAAGCATCATTGCATTAGTGTAGAAATTATTTATTATTTCACGTCATATTTAATTAGATTTTAATGTATTCAGTTTTGAACTGTAATCTGGTTTCCGCAAACTGTAAGGCATAATTTCGGTTGATTGATTGAGATTGATCTGGTTGATTTGATCGAGCATGACTTGTTTGAGATTGATTAATTAATTAATTGATTTGTTTGTGTGTGTGTGTGTGTGTGTGTGTGTGTGTGTGTGTATATGTGTGTATATGTGTGCGTGCGTGCGTGTGTGTGTGTGTGTGTTGTGTGTTGTGTGTTGTGTTGTGTGTTGTGTGTTGTGTGTTGTGTGTTGTGTGTTGTTTTGTTGTGTTGTTGTGTGTTGTGTGTTGTGTGTTGTGTGTTTGTGTTGTGTGTTGTGTATTTGTGTGTGTGTTTGTTTGTGTGTTAGTGTGTTGTGTGTTGTTGTATGTTGTGTTTGTGTTGTGTGTTGTGTGTTGTGTGTTGTGTGTTGTTTGTTATGTTGTGTGTTGTGTGTTGTGTGTTGTTTGTGTGTTGTGTTGTGTGTTGTGTGTTGTGTGTTTGTGTGTGTTGTGTGTTGTGTGTTGTGTGTGTTGTGTGTGTGTGTGTGTGTGTGTGTGTGTGTGTGTGTGTGTGTGTGTGTGTGTGTGTGTGTGTGTGTGTGTGTGTGTGTGTGTGTGTGTGTGTGTGTGTGTGTTTGTGTGTGTGTGTGTGTGTGTGTGTGTGTGAGAAAGAGCCTAAAGAGAGAGGCGGAGAGAGAAACAAGATAGAGCAACAGAAAGAGAGAGAGAGAGAGAGAGAGAGAGAGAGAGAGGTGTGCATTATCAACTTCTATTATAGAAAATGTTCATTAGTCTTTACGCCACTAGATGGCGCTAAAATCAATTTTAACCCAAAGGGGCCAAGGCGCAGACCCTGATACAAGTCCTGTCTTACAAGGCTAGGGCCACCTTATTAGAATACAATTTTGTATGACGGGACGAAAGCCTACAGCTGTAAGATTAAGTTAGAACCCAATACAATTGCACCAAGGGGGCCCACGAAAGGGGTTAAGCTCTGCACTTGTCTTATAAGGTTAAGGCCCCATACCATCTCCAGCCAGGGACGAAGGCCCGAGAACAAGTTGCGAAGCCCTACACGTGCCTTACAAGAACCTCCTTATTAGAACAATGTATAAATAAATTTCTCGTATAGGTAAAGATCATCCGAACGTACCCAATAGCATATGACTATTTAAACAATAGTACCGATAATTTTAATAATAATATCTTATTAGGGTAATTATGCAATTTCCAACATTGTATGTGTGAAGAACCTTAATTAGATGGCCATCACAAATAATCCTAAGACCAGCTCCAGGTCCAAGACCAACGCAAGTCCAAGACCAACCCCTACATCTGCCCCTCACGTGAGCAGGTACAAGAATTGCTGTCAAAAAGGCTCTTAATACAACCAAAAATAATCAGGGGTAAAAATTCCATCAAGGGTTGAAATATACATCTCTCAAGTAAGTGAGCACAAAAGACCTAGCTGTCAAAAGGGCCCTTAATACTACCAATAATAATTAGGGTTAAACATTCCATCAAGTGTTGAAAAAGGTCTCCGAAAAAGAAGCGAGTACAACAAAGGTTTAGCTGCCAAAAAGGCCCTAATTAGAATTGAAAATTCCATCAAGGGTTGAAAAAGGCCACCGAAAAGAAACCATAAAAAAATAAGGGTTGAAAATACGTCCTCCACGCGAGCGGGTAAAAAACAAAAAGGCTTTAATTAGGGATAAAAATTCCAGTAGGGGTTGAAAAAGGCCTCCGAAAAGAAACCATAAAAAAATGGTGAAAAATATGGTCCCCCACGTGGGCCTGACCGGAAGTGACGTAAAAATCCAAGATGGCGTTAAGTGTCGGAGTACTACTTCTCTGTATATATTGAACAAGTGGTCCTGTAGTAACATGACTTGTTTAGCATTCGGGAGGTAATGGGTTCGATTTCCGTTACCGGCCACCCTGTATGAGGTTTTTTCAGGGGTTCTTTCTGATACACATATAGTGGCATGGTTGCTGCGTATGCGCACATCATAGCGGCTAGTTAGGCGAATGCTGGAGTAGTATCTTCCCCCTCCGAACTCTAACTCCGTTCCTTCCGATACTTTCCTAACCGCACTTATCCCTAACCCCACCATGCATACATACTTAACGTATGTAGGCAAGGAATCCACGACTGAGGCTGAGGGAGCTTGAAAAGCTCAAGCAATCCGCTCTCTTCCTTGGGGAGAAAACGTAACAAGTTGCCCTTTTCTCCTACATATATATTTTCTCTCGACAGTGATGCGTTTTGTATTGAAACGCGTTGTGAAATAAATAACTGCATAAAATAAATTGTGGAATTATGTTATATTCAAAATATTAGTGCTATTATAAACGAAATCATTTACGATATTATAGAGAAAATAATTATGGCATATTTACGTAATACACGTAAACACTTACCGATCACCCACTCTCCTTCCGTTTTTGGTCATTGCACTAGGTACTTGAATTGTGTTTACTGATTAAAAATTTGATAGTGTTTGATAAAAGAAAGGCATATTACGAGGGTTTGCTATTAAATTGAAATAACTGTGGACATAAAAAGTACAAACGTGCATGGTTGAAACTAGTGGGTGTAGTTACTTGGCAAGGATACTTGGGACTCCAAAATCTTACGGTATATGTTTTATGCATAAAGACCTAATTTGCTGTTTTTGTTTATGATTTTTGGTTTTCCCCATATTTTTTTATGCCTTTTATTTTTTAGGTAATTTTTTTAAATAAATATGATAGTTGAAATTTAAAAAAATAGTGAGTGTGACTGTTACATTGTATACTCTTCAAAATAAACACTAAAGAAGTGTGCGTAATGGAAAAACCTAGCAAACACTATAAAGAGTGGTTTTTGAAAATATTAAGTTCTTAGAACAAGTACATTGTTTGGATTAAGGTTATGAAGTTTTAATGGTTTATTATTGTAAGTATCGGTTTAAATAAATAACTATATACAGCAACGTCGAACCAAAATGCTGCAAGAAGTGCCTTAAAATATTTTTAAAAATAAAGAAGAATTTACTTAAGTTTCTTGTTTCATTATTAGTTCTTAGATATAAGCTACGTAATCAGTATATAGTATTTACATTAGAATTACGTTTACCTATTTAAAGCAACTAAACTTAATTACACGTTTATTTTATGTAATGTTAGTGAATTGGGTGGATACAAGTTTTGTTAGTGTTTTGTATTTTTTTCGACGTAGTGTAGTTTATGACCATGAACAGTAAGGGTATAATTTTTTGCTTGTTTGTCTGTAACGCTTGAAATTTTAGTTTCAATTAAAAAAGAAAATTTGTTAGCCGGGTTAAAAAAAAGGGTTCATATAACACAATGGATTAAGAAATATAATAAATACGATTTTATTGGTGATTTGATTAGTGGTATAACTTTGGGTTTGACCATAATGCCTCAATCAATGGCATATGCAGGTCTTGCAAATCTTCCTCCCCATTATGGTTTATACTCATCATTCGTGGGTGCTTTTGTGTATATAATTTTTGGAACGATTAAAGAAGTATCGATAGGACCAACTAGTCTAATGGCATTACTAACTTTATCATACACAAAACATTTACCCTTAGAATTTGTTTTTCTGCTCACTTTTATATGTGGATGGGTTCAGCTCTTAATGGGAATTTTTAAATTGGGTGGGTAAATTTATTTGTATTCACTTAGTGCATGTACTCAAGAATTATTTTAGGTTTTATGGTGGATTTTATTTCTATGCCAACCATTTCTGGATTTACATCAGCAACATCTCTCACTATTATTTTAGCCCAATTGAAAGGGCTTTTTGGAATTAGATTTGCCAGTGACAATATATTTCATTATGCTCAAGAATTTTATGCTCGTGCTGATAGAATTAAAGTCAACGATCTAATACTGGGACTTTGCTGTATAGCAATAGTACTACTTGTTGGTGTAAGTATTGCTCCTTATGTACTTCAACATCTCGAGATAAATGGCAATTTAAACACTCCAGACAGATTTATTAGGTTACTGACGTAACGCGCATGATAAGCGCTGTTAAGAAAACATTTTTTATGATATGTTCAAATATTATTTTACTTACAGAGGGTCAATAGTATAAAATGTAAACACCCAGCAATTATGAAGGCTTTATGGTTATTGTCAATCAGTCGAAATGCTCTTGTAGTACTATTCTCCGCAATAATCGCATTTTACTATGAACATAATTATGGAAAATCTCCTTTTAGTCTTTGTGGTTAGTTGTTACCATAACAAACATTTTCTAAACTATAACAACAATTGCAGGTACCGTGGTATCGGGAATACCATCTTTTGAACTGCCCAAATTTTCTACTCATATGGGTAATGACACTATTAACTTTGTGGAGATGGTTCAAAAAATAGGCACAGGAGTAATTACACTACCAGTTGTTGCTGTTTTATCTAATGTAGCTGTGGCTAAGGCGTTTAGTGAGTAAATGGCAATTTGGTTTGATGTGTTAACCGAATGCAAATTGTAGCTACTGGTAAAAGTGTTGATGCTACTCAAGAGATGATGACATTAGGTTTGTGTAATATTTTGGGGTCATTCGTCCAATCAATGCCTTCTTGTGGAGCGTTTACTCGATCGGCTGTTGCTAATTCGAGTGGGGTGCGCACACCAATGGCAGGATTATATGTTGGTAAATTCAAGAAACCATTATAACTGAGTTTTGAACATTTAATTTTAGGTACTATAATATTGCTGGCGTTAACATTCTTAACCCCTTATTTTTATTATGTTCCGAAATCTAGTCTGGCAGCTGTGCTTATTAGCGCGGTTGTATTTATGATAGACTATAAGATAATTCCAAAATTATGGCAGAAAAATAGTGAGTTACCGCCATTACTTTATCATTGAATAGTACACTTATTTCTAGAATTTGAGTTATTGGTTTTACTAGTAACATTCGTTATTAGTTTAGTGTTTAGCGTTGAGCATGGTCTATTAGTTGGAGTTATAATCAACTGTATCCCTCTACTTAAAGTATGGACTAGACCTAAAATCAATTTCGCTATTAAATCGGTACAGTACCAACAAACTATTGTTTCGCCTACTCATTTTGTGTAATTTCAGCTACACAAGAAGTACCAATATTTATTAGTAAAACCAGAATTGGGTTTATACTACTCTGCTAGTGATTATTTCAATTTAGAAGTACAAAAAACAATTACATCAATCGATTACACTATACCAGTCGTTTTTGATTGTATAAATCTGTTTCACGTTGACTACACGTCAATACAGGTGAGTTTCCGTTTAACTGGTTAATCGGTGACTGTTTAAACCTGAGTTTGCTGATTTGACCATACTTTTTAGATGCTGAAACATTTACTCTCTGGATTAAGATCACGTAATCATGTTATTTTATTTTCTAATGTTAGTGAATCTTTACTTGAAACGCTGCAAGAGTTAATGAAGGAATTTTCGGTACCATGTTGCAATAATGAAAATGAAATACTTCATGCCTTAGAATACAGTCCAGTTGATGACGATGAAGCAGCAAGCACAAATTTATTACCTAATAAGTCAATGGTATGACAATTTGATGTTTTATTTTTATATACTTATTTATTTTTTAGTCTAATAGTGTTAATTTTTTTAAGTTATAAAAGTGCTAGTTTTTTGTTACTGATATAGATTGTGATAAAATATTTTTTATGTTATCTTAATGTGCATGTATGTACATGAGAATCCGACAATCTGAAAGTACAACAAACAAATGTATTAATTTTTATTGTTATTAATATACTTGATATAAAAATAAATAAAATGTTACGAGTTTGTTTATTTGCATTGACGGTAAGCACAGTAACGTAAGATTATTTATTTGATACACTAAAGTTTATTAACCTTTTTTAAATTTTACTGCCTAAAAATTACTTAGAATATACTGTGGGATAAAAGTAGTGCTGTGGTTTACATGATTGCTCTTACGTTTACGGAATTTCCAGATAATGGTGTACTTGTCTTATGAAATATTTATTTAATGCCTAACCAGATTTGGCTTTAGCGTGATAACAATTACAATTAAGCGCTTAAGCTGACGTTTGTGCCAATAACAATATCGGCGTTTTCTCAGAAAAGGGCGCAAGTAACGTCAGACGAATGTATGTTGCCGGTAGCTCGACGGTAAGGGTCGTGTTTTATAAATATGACGAAATACCAGTGCCGCGAATGACACTGGAGTATGCCATTCACTATGCACTAGAATCCAAAGAATTGACTATTCTTATCATTATTTGCGCGCACACCTGAATCCGGTGGCTTAGGAGATCTTTTTCCAATGTTCCTTTCGCTACCCACTATCTACCTGACTCTCCTCAATTACTACGTTGTTTTGCTTCCATGTGGACAAAACGCTAGTACATAAATAAAATGATTTTAATGAAAATAAAAATGGTATAAATAATTTTGTAACTAAGGAACTGCAAACACAGTATTTTAAACGACGCAAAATGTAAAATGACATGATTTCTGAAAATGTAAACTTTTACCATTATCTCACATAATAAAATACTTATCTTTTTGGGTTTTTTTAAATGGTTTATTTTTATATTATACAATCTGAACGTTTCGATAACTCTCATACACTCACACACCACACACACACACACACACACACACACACACACACACACACACACACACACACACACACACACAACACACACACACACATCACACATTCACATCACACACACACTCACACACTCACTCACACCTCACAAACTCACACACACACACACTCATACACTCACACTCACACACTCACACACACACACACACACACTCACACTCACACTCACTCACTACACTCACACCTCACACTCTCCACACACCACACCACACACACACACACACACCACACACACACTCACACACACACTACACACTCACACACACACACACACACTCACACTCACACACTCACACACACACACCACACACACACACACACACACACACACACACACACACACACAACACTACACACACACTCACACACTCACACTCACACTCACACTCACAGATCACACACTCACACTCTACACACACTCATCACACTCACAAACTCACACATCACATCACAACTCACACTCACAAACTCACACTCCAAACTCACACTCCACATGCCCAGGGGCATGTCTATAAATCTAAACTCCTTTTTTATGACTGAGGAGTTTTCTCCTAAGACGGCTGCTTGCGCACAAGACCCAAGGCCAGCAGCATTCTTGTTTCTCGTGCGTTTCGCTCTTTAAAGTGTAACTGTCATCGAGTGAGCATTATTATAATGTATTCTCCTGTTTATGAGCCAACATCAGCGGACATTAGAGATTTTACTGACTTGTTAATAAACTATTACAACATAACCGTTCAAAATGATGATGGGAACGATGACGTGGATGAGCTGAATGTATCTCACATCCAAGGTCACGGTGATGATTCACAGAAGAGGAAGAAGAGCGATGAGGTAGAGGAGAAGGACGAATCTCTAAACGATGATGAGGATAGCGACGAATTAGGGTTCAAGGAGAAGAAAAAGACCGATAAACGATGTGATTAAATAAAAATGATGTATTATTGTTTATAATAATAATATATCTTTAAACGCTAAGCTTTCCTTCAATTTTGTTAATAAACTTGTTTTTCCTAACAGTGCTTGAACCTGCACTAACAATGCTAGAGTTAATGTGTAAGTGCGGTTAGATGGGTAGATACAGTAAGTGTGAGATTGGCTTTCCGTGCGTTCAATCATACTGCTATTATTTGAATCGTGTGCTGATTTTGTATGATTAAGTTAAATCAGTTTGGTATTTAATTTAATTGATTTGATTTGAGTAAGTGATTTTGTAACAACCTTTTTTTTTGTAGTTGTATTAAAAAATACATTGGTTTAGGATCGTTCTTTTATTTGGCATAATATTAGAAAAGTTTTTAATTATTAAAATGTAGAATTGAGAAAGGCAATTTAATTTGCATTTCCTAGAACACTTCTTTTTGGGTGTAATATTTCTTAAATAGTTATAGTTCCCTTTCTTAAAAAAATTGGATTCTGATGATTGTATTCGCGCAACGCGTGACAACCTCTTGGGGGGAAACATTTAGAGGAGCTATTTTGAAAGCCGCTATATTTTTCACTTGATGCTGAATGTTACAGCAGAAAGCATGGTTTTTACCTAATTTTTATATTTAGTGCCATCAGATTTTGATGGTAAGTTATTTTCTAATTCATTATATTTTAAATTAAAAACATTTGTTTTTTTAGGCATTTTTTTAATGCATTTTTTTAATGCATTCTTTTGTATGGCGCTTATAATTCACTAATTTACTATTCTATTATTTTTCTAATTTAAATGGAAATTTTTACTTGAATTACATTTTACAACGCAAGTTCTACATACTTAAACTTCAAAGAAATTCAATAAATTTATGGACACAATATATTAAGGATAGATTACCAAGACATTGACCTCACCAAGTTCACCATTCTGCTTCATAGTTACCAGCAGTAATACAGTTTATGTACCGAACCGTTCAAAGGTAATGTTTTTATATACTTTTAGAATAGTATAAGACTTCTGATATTATGTTATTTTATTTTCATTTTGATAAATTGTTTATTATTATTCATTAACTAGGTTTTGTTGTTCCTATAAAAAAAAGACAACATGGCGCTCGAGATTTTATCATTTTTTTATAATTTTTTATATTGCATTTTTTTATTAATTAAGTGCAGTGAAAATAACTAAGCAGATGGGAAGCAAGCAGCATTTCAGGTAGGTTAACAACTCAGTATATTAGAACTCTCCCTATCTTAATTTACCAATTGAGCCAACGGCAGTAGCGATAGTTATTTGGTATATTTTTTATTAATTAAAATTATTTGATCAATTGCAAATTGTTTATTACATTTGCGTTTTGGTTATTACATTATCGCTTTTGTTTTAATGTTATAAGTTGGCCCAGTTATAATGTTATACGTTTATATCATGAATTAGAAAATAACTTACCATCAAAATCTGATGGCACTAAATATAAAAATTAGGTAAAAACCATGCTTTCTGCTGTAACATTCAGCATCAAGTGAAAAATATAGCGGCTTTCAAAATAGCTCCTCTAAATGTTTCCCCCCAAGAGGTTGTCACGCGTTGCGCGAATACAATCATCAGCATCCAATTTTTTAAGAAAGGAACTATAACTATTTAAGAAATATTACACCCAAAAAGATGTGTTCTAGGAAATGCAAATTAAATTGCCTTTCTCAATTCTACATTTTAATAATTAAAAACTTTTCTAATATTACGCCAAATAAAAGAACGATCCTAAACCAATGTATTTTTTAATACAACCACAAAAAAAGGTTGTTACACTTTGTATGTTTGAGAAAGAGACGATCAACCCCTATTACAGAAAATATTCATTAGCCTTTACACCACTGTATTGCGCCACAAACAACCCTAATTAGTCCTAGAAATATACCGCTAGGTGGCGCCGCCTCTATTGCAGAAGATATCCATTAGGCCGAACACAACTAGATGACGATACAAATTCAAATTTCCCAACAAGCGCCACCAGAGGATGTCTTATACGTTAGCATTAGGCCTCCTTATTATTATAATACAAGTTCAGATTTCCCCTCATAGATGGCGTTACAAACAAATTCAAATCTTTTGGTCGAGGGGCGAGGGCCTGAAAGTAAGTTGCTAAGCCCTACATCTGTCTTACAAGTTAGCATTATACCCCTTATTATAATACAGATTCATATTTCCAGCCATAACCTGCAGAGACTTAAATACAAATACAAATTCAAATTTTCCGGCAAGGGTACCACGACAATACACGAAGGCCTATGAACAAGTTGCGATCACGACAAGGGGCAAATACCCGAGAACACGTTGCCACACCCTACACCTGTCTTACAATCTAGGTTACGCTGTGGGAGGGTTGGAGTGGGATCGCCGAAATAGCCTTCGCCGAAATCCTCGCGTCTCGAAATTTTACGTATATGATACATGTTAACTTAAAAAAAATCCCAGGCTGACCGCTTCTATAAAATAAAAATAATCTTGGCACATGTTAACTGGTTAAATTAATTAAATAAAATCTTTTATTATAAAACACATCATTATTTTTACGTCTTTGTGCTTTATTAGAATACAACAGAATATAACAGACGATATGTTTGCAACCTCTTTATAATAAATCCTATTACAAAACTCACATTGTAAAACTAGAGAATGTTAATTTATTGATTACTTAATTAGGTACTCGTTTATTTAAAGCAATTTGTATGTACATATACAATATAAAAACACAATTTGAAGACTTATTTATTTATAACACTTAAGTGATATTTTTGTTTGTACACAATATAAAAAAAAAACTGATGAAGGCTGGCTTGTACTCGATCAAAGTTAAAAGCATTTTTTTTAAAGCATGTTATCGTCGTTTTTTTTATTTTGAATATAAATTTATAAGTACAATATAAATGCTAAATACGAGTTGTAGTAATCAGGTTTTGTGTATTATTTTCTAAATTAGTTAATAAGGGAAAGCAATAGCCAGTTAATATCCAGCCATTCATAAGTAGAAAACGTGTTTAGTGAGCTGTATAAAAATATTTCAGTTCAACATATGGTTATTATTAGTTGAAGGAAAAACACATCTGAAGGTACTCGTATTATTTTTTAATATATGTTTTACTTGCTACTGATAACAAAAATGTCGACAAAGATTTTTAAAAATGTATTATTACTCTTATAGGATAACGTCATAAAATCAGATCTACAATAGCTGGTACGTACTCGTGGATTCTAAACTTGTACTTATTGTTAATTCACGTATAATAATAAACCATTAAAACCTTTTGCCTTTTATTTCCATTATGTCAATTTGATATCCTTAAAAACATGTTAATGTAATTTAACTCTATATTATATATAAATAATTATTACTTTCCAGTCCTTTTAATGAGGTTTTTACAACTGTTAATGAACACGTTTCTATAAAACAATTTTGTGTGTATGTAATTGAACACGCAAATAGATCAGACATAATTTTCCGAATGTATAGGTGGTGACTGTTTAGAAAGAGAATCTGCCTCGATAAAAAGCAGCATTGCATTAGGGTAGAAATCATTTATTATTTCACATCATATTTAATTTAGACTTTAATGTATTCAGTTTTGAACTGTAAGCTGGTTCCCGCAAACTGTAAGACATGCTTTATTGATTTTGGTTGATTGATTTGATCGAGCATGACTTGTTTGAGATTGATTGATTAATTAATTAGTTGATTTGTTTGTGTGTGAGAAAGAGCCGAAATAGAGAGAGGGAGAGAGCGAAACGAACAAACGAGAAAGGGAAAGAGAGAGGTGTGCATGATAAACTTCTATTACAGAAAATGTTTATTAGTCTATACGCCACTAGATGACGCTAAAAATCAATTTTTACTCAAAGAGGGGCGGGGCCCAGACCCTGATACAAGTCCTGTCTTACAAGGCTATAGCCACCTTATTAGAATACAAATTTTTTATGATGGGTGAGAAGGTCTACAACTGTAAGATTAGGTTAGAACACATACAATTGCACCAAGGGGGCCACGATAGGGGCCCAGGCCCAAGAGCTGGTTTCTGTACTTGTATATAAGGTTAGGGCCTCATACCATCTCCAACCAGGGGCCACGACATTGGGCGAAGGCCCGAGAACAAGTTTTGAAGATCTGCACATGTCTTACTAGTTAGCGTTAGGGCCCCTTATTAGAATACAAATTCAAATTCCTCACCAATCAGAATGCAGAGACTTAGCTCCTCTTATCAGGACACAGGGTCAAGAAAAACAAAATGGTCTACAAGGTTATTACCAAAAATAACTGTCACCCCTAGCCTTTCAGTCCTACCCCTAACCCCAAGACCAACTCCAAGTCCAACCCCAAAAACCAACTCCAAGACCAAACCCAAGCTTTAGGCCTAAATACGACTCTCAAGTATGCGCGATAAAAAAGGTCGATAAAAAAATGGCTGGCAAAAGGCCCCTAATTAGGTGTTACAGTCCGCCCAAGGGCTGAAAAAGGCTCCCAAAAAGAAGCCAACATCCTGCCCCAAGCCCAAATCCAAGGCCAAGGCCTAAAGGTGCCCCTCACGTGAGCAAGTACAAAAAGGGCATGGGTCTCAAAAAGGCTCTTAATATAACCAAATTAGGGTGAAAATCAAGGGGTTGAAAAAGACCTCCGAAAAGAAACCATAGGGGTGGAAAATACGGTCTTCCACGTGGGCGGTCTTGTGCCGTCAAAATCCAAGATGGCGGCCAAGGTGCCACCTTACTTGTAACCACTACTGCAGCTGATCTTTCTTATTAGAAAATGAGAGTGGCTTGTCTAACTTCACCGGATTATACGGTGCGTTATCCATAACCATCACACAATTTCCGGGTGGTCTGAATAGCGCAGGAATCAGTTGTTAAATCACCCTATTTTAAAATCGGTCCTAATTCATAGGTTTATGATAATCCTGATCCTCGTCCCATGAATTTAGAAATAGTCGCAGTTTTTCCAAAACTATAGATTACACCCCATGTGTAAAATGGTATACCTTTTACTTTCATTTTTAATTTTTGGTGGATTAATTTTGATGTTAAAATCGTGCAACCATCGATTGATATTAGAACCAATTTGATAAATCCATGTTTCGTTTAGATGATGGCCTGAACTTTGCAGCTGCAAAATTTTTCTCAAAACCTAATTTTGGCAACAATAACCTGTTAAAACTTTCTGTCAATTGACACGTTTGTGTTTGTACTCCATTGATTTTAAAATTCTAAATTATGTCGTTCAACCCTCATCAAATCGAAAGCTGTTTTCACGTGATGATACAATTTGTCCACAGTAAAATATTCATTTTCCGAATTAAATTGCCAAATTAGTCCTGAAATCCCACAACTTAGATTTTCCGCGTTTACCGCATGACGCCGGCTTTAAAATTTTGAGGTCTTGCCGTTATGATGTCTAGGACACTTCGCTGTGAAACCTATAACCAAATGCATACTTAATGTGAACACGAACAAATTCTTACGTACTTGAAATAGATCCGACACCATTACGATAAGTTCCCCATTATTTTCCCCGTTGTACATAGTACCCTTAAATTTGCCGCTTTACACTCTGCCATGACTTTCACATGTTCTTAACAAATTATTATTAATTCACTATGAGACTTGATCATTCTATGCGTTACTTAAATAACCAACACAATACGATTACTTCTGACAGGACGACGCCAACTTGACTTCTTGTCGTTTTGACAAATGTGAATCCACTAGAAAAAAAATATTACGGCTTGCGCTAATAGAAAATATGATGGAACAGAGTATAATTATATCAAAATTAGATAATCGTATATCTTTGTCTGTAGCCATAACGTCATTTAGCATGATTATCATGCGCTGTTCACCCTTTTAATAAAATTGGTATTAAATTTGGTTCCTAACCCCATAGTTATGTATCACGTCATATAGTGACTTTAGTCAAGCAACATTTAGCCACCATAATACCCTAAGGCCCGGTATGTATTTAACCTTATTCTTTCTGTTAAGATGATGTAGAATGATTATATGTGTACGTCAAATTTATTATTTTATGAACAAAGTATTGTATAAATAAATATAAATACGTGTTTGAATAGATGAAACTTTGTTACTTTTATAATGTTAATTTACCTTTGACGAATTTAGTGTAAGTAAATAAAAATTCTAGTTAGACACTGTCTAATTATTGTGATCTAAAAAAATTGTATATTAGAATTCATATATCTAATTATGTTATTAAATACAATATTATGGAAGTTAAATGTTTCAATACTTTTAGACCGATTTTAAATCGAGGTGGTGCAAACGGGCCAGTTCTTATGCATTCACATTAAAGCATTTGAATATGAATTTTTAAAATTCCCGCCTCTGTCTTCATTAGCGCCTAGGTGACGTAATACACAACTAATTCATTAAAACGACGCGAATGGTAGAAGTCTTGTATCTATCCCCTAACTAATCTGTGATCATTATGAAAGATATATTTTAATTGAAAAATGGTTAAGAATTTCTACTTAAAATAGAAAATGGCTTTAGTTGACATATTTAAAACAGAAAGTAGAAAATGGTATTTTCTATTTTAAATACCAATTTCAAATAGATCGAATAGTTACACATTTATTAATTTATTAAAACGGCGCGAATGGTAGGAGTCGTATATCTTTCCCCTCACTTATCGGTGATCATTATGAAAGAAGTATTTTAATTGCAAAATGGTTAAGAATTTCTACTTGAAATAGAAAATGGTTTTAATTGACATATTTAAAACAGAAAATAGAAAATGATATTTTCTATTTTAAATACAAATTTCAAATAGATTGGTTCAAAATAGTAACTCACCTTCGGAAAAACATTGTGAAATCTGTTCAACCGTAAAAAATACTCGTTGAATGCGTTCATTAATAAATTTGACTTTAGTTAGATTTTGTTAAGTTGGCAATCATACCAAAATATAAAATGGTTGTACATGTGAAGTTTGGGCATGCTTATACAATTCCAATTAAATCTTAAAATAATAAAATAATGGATTTTTTGTACTAGAAATTTTGAAATATATTAAAATTTTTAAGTTTTATATTATTTAAGAGTAATAAAAATGAGTGACAATTTAGAATATTTTAGTATCAAAAAAGATAATGAAGAAAAAATTACAGATAGGGATTTAGCACTTAGTTTTGTACAAAATAGACATACAGAAGTAATTGAAGGAATTAATTGTTTAACACAAACTTGGCGTATGAAAGAACGGGTATACTATATTTAAATAAAATGAATAAATTTACACAATCGTTCTTGCAGATGAAAACGGTTAGTGTAGCACTTGTGCTTTGTTTAAATGTTGGTGTGGACCCTCCTGATATTGTTAAAACACAACCATGCGCTAGACTTGAATGCTGGATAGGTATTTACCATACTAACACATTATTATTGTTTAAATGTATGTATGTAGATCCCCTTTCGATGTCACCCGCTAAAGCATTAGAAGCAATAGGGAATAATTTACAAAAACAGTATGAACGGTGGCAGCCTCGTGCTAGATACAAACAAACTTTAGATCCCACAACGGATGAAGTAAAAAAACTATGCACTTCTTTACGACGTAATGCAAAAGAAGAGAGAGTTTTATTTCATTATAATGGACATGGTGTTCCCAAACCAACGAGTAATGGTGAAATTTGGGTTTTCAATCGAGTACGTTATTAATTTTGATGACGAATAAAGATATTTAATTTGTGTAATTTGAGCATGTTAGAGAAATTTTTATATTTTAGACTTATACGCAATACATTCCATTATCAGTGTATGATTTACAATCGTGGATGGGAGCACCTTCAATTTATGTTTATGACTGCTCTAATGCAGGAATTATTGTTGATTCTTTTAAGACTTTTGCTGAGCAGCACGAGAATGAATATAAGGTATAGTTTGTTGAAAAGGTGATTGTGACATAAATTGGTGTTATGCTACAGGCTTCTGCTCAAAGTAGACCTGGATCAACACAAGCTTCTCCTTCGTATCGTAATTGTATTCAGTTAGCAGCTTGCAGTTCTACACAAGTTTTACCAATGAATCCAGATTTACCCGCTGATTTATTTACATCATGTCTTACAACACCAATTAAAGTAGCGGTTCGTTGGTTTGTGTTACGATACACTGCTAAACTAGTGCCTCAAATTACTTTAGATATGATAGATAAGTAAGTACATTAAATATGTTCATGCTTGTGCATTATCTGATAAAATGTAATTTTGCATCTTACACTTTTTTTTTAAAGAATTCCAGGGCAATTAACCGATCGAAGAACTATGTTAGGTGAACTTAATTGGATTTTTACTGCTATTACTGATACAATTGCGTGGAATACTCTTCCAAGAGGTAAGGACTACGAAAGAATTTTGAGAAAATTGTTTTTTTCATTTGAATTGTAAAAGTTGAATTTAACAATTTTAAGTGATTAAAGTAGTTAATGAAATCAAGCAATTGCGATGATTTCAAAATTATATTTTTAGCATGTCACTATTGAGTTTCAAACTAAAGTGAGAATAATGAGAAGATGCGTGCACCTCATAACTTTTTCAAGACGTAATTTTGTAGTATGTTTATATGCAGTGGAACATAACCCGCCATTATTAGGTTAGGTGAATCAAACGATTGCACTAACAAATTGATATCTCTAGGAATAATCACGAAATGATACACATGCTTGTTCCTAAAAGAATAGCTTTTTTATAAATACAAACAAAAAATTAAACGAGAATTAAAAATTTAAACAAACAATTAAGTCGATTAAAGTGCAATACAATGAATCATACTAAGACACTGGGTAAACTTAAAAAAAAAATTAACCCTAAATTTCAAATGTTTTTGTCGTTTTCATTCAAAATAGAATGTGATAAATAATTAAAATCATAAAATTTAACTTTGTTGGTAAATTTTATTAGATTTTTTTCTTAAATTAACATGAATTTAACCAACCAAAAATAGTATATTATGTTATTAGGAGTAAAAGAGATACTTTATGTGGCGAAGCTGAATGTTTATTTTGTCGAACGAAGAGGCAAATAATTCAGCTAAGCCACATAAAGTCACTTTTACTCCGAATAACATACTTTTTTATCCGCAAACGTAAAAATAATTGGTAAAGATCGAAAGGAAAGATCAAACATAATTAGCAGGTAAAATAATAAGATAATCAAGAAGCTTTGCAAGTAATGAAACCATAGCAATGCACATTTAATAAGCATATTTGGTAAAAGTAAAAATGCCTAGGCACAAAAGTACAACTTTTACTCCATGTCTGAAAAGTAAAACTTTTACCTTTGACATTGAGTCATAAAAGTGTCACTTCTGTGACGTTTGCGGATAAAAAGATTTTAAGCAGTTGGTACAATCACCTAGATACAAAACGTCAATTATTATGTGCACACATCTCATTATTCTCAGTTTACATGCCATTCTTACTGACTTAACGTTCACTTTTAATACTGTGTTGTTTGTGAATGCTTGAGTACTGATGTTTATAAACTTAAATAAATATATCCACATTTTACATTTATGATAGAGGCATTAACTAAAATTGCATCATTTTTATTCCCTCTTTAGAGTATAAGCATTGAATAAATAAGAGAAAGAAGTTCAACCTTATGGAAGTATGTGAAATCGTGCAATTTGGGTTGCATACGTATTTTTTGTAATTTATACAAATTTTCCAAGTAATCCTTATCTGAGTGTTAAAGTTTTTTCTGTACATCCAGTTAATATGTTTAACATGTATTTTAAGACATATGGCAAGAAAAAGAAAAATGTCAAATTTCTTTTTCTTCTAATATCTTTTTTGTTATATTAGACATATAAATTCTATTTGCACTTTCTTAAGATATTTTTTATGCAGAATTTAAATATCAATTTGGATTTTTTTTTGCACTTTCTATTTTTTTAGTTTCAACCCCTAAATTAAATTTTTCTTATGGAACGACAAGTCGGCTTTGAAATAATTGATCGTGTTTTTTTATCCTCTTTACAATGATATAGCACATGTACTATCTATTTTTAAAAACAACAAAGAAAATAAAAAAAAATGTATTTTATTAAAGACTCTAACAATAAGTAGGCTGTGAAACATGAGAAAACGACAAATAATAGATAACAACAAGAGTTAAGCAGGTAATAGTATTGGAGATAATTATCCAATTATAAAAGATGTTCAAACAATTGACCATTCCGTTCTAAACATAATTGTGCCCTGCATAGTGTCGACGTAATTGCTCTGCGTAGTTTTTGGCGTTTAATGCTTCACGAAGATCTTCGGCATTCTCAAATCCTTACATGTACACTCGATTTTTTACGTAGCCCCAAAGGAAAAAGTCCAAGGGCGTTAAGTCTGGAGATCTGGGTGGCCATAAAATCGGCCCTTGATTACCAATCCATGAATTTGGAAACCGATTATTAAGATATTCGCTGATGATGTTTGAATTGTGGGGTGGGGCGCCATCTTGTTGGAAGCAGATATTAATATTCTCAATCAGTGGTAAATCATCAAGTTTATTTTCTAAATCAGTTTGTAGTAAATTCAAATACCTTTCTCTATTTAATGTTTCGTTAAAAAATATGGGCCCAATAAGTTTAGCGCCTAAAATGCCACACCAGACGTTAAAACCAAATCTCACTTGATGCCGACTTTCCTTAACAACGTGAGGATTTTCATGGTCCCAAAAGTGAACATTGTGTCGATTGAAAAGGCCATTATTTGTAAATCTGCTTTCGTCAGACCACAAAATCGTAGCTGGAAAATTATCGTTATTCTCACATTGATTAACATACCATTGGCAAAATTGTAATCTTCTCCCTGATCTCCATCTCTAAGTCCCTGCAGAATGGTGTGCTTATACGGATGATACCTGTGACGTTTTAAAATTCTTTGTGATGTAGTTTTCAAATACCAGTGTTATGTTCAATTTCTCTAACAGATGTTGAAGGATTTTCAATAACTGATTGTAATACATTTAGTTCTGCATCTTCATTCCGTAATTTCGGATTTCTAGTAGGTTTTGAACATGAACCATATTCTTTTAAATTAATTACCAAATTTCTGTACGTACGAGCACAGGGCTGCCTTCTTTCAGGATACAGCCTCAAGTACATCCGTTCAGCTTCTAAACTGTTTTTATGAGACAAGATTTAACAACTCAACATATCAAACTTTTCAGTATTAGTAAATAAAGCCATGTTTGACACAAAAATATTCTGGAACAAATAATTTTTAAGTGACATTAAATTCGATTGTGTTTTTATGTTTCACGACCTGCTTATTGTTAGAGTCTTTAATAAAATACATTTTTTTAAATTTTCTTTGTTGTTTTTAAAAATAGGTAGTACATGTGCTATATCATTGTAAAGAGGATAAAAAAACACGATCAATTATTTCAAAGCCGACTTGTCGTTCCATAAGAAAAATTTAATTTAGGGGTTGAAACTAAAAAATAGAAAGTGCAAATAAAAATCCAAATTGATATTTAAATTCTGCATAAAAATATCTTAAGAAAGTGCAAATAAAATTTATATGTCTAATATAACAAAAAAGATATTACAAGAAAAGAAATTTGACATTTTTCTTTTTCTTGCCATAAGTCTTAAAATACATGGAAATTTGGAAATTGGAGAGTGTCCTATAATTTCACTAATCCTTAAGAGTAATTCATCTAATTTAACCAAATCTGTATCTTTTATAATAAGCGAGATCCCCATGCTGGAAATGTTATCTGGGACACGTTGATGTATATATATATATATATATATATATATATATATATATATATATATATATATATATATATATATATACAGGGTGTTCTACAAGTCCATCAGGAAACTCCGGGAGGAGATTCTACGAGCTAAAATAATAACAGTTTGCAATACATTTTATTTGTCCAACAGAAACAAGTACCAATTACAGGATAAACTGAAAAAAAAAAACTAAATACAAATGCATAAACACCAATACAAGAGAAAATACTACACACATAAGATAAGAATTATAAGTTACTAACATTTCTGAAACTATTGTATATTGAATTAAAGTTACAAAGAGTAAGTAACAATTTACAAGTTTATCATAACAAATGTTGGTAATGACCTCCATTCACCTCTATACATTTTCTAACACGTTTTAGAAATGATCCTCTGACACGATGAAAAACACTGATATTGTTTCTAATTGTTTCACACCCACCAATAATCCTTTGTCGCAGATCATTGACGTCATTAACAGGCGTTTTATAAACTATGGACTTTAAATGCCCCCAAAGAAAAGAATCCATTGGATTAAGATCTGGCGATCGCGATGCCCAAGCTATTGGTCCACCTCTTCCTATCCAACAATTATGAAGTACCTCAACTAAATATCTATGAACAGCCAAACTAAAATGTGGAGGGGCGCCATCTTGTAGAAGCCACATATTAGCTCTTGTTCTTAGAGGAACATCTTCAATTATATCTGGAAGATCATTTCGAAGAAGTTCCAAATAACTATCTCCATTTAACACTCCATTAAAAAAGTAAGGACCCAGTAATTGACCTTTTACGATTCCAGCCCATACGTTAAGAGAATATCTTCGTTGATGTTTTGTTTCCTGGTATGCATGTGGATTCGCATCAGACCATCGATGAGTATTATGATAGTTTGTAATACCATCTCTTGTAAAGTCGGCTTCGTCAGTAAACAAAATGTTCTTAATAAATGCATTATCTTCGTCATATTTTTCCAGAATGCTGTTACAGAGCTGCAAACGACGCACGGGATCTTCATGATAAAGTGCTTGTACCTTTTGCACATGGAATGGGTAAAGAAGTTGCTCATGAAGAATATTCCAAACTAAAGAATGGGCAATACCCTCCTGCGCGGCAATTCTTCTTGTACTTATCGCCGAATTTGCCTCTACTAACTCCAGCACTCTTTCTTCATTTTCTACAGTTCTCGTAGTTCTTGGTCTTCCTGAGTCATAAATATCATTTCTGAAAGAACCTTGCTCCTCCAGACGTCTGTGAATGTGAACAAATGTTTGTGCATGTGGTATTTTTCTATCAGGATATGCATCTATGTAATTCCGGCGCACTTGTTCTGCATTACCATTTGCTTGTCCATAACAAAAATGCATGTCACGGTATTCAGTACTTGAGTATTGCTGAGCCATTTTCCAAATTATTATGGTAAAAAATCAAACTTATACGAAGATTAAACAATGTTCGTGACAATTCGTATCAAGAGTATTAATAACAGTTATTTGAAGCATGCCGACTCGATTAATTAACGAATGGAATTATCAACATTTGATATTTTAATAAAACTTAATAGCGATTTCTGACTAAACGGTTGCATTTATCGGCTTGAATAAACAGCACATAATTTTTTCTAGTATTGTTTCTCTTTATAATAATGTTCATATTTTTGCGATGTTTGGTAAGAGAAAAAAGTTATCAAATTTTGGGTTTTAGGTAAAGTGCCCTTTAACGGCGCATAATGGAACTTTTTTATTACTGCTCCAATAGAACTTGATCTAATTAGTAAGTATGTCAAATGAGAGACTAATCGACCTTGAACTGCAGAAGTTATTTAAAAAGAAAATTTAAAAAAATCGGTCTTTGACAAGCCGTAACTTGCAAACAAATGACAATCCGAAACAAAATTTCCTTACAAACTGCTATTATTTTAGCTCGTAGAATCTGCTCACGGAGTTTCCTGATGGACTTTTAGAACACCCTGTATATATATATATATATATATATATATATATATATATATATATATATATATATTGTACAATATGCACTACTACGCTACAGATTTGGCCGGTACAGTAGGTAGTAATCGGTAAAATGAATAGTAGCGCAACAATGTAGGGAAAATATTAAATCATTTGTTTAAACAATTTGTAAACAAAATTAATCAACAAATTTGGTGTATATAGATTTGCTTAACCCCAAATACTTAGGAATTAATGAAACTGATAACATAAACAGTATATTTATTAATTTATGGGAATACCCTATTTAGAGATCATTTACAATCTGGCAATGTAACAGTACAGATTAATGATATCTACATGTTTGTAATTTGGCTCCCTAATAAAACATTTAAACTCATACTGTTTATTAATATATCTCACTATCTAAATGGTTAACAAATTTTATAATGAGCACAGGAGCAACTTAGAAAGTATTACTTTTGTATTTGAGTCCATAATCCAAATAGAAATAAGCTTTAAGGCTTGAATAAATGATTTCAAATTAACATAATTAGAGGTAAAATATCTTTGTAAATAACATCCTAAACTTAGTCAATAATACAGAAGGTTCAGCAAAATTGAGGTATATCTGATAATTCAATCAAGTTTTCATCCAGCCACAATTACTTTATATAAAGACACTTTGGTAACACTTACCAAATTCAGATATAATCATAAAAAAACTATTGCTACCTAAATCCCAAAATACTTAGGAATTAATGAAAGTGATAACTTAAAAGGAATTTATTAATCTATGGTAACACCCTATTTACATATCATTACAATCGAGTAATGTAACAGTACGGATTAACATGTTTGTAATTTGGCTCCCTAATAAAACATTTAAACTCATACCATTTGTTAATATCTTACTATCTAAATGTCTAACAAATTCTGTAATGAGCACAGGCGTAACTTAAAAAGTATTACTTTTGAATTTGAGTACATAATTCAAATAGAAATAAGGTTTAAGGTTTGGATAAATGATTTCAAATTGACATAATCAGAGGGGTAAAATATCTTTGTAAATAACATCCAATTAAATTAGTCAATAATACAGAAGGTTCAGCAGAAATTGAGATATATCTGATAATTCAATCAAGTTTTAATCCAGCCACAATTACTTTATATAGACACTTGGTAACACTTGGCTACGTTTGTAATTTGGCTCCCTAATAAAACATTTAAACTCATACCATTTGTTAATATCTTACTATCTAAATATCTAACAAATTCTGTAATGAGCACAGGCGTAACTGAGAAAGTATTACTTTTGAATTTGAGTACATAATCCAAATAGAAATAAGCTTTGTAAATGACTTCCAAATAAATTAATAATACAAGGTACAGAAAAAATTGAGATATATCTGGTAATGCAATCTAGTTTTCATCCAGCTAGAATTACACTGTATAAAGACACTTTAGTAACACAACAAATTCAGATCTAATCATAAAAGAACTATTGGTACCTAGTTTTAATTACCTGTAAAAGTTAGTAGGGGCACTAAATTGCATACAACTTAAATAAATCAAATAACCAAAAAAAATTATTAATGAATATATTTAAATTTATAGTGGAACACTGCTTTCTAAAAATAGAAGGCAAGTTACAAGACAGAAAATCTGCTGTCATTGCACAACATTCTTGTTTTGTTTTAAAAAACTATAATATGATAGACATCATTTAAAGATCTAGTAACGTAATAGTACAGATTTATAAAATGGTCCATCTTATAGTGCAAACTTTAATAAATATAAGAAAGTTATAGCCTTTCCCACAATTATTTTAATTAATTGGCGATATCATATAATTAAGAAATGTCAATCTTCTGACCGATTTACAAACAAAACTGATTGGTACTATTTTTCTAACACGATTTAGTTTTCATTCAGCAACAATTACTTTGTATAAATGCACTGTAGGTTAACATCTAACAAATTCAGATCTAACCAAGTAAATTAGTAATGGCACTAAAATTATTCAACAAATCAAATACGGCAGATAACCAAAACGAAAGCTAATGAACATTTTTGTTTTTAAATTATAGTGAAACACTGCTTTTTGAAAAATACAAGACAAGTTCTCAGATGTTGAGATCAACTGCTATATACAGGGTTCTTGCTTCGTTTTAAAAAATATCGATACATAAAATCAATAAAATTCATTTATTTAAGTACTTGTATTTTACCAAGAAAATGTAGATATTACATATTATTTCACCAATAAACATGTACAAATAAAATGTAAAGGAAATTATAATAGAAATTATAATACAATAAAAAACTATTCCATATACACATTTTACATAATTGTGTTGCATATGAAAGTACAAAGTATAAATATGAGCAAGACTTCTCTAATACAAAAAAAAAAAAACTAAAATAAGTCATGCCTTAAGAGAATTTCTTCAAATAGGAGTTCAGCCAATCCACCTAAAACAAAGAACGTAATTAATATTATGTAAGAGATCGACAAAAATTGGTTAATCAGAACTAAGCCTTAAGGTATTAGTCACGTAGCATGTATAAGTTTAAAAACCTACGTTATAACCAAAATGCATGCATGATAAATGACGAAAAATTAAGATCTATATAAGCTTATACAAAACATGTAAAATTCAATTTAAAATATACCAATATGACACAATAATAGTTGGCAGCTTTGGATGACAAACCTGCTATTGACTCGCTGAAACAATTTTGAAGATGTACAAAAGGTGAAAAGATTCTTAAGAATAAAATTATGATTGTCAAACGTGCATAAACATACCTTTCAAATATCTAAATCTAGCATTCAAAATGGCGGTTTTGATTCACTTTATAGATCTCTTTCTTAAGTAGGTACATCTTTCTATAGATTGTTGTATTTCAGCCTGTGAAGGTAAGGTGCTTCCTTTGATGTACTGTCCAAATTCAGAAAATAAAGATACCTTTTCTTCATCAGTCCATCGTTTCCGTTTCAATACTGAAAAACAAAGATGTTATTAGAAAAGCTAACAAATGAATAAAATTGAATTTGATAAAATGTTCAAAATTTTAGAAAACCCACCTTTTCTTTTGGCATTAGGCGTACTGTTGGCAGATTGTCGTTTTTTCACAATTTGATTTTTACACAAACGAATCGCTTCAGGAGATCTATTACTCAAAGCAACATTATTTACTTTTGCAGTCTCCACATCTCTGTATGGTGGTAATTTTTCAGTAGATAAACAACTTTCAAAGGCCTGCATAACAGCATTTTTCTCCTCAGTGCTCCACGATTTCTTTGGACCACAAAACCTAGGTATACCTAAAAATGTACAAATTGATCAAATCAAAAACGAAATTCCACTGTTAATTAAAAAACTATATTTCAAGACCTGCTGTTTTCGCACCAATATGTAATCGGAACGTAGCAAGTTTATTAGTTTTTAATTGTCTGAGAAAATTGCTTTTTACATAATAACAAATGTAATTTTTAGAATTTTAAGCATAAATTTTTAATATCTTTATTTTTACCAATCCGTGTTGATGTATGGACATCAGCAAGGCCTACATTCTCTAAAGCTGTTGCCAGTTCAGCAGTCCTTGTCATTTGATTTGGTGAAGCTGTATTCACGATAACTTCATTTGGTAATTCCGCACTTGTTACAGATTCATTTTGAAATTCAGTGATTATAGAAGACTCATTACTCAAATCATTCTCAGCATAATTATATGTTGGATCGTTTATCAAATCATCAGAACTGTACTCCATATTGTTTTCTACACCATCATCAACCTCATTTTGAGTACCAGAAACTTTGCCGCTTTCAGGTGTACTATCCAAGTCCATAGGCCATGTTGAAACATCGACAGCATCAATATCAACTGTAATTAACAACAAATAGTTATAAGCATGAATTTCAAATATCTTTATTTATTACCAATCCTTGGTGATGTATTGACATCAGTAAGAATAGAATGATTGTCGGAGGTTTCTTTCAAATAATGCTCTGTTATATTACAACTTTCAATAGCTAAGAAAAAAAACTATATATATAAAAGCCAGAAAAGAAAAACAGATTGCATAGCGACAAAAGGTTGTGTAATTCCTTGCATCGAAAAGCTTAGCTTATATAAAAAAATTTGCAGAATCTGTAAGAAACATACGAAAATAATATAGAAAACACATTGGACAAGAGCAACTCACCATGGATACATATGATTTTTGCAGGATAAGATTTACCATCAACCCACTTGACTTTAGAGATTTTATTACATGCCCAATTTGCAGGAAGCAAACTTGTGTTGCAAACATAGTGGATATGATCTTGAGTATATATGACTAATGCATACATGTCTAAGTGCTTGATAAATAGAAAATGTATAGCAGATAGTATGAGCAATTATTTCGGATATCAAACTGCAGAAACTGCCACGATTATCTATAATAAAACATAATTAAAATTTCAGCTAGAACCACTTTTGATAATCTTACTGGGTCACAGAGTGATTTGACTAACTAAAGTGATGTATAGGAGTATACGACAAAAGCAAGTATTTAAACGACGAAAGCAGGTATTGAAACAACGAAAGCAGGTATTGAAACGACGAAAGCAGGTATTGAAACGACGAAAGCAGGTATTGAAACGACGAAAGCTGGTATTGAAACGATGAAAGCAGGTATTGAAACAACGAAAGCAGATATTGAAACGACTAAAGCAGGTATCTGAAACAAAAAAGTATATTAATATATATTTGAAAGCTTTTACATAAATTAAAATGCATTGAGTTGTTATTTACAGCACTAATATTCGCAACGCAAAATCCTAAAAAATAAGCATAAGAAATTCTAAGCAAATTATAAAAAAGTCGATACAGACAGGAATATAAACAGGTGTGAAACTCAAGACCTTAACGTAACAGTTGATGGGTACAGTGTAATGTGAATACAAGCTTACTATTAAAATAATTGATAAGTATATCCATACAGAAGGCAACTTGGGCACTGCTGAAAAGCCACTGCCTCTACTTTAATTGGCACTTCCTTTAGGCACATTTCACATATCACGTGGCAGCAGGAGAACCTATATGTTCGACCCTCTTCTAACTCAAAATGGCACTTCGGACATTTCGCATATTCTTAAAACGAACTTTTATAAATAAACATCCAAATAAATTTTGCACTTTGTACCTGCGTCCTTCGTTTTACACCTAAGGCAAGTTGCCCTATAACATCGCCCTCCGGCTAATTTGCCAGAACATAATGCGTCCCTACGGTCAACGGATAGCGAATCAAAATACGCGTAGGCCAAACGATCAAGTTCTTTATGAACTTTTGAGAAAAAGGTCGCCGTTGTTCAGTCACTTCCTTCATCTCCTCTTCGTTAAATGCAACATTCTACATTTATTAAATGCACACCCCACTCTTCTACATGAAATAAAATAATGCCTATAGTGACAAGTTGCCTTCACACAATTACCGAATAAAAATCCTATGCACATAGACATCTGTAAAAAAAACTATAAGTAAATGTTACCTTAGTAAAAAAACCCACATTTGTGTTTTTAATGAAATACAAAAAGGAACTAATATGTTAACTAATCCACACCGTACGTCCTACTAGGTTCAACAGTTACGAAAGAATGAAAATAGTAATAACGAACGGGTGGCGACTGGCGGTTAACGCCGACAAGGACAAAGAATTTGCCTATACTCGCTTTGACCGATAAGAAGGGAAGAAATGCACTGACCCGCCAATAAAAAATACAAAGGAGTGTATTACTATGACGTCAACACCGAGTGGAAAATATCAATTACAGGATGTTTTGTACTAGAAGAAATAAATGCGCCTCACTATTAGATTATTATTTTTGTCGAACAATAAAAATGATATCGTGAAGAATTATTATATTGTTTTAATTTTACATGTTTATGAATTTTGGGAAAAATTAATACATAGATAAAGATTGCCATTTATTTTCTCGTAATTAATATTAATACTAAATTTACCCGAAACGTTATTAATTAAATGCAATATTATAAATTCTTCACGATAATTTGTATAGTTTGACATATTTTGCATTTACTATCATCAAGATTATTTTTAGCGGCTCGTACCTACAGACATTTAGGAATTAAATAAGCATTGCACCTCTAATATCGAAACAAAGCATTAATCGTTCAAGAAAATCCAGTAATCTTTCTATACTTGAAAATTAAATGTGTACAAATTTTACGTAGGTACGCTTTTCACTCAGATTTTCTGAAATGCGTATGACGAAAACTTCCGATTACCGTTTCTTCATACTTTTATAAAAAGATTACTAGATTTTATTGAAGTACAATATTGAAAAAGAAACAGAAAAATTACTTACTTTATTCCAAATAAATGATCTGGGAGACCTCACGGCACTTTGGGCAGGTATTGTCTAAATGTTGAGAGCACTGCCGACACAACACATGGTTACACTTTTCGTAGCAACACAAGAAGTCCTTTGTTATGGCTTCTAGGCACACCGGGCATTGTGAGTGCTGTACCACTTCGCCTGGCAGACGGTGTTCAAAACGGCACGATTTATCTTGCTTACAATTGCTCCTTATAAAGTCTTTGCAGCGTGGATGTACTTGCAAAGTTCGCCGTATTTCATTTTTAAGCGCAAAGTTCGGGACTCCCGTACTTCGTGCAACAGCTTCGCTTGCTGCGGCGACGTGTACATACTTACATTTAGTGCCCTTTTGCACAATCCCCGTTGAAAATCCCAACAATATGTAATGATATTGCACAACTTCTTACCGTCTGCTTCACTACTCATTTTTTTTTATTAGGTACAACAAAAGCGAAAGCGTCTGTATACTACAGATGCTGGACACCAATTACCAAATTGTTATTTTACGAAATTTTAAAGAGAGGGTAAATCATTTTACCCTTGTGCATTTTACCTAAGGCTGCATAGTAACCACTTTTTTTGTTTATTTACGTTTCCTTTTTGTTTACATTGAATAAACCAAAGCTGAGAATGTGGAAGTTATAATTTTTAGAAAATATAATTTACAAACTATTTATATGTAACATCATCTGCAAATATTTCTTAGAATTCCATGTTTATCTCGTAACGTAAAACATAAATATTCAGTTACACCAATGCTTTATTAAATTGCACTCAGTTATATTGTAGGTACCTGGCCCTTTTTTTCAAGGACTTATATTTTCTACAGTGTATTTGTTTAGAGTGATAAATTTCAAATTGCCTGAGTGAATATCCATTGCTAGATAAATAGTTTTTTATCCTACCCAAGTACTAATAAATAGTAAACATTCAGGTAAAAGTTTATGGATAGGTAAAAATAACATAAAAGGTTTGTGCATCGCCTAAACTAAAAGGAACATGCGTCACATGTATTTTCGCCACATGATTTTTAAAAAGTTGAAAAGTAGATATATTATTATTTAAGTAGTTTTTAAAAATACTGGTCTTTTAATTTTATAGCGTCCCATTTCTATACAGGGTGGTCAAAATTTAGGAAAATATGGCCTTTTAATAATTTTAATAAAAGCATGCCATCGAATGAAATAATACAAACTGCATTAGAGTTTTAAACTTTTAAATTTTTTTTTCATGGAACTTTAACATTTTAAAAATTACGTAATATATTACACAGGGTGAGACAAAAACAAAAAAATTCACAAAAATGTTATTTTTACTGTAAATGTAAGGCCACTTAAATTATAAAATAAAATGCAAAAGCCATGTGTTTTCGTGAAATATAAATTTAGCCACTCAAATGAGCTTTTGGATAGGAAAAAATACTAGATATGCTGTAAACTTTGTGGCGGTGTTTTGGGGTAGTAATTACCCAAAAAAAGACCACCCCCGTATCATTGTCTAGCGAAAAGTGAGGGGCGGGGGGCAAAGAGGTCAAAAAAAAAACCTAATTTGCAATTAACTCAAAAACTATCACATTTAGAGGAATAATTTAAGAGGTGAAATTTGAGAGAATCAAATTTCGTACAAAAATGTCCTTAATAAAATTTTTGTACGACCGACGGCCGTCGATCTGAATCTTTTGAAGTAATGGCATTTCATGCAAAACGAAAAACACGTGAGCGAGTCGCCCATTTTTCGTCCGTAGTTCGAAAATGGCTACCCGCATCGATAAATATCTACAATAAAAGTTGTATGCAATTTAATTACAATCAATTTACATTTTTTTTGGTCTGTACCATCAATATTGACTGTTATATGAATTTTTAAATCATTTATTATCGTCCGCCGAGTATGATTTTTTCATGAAAAAATCGGTAATAAATAAAAAACGCAAAAATTACATCTTAGAAAAGTGAAAGAAAATTACATTTCGAAACTATTGATGGATTTAAAAACTCATTTTGGAAATATGCATAATGCCAAGAAACTTGAAAATTTGTCATTTTTCCGTGCGTTTTGTCAAAAAAAGGCACTTCTGGTTAGATGGACCCCAAAACTTCACTCTATATTTTTTAAATAGAGTTAAATAAGTTTTAATTGCATTGTTCATTTTCTCTGTGCGATCTTTTGTTTTCGAGATACAAGTCTTTGAAAATTTTTGTAAAAATACAATTTCATACAAAATAAATAATTTATTGAAAAAATACATACGTAAATATTTTTTAAAAATCCGATTTCACCTATTTTCAACAGTTTACATGATGAATGTGATGTTTGATCAAAAGGTTTGATTTCTTAAAAAGAAAAAATCTGTTGAAATGTGGTGATTTTAAAGAAATTTTAGAAAAGTGACGTTTTACTTCTTTTTTGCAAATATCTTCTTTATTATTGAATTTACGACAAAATTGCGTACGACCAAAAATAAAGCTGATAAAATTTACTACAAAACTTATATGTGGATATTGGATTTATAATAAGCCGTTTGACGATATTGACAACTCGTTATTTTCAATTTATAGCAAAGTAAAATTTTTGAGTATTTTAAAAGTTAAAAATATCGCACTTAACAATTTTTAAGCATTTTTTCACGTACTGTGGAAGTGAGAACTATAGCGAATATTTTAGGACGAATAGTACAAGAGAAAATACCCCCGGCGTCGAGCGACGTAGGGCGTTTATAAATAAAATACAGTGATGATTAAAATTTTCCTTGTACTTAACCCTTTAAAATCTAATTTTTGACACAAATTTGGTCTGCCATATTTTTTTGCTAATTACTACCCCAAAACGCACCTCTTCACGAAGTTACAGCGTATCTAGTATTATTTCCTATCTTTGCCAAAATCCAGGCTCATTTGATTGGGCTCCTTAGGTCGAAAATTTCTACAAATTCTTATACAACACTTATTCACAAGAAAAATACCAACAACAACATATCATGAATGTAGGATCGGAGGAAGTTCCTGAAATTAACAACGAAGAACTTAAAGCAGCCTTGCGTCAAATGAAAAATAGGAAGCCACCAGGGAAAGATCGCATTACCATCGAAATGCTGAAAATGGGCGGCGAACCTTTACTAAAAACAATCCGCACTCTGTTAAACAAGTGTCTTGATGAAGCGAAGATTCCAACTGCTTGGCAATGTCCGGAAGTCATCTTACTATTTAAAAAAAGGTGAAAACTATCGCCCCATTAGTCTCCTATCACATCTCTACAAACTGCTGACCAAGATCATTACAAACCGCTTAACAACTAAATTGGACTTTTACCAGCCGGTGGAACAGGCGGGCGGGCTTCGAAGAAACTACGGTGCTAATAATCACCTCCAAACGTCCAGATCCCTCATCGAAAAAGCACAGAATACAACATGCCCATCTATCTTGCATTTATCGACTTCCATAAAGCATTTGATTCCATTGAAATCTCGGCAATCTTAAAAGCATTGGACAACGCCCGAGTAGACACTAGGTATTCAAACCTACTGAAATATATATACGAGAATTCCACCATCAAAATAAAAATTAATGATGAACTAACAACCAATCAAATTAGAGTCAAGAGAGCCGTGCGTCAGGGTGATACTATTTCGCCAAAACTGTTTACTCTCGTCTTAGAGGATATATTCAAAAATCTCCAATGGAGACGAAATGGATTAAATGTAGATGGAACATACTTCAGCAATCTTCGATTTGCGGACGATATTGTCTTAATTAGTGATGACCTAGAACAACTCAAAGAAATGTTAAATGAGCTCCTCATAACATCAGAACACGTGGGCCTGAAAATGATTATCCAAAAAACGAAAATAATGGGCTCAGCCGAAGAGAGTATCACCGCAGACAACAACAATTTGGAGATAGTCAACGAATACATATATTTGGGACACAAATTCAAGATCGGGAAAGAAAATCAAAACGCAGAAATCTCATGCCGGATAAGCAGAGTTGGGCTGCCTTTGGAAAACTTAGTCATATAATGAAAAACACCGATATACCAACTAACCTAAAGAGAAAGGTTTACGACACTTGTGTGCTTCCAGTTGCAACATATGGCCTAGAGACAATGACATTGACAAAAAAGCATGGTAAGACTTAGAACTACCCATAGGGCTATGGAGAGAGCTATGATCGGCGTCAGTCTCAGAAAAGAATCAATCACGAAGAGATCAGAAAGAGAACCAAGGTGACAGATATAATCTCAAGGCTACTAAAATGACATGGAAATGGGCTGGCTAGTGGCCCGGCAGGAGCCAAACCGATGGGATACAAAGATAATCCAATGGAGACCAAGACTTACAACTCGGAACAGGGGAACACCACAGAAAAGATGAACGGACGATATCAAACAAACAGCGGGTAAAACTGGATTCAAACTGCCAGAGATAGAGACGTATGGAAAAAACTTGAAGAGGCCTTTATTCAACAGTGGATAATATGAGGCTGTGATGATTAGGTTAGCAGATATTTGTTAAGGCTCACCATTTGCCTACGGGTTAGGTTCGGTTGACCCGTTAGTGGTCTCTGCTCCTATGTCTGATCTAGCCTAGGGTTATTATTGCAAGTAGGTACCATAAAAATAGAATGTTTTAAACACCTCTAAATAATATGAAACATGTGACAAAAAAACAGTTTCAAAAGAAATTCAGTAATTCAGGATTTAGAGCAGTTTAGTGAGGTTCAATAGCAGTTGTTGAAGTCAAGGTGTTTTCTTAACATTGTAAGTACTATATGCAGCTGCCATACTACAAAGTTTCTTGAGAAGTATTACGTTGAGTACACAGAAAAATGCTGCGATCCTATGCTAATAAACAAAACAACAATAAAAACGGGTCTTAAAGAAATATCACGAAATTTTGCAGAAAAAATTAAATCTTGCAAATTGATAGCCGTCTTTGCGTCATTAGTAAGTACTAACTATAACGTCAGTAATGGTTTTGATCCGAAATAATAGAATTAACAGTCATTTTTCCCGCGCCTTTGAATGCTAGGTTACATCGTGCTGTTTAGTTACTCTATGAGCTTTATCTTGAAATATTAAAGTAATCCGAAAACACAGGTATGTAATTATTATTTTCCTTGTTCAGTAGAGCCTTACTTACATTTTTTTGTCAATTATTTCTACTTTTATTCAAAAAACAAGCAATATGCTCTAAATTTGAGAAATATATCATATTTGATACAGTGGGCACTCAAAGCAAACATCTGCTTATATACACTAATTTCGTTTTTTGAAATTATTATTCAGATGCCAAGGAAAATTAACAAAAATAGAAAGGGAAAATTCCTGCACGCCATTGTTTCACCCCCCGAAGAAAGTGAGGAGGAATATATGCAAGAATCAGATTCTAATGCTGGGACTGACATCGAATTAGAATCTGATTTTGATTACGACAGCGATAGTTCTAACGATATTCCCCTTGCCCAATTGTATAGAAATAACGCAAATAATAATGCTAACAAGCGTCCTACTTGGACTCCCGTTGCAAAAAATTCACGGAGAGCAACGCCAGATTACCAAGAGGTTGAAGATGAAGACGAGGATGTTTGGGAACTTGTCGCCTATTTTCAAATATTTTTTGATCAAAAAAATATTTATAATATTTCGTTATAAAAATAAATAATAAAACACATTGTAGACCAGTCCAATCTATCTGTGCCCAAAGCAATCCAAATAAATCACTGAACCTGACGGTATGTACTGTTCGATTTACATCGAACACGTAATTATTGGTCCATGAATTTAGATTGCCACAGGTGGCTGACATTATGAGTAGAAACCGTTATGAAGAAATCAGGCGATACCTACACTTCAACAATAATTCCAACATGCCCGATAGAAATGAAGACAATTAAGATCGCTTATATAAAATACGTCCCCTTTTTGATAGTCTCGTTTCAAAATGTCAGACTATACCTAAGCAAGGGCAGATGTTTTGCGTGGATGAACAAATTGTACCGTTCAAAGGCAAATCTGCTCTAAAAACGTACAACCCAAAAATCCCCATAAATGGGGCTACAACATTTTTGCATTGTGTAATGTATAGGTGCCATAGGAACAATAAAAGTGTGCAAGTTGCCAGGGTTACAGTTCACCAGCGATAAAGAAATGAAAAAAAAGAGCAGAGGATGCTATGAAGAAGTGGAAGCAACAGTTGAAGACATCAAAATCCGTGCAATTATATGGTATGATAATAGGACAGTTAGTTTGGCTACGATTTTCTCTAGTGCAGAGCCTCTTCTTGTAACCGAAAGGTGGGACAGAAAAGAAAAAAAGAAGGTGCCGATACAAAAACCTTTTGCAGTAAATATATATAATCAGTTTATAGACGGTGTAGATCTTGATGGTCAAATATCCTTTTACCGGACGAATGTGCTTTCTAAGAAGTGTTACGTGCGTTTCTTTTACCATTTCGTTGATATGATGGTTATCAACGCATGGAACTGGTACAAAAGAGACTGCAAAAAAGTTAAATTAGCAGAAAAGGACATTCAAGACCAGTTGAATTTCAAAGCCAATATAGCACAAAGCTTATGCTTGCAAAATAAATCCAAATAGGAAACGTGGAAGACCATCGAAGAGTAATGGAGGTGATAAAGTAGGAGTGGAACATGAAAAGAAGAAAAAGCGAGGTCCAACAGCACCAATTCCCTCATTCGATATCAGAAGGGATAATATTGCACATTGGCCAACTGTTGAAGACAAAAGACTTCATTGCAAATATCCCTGCTGTAAGCGGCTATCTTTCACGAAATGTACAAAATGTAATGTACATTTATGTTTACAAAGGAACGAAATTGTTTTGTAGAATTCCACATGTAAATACGTACATATATATATCAAATGCCTTATCAAGCATAGCATATTTTACATAACTTCACAATAAACGCTGATATTACTAATTATCCAAAAATCTTGTTTTATTTATATTTCAATGCCCATTGTATCATATATGATACAAAGCATTATCTTTGGATATAATCAATAATTATGAAAAATTTCTATAAAGAACTACTAGAAGTACCATTACAAGCATTTTAAAAATTTTTTTTCAAACATTTTAGCAAAATTGGGCACAAATAGTTAAACCAAACATGCACTGTTCTGGGCTTGTCTACTATTAAAATTCAAAAACTAAATTCTGAAAAAGAATCCCATATTTAGAAAATAAGGTTCAAGAGGCGTCAACTAGTTTAGTTGAAAAATTCGACACTTATGGAGTTGATCTAAACCATTTGGAACAACCTCAAAATTCAAAATTGTGCATTCGGCCAGAATACTACAACTTTATTGAAAATTTAAAAAGTTTGGTCAATCTACGTCTACATCTGAAAAAATTAAAATTTTGAGTCTTGTAGAGGCCGTCAGTTTTCTCATGGACCTGCGCTAACAGACAAAAATACGTTTATAATCAGCTGTTTGGCAGTATACTCTTCCACCTGAAAAAGTTAGTCTTGTTATTGTAAAATTTTGCGTTCATCTCCGTTCTCCTTTCCGAGTGTCTTATTTCTTTCCATTATTCTAATTCTAGAGTGTATAAACAGTCTTTTCAAGTAAGTACATCAAAATTATATTTATATAACATGTTTTCAATCTTCACTTATTCCTCACCATATGATTTGACGTCATCATATCGAGGTCCATGAGAAAACTGAATGCCTCTAACTCAATCCTGGTCAAAACAAAAAATAATAACTGAATTTGGTGCTACAGATTATTTAGTGACTAGCGGAAAACATGAAAGAATAAGTTGTTTTGCCTGAAATACCATCTCGAGTTTCAGTAAAATTTTCCTCTAAAATTAAAGACTTGGAGACAGAATGTTTATCCAAAAAAAGTATATTTTATTTTTGCACCACCCTGTTGATAAAAATTATGTTAAAAAATTAAAAGTTATCGATTTTTGGCTCTTACTTGTGATGGAATTTCAATTGATAAGATAACCGAAAATCAAGTGATATTGTGATCATAAAGATACCTATCTTTTAAAATTCCACGCGATGCGACTAATCTCTCCTTATTAAGAATATTTTCATATTTAAATTCAAGGTTGCAGATAAGTACGGGTTTTCTATTGATTCGGCGAGATGTTTTGTCTCATGGCTGACTGCTTATTTCATTGTTACGTCATACTTATTGCACAATATTTATTTCTAGAAAAATATTTGATACGAGTTCACAACAGAAGAAAAATTTTATGGTCAATGGTATTTGGCTTTAAAAAATAGATTGAAACATATAATAGCAGATTAGGTTTCTTCTAATTTAAAATATTTGAATTATTTAATATGTTTGCCTTCAATACAATTTTCCCCCGTCTTAAATGTAACTCATACGGGCTAAAAAGAAAATAAAAGTTTGTGTAAGAACGATATCGATAGTAAACATTTTGAACATTAAAATTCTAGCAATCTTAATATTTTTACTATTGGAAAGATGACACCTCAAATCATCTTTTACGATTAAATAATTCAATCGAGGATGACGTTGTTCGCTATTTGATGAGAATTAAATCTTTTATAAAATTAAACCAGCAGATACTTCACAGAAAATATTCAGGTAATTCAACGCTATTTGTTTAGAATATACAGAGTAGTAATTCAAAGCTATTGCAGACAAATTACATTACGATAAAGTCTAATTTTAACCTTGACTCACATCTCTTTCCAATTCACAATAATAATGTACCTACCTGACTGTACTTTTGTGAATTATCAACAATGCTAAGCTGGTTTGAATTCATTTAGATCAGGTACAAATATTTTAGGTATTTAAATAAATATGTCTTCTTTTGTCAGTAAGTATATTGAAATCTTCGCCTCGCTCTTGCAGGGGCCTCGCGCCAAGCAAATTTAAAAAATAGATTTTTTTAACTATATTTTTTTTATTTAAAACTTTTAATTATATACTTTAATTGATACTTTAATAAAAAAAACTACCGCGATAGCGATACTAATACTTTTAGTACAAATTATCGCGTTACCGATAGTCGCTACTTTCAACAATCCTTTTCGTCACACAGGAAAGTGTAAAAATTACAAATATGGTTTAAAAAATAGTTTAATTTTATAATAAGTAAATGTAACATTATATTATTAACGTAAAATACGCTACATTTAAACTAAATGAACTACGTCGCAAATAAAACCTATTAAAAGAAATAGGGTTGGGTATTTTATTCTTATTCTGATTCATTTGCATTTCTGTGTACAAAGAAAAAAAGAGTCCTAATCCGCAATTCTTAGTAAGTAGGTATGATAGGTATTAGTTTAGTAAAAACCCTTCACACTGTTAATATTTATATTTTCCATAAAAACGAAACCTACCTAACCAATTTCCTTAAAAAAATAAAACAGTCAAATCTGTAGTAAATAAAAAGTGTCATTCAAGTTTCATACTATTAAATCAATAAACATCAAAATAAAACTACCTTTAAGTTTAAAGAAATTATAAACAAAATGCTTGTCAAATAAGTTATTTTTTGTAAACCCATTTGTAGAAATACTTTTAGCATTGAATTTCAAAACAAAATACAAAATAACTGCAGTTTATTTAAAATTATTTAAGTCGGTACTTGTATGGTCTTACTGTTACTTTTTTAATGTTTTATTACTTAAGCTGACATTGACAAAACGTCTAAACTATAAAATGTAAATATCCAGGATTCTGAATTCATTCATTTCGGCTTTTCGTGGATTTACTTTTAAATTTTAATCCCATTCAACACATTTTTCCAAAACACCCCTTTTACATATTTCTACCCATTTCTACGAACGATCATAAACAGACGCAGTTGGTATTCCTTTTTATTATTTGGATGAGATTTTTTAGGCTATTTCCTCAAAACAGTATCGTAAAAGTATCGAAGTATGCGATATACGTTATTTACAAAAAGTATTGCGATACCGATAATTGATACTTTTTTTTTAATGTATCGCGATACTGTAGTCGATACTACAAAAGTGAGTTACACAATCGTTACTGTACCGTACATATTTTTCAATTTTATTGAATATTGTGTTCTTATAGTATTTAAAGTATTGAGTGAGCTGGAAAAGTGTAAATTATAGTACTTGAAGTATTGAGTAAGCTGAAAAAGTGTAAAAAAACTGTGTGATACTTAAAAATTATTTCTGACTGTGCGAAACAAAACGAAATGAGTTCACGTGATCGTGATGCCGGTTGAAAATTTGAGATGACACCTTTGCAGATATTTCTAGCACCAACGTATTCTACATGACTGTCAACCGATTTATTAGATTTCCATTTAATGTAACATTTATTTTTAAAGATATTGCATCAGCACAAGCCTTATTGAACCAGGGTTGGGAACGTGAATGACCTACACGGTACTGTTTTTCGGAATGTACAACTCCATTCCCATGAGGATGACTTCAGATACTGAAAGAGCGATGTCCGAAGAAGAGGACGACTTAAAACAATATTCACGCCATGGAAAGGTTGCAAAGAAATCCCGTAAATCACTCCATCGAGCTGACTTAAAACACCACAGGTTCGATCGGTTTTGCGAACAATAGTGCAATTAGGTACAGTAGAAATGATTTTTATTAGACAATGGTCGGAACGACCTAAAGGCGAAAGAACGGAAGTTTTATAAACAAGAGGGTTTGATGTAAGAAAGAGATCTAGAAGATGTGGAGTATGGTTAGGGTTATCAGGGATTCTTGTGGGTTCAGAAATCATTTGTGTGAGATCACATGAAATAGCAAATGTTTCTGCACTATGACCAGCCGGATTTGTAGTAGATGAAAATTGAAGCCAACTAGAGTTATGAACATTGAAATCGCCTACAAATGAGATATCGCAAGATGGAAACTGAGACAGGAGATAGTCAACTTTCATACTAAGGTAATCGAAGAAGTCTTGAAAGTTGCTGTCATTAGGAGACCTATAAATGCAACAGTAGAATTTCACAAAATTAGGACCAGAATGTTTAAACCAAATCACGTCAACATTTTTATTTTCTAAGGAAGAAACCCTCTTGCAAGGAATTCTGTCCTTGATGTACGCACATACGCCTCCTTTATATCGAAAGTTAGAGTGAAGATGGTATTGAGGAAATTGCAAGTCGGGTAACTCGGAGCTTTCAGAGGAGACTTGTGTTTCAGATAGAAATAATATATCAGGTTGTAATTGTTCAAGATGTTGGTGAATAGCATTAAGATTAGACCCGATACCGCGGATGTTGCAGTAGTGAATCAGAAAGTTGATACTTTCGATGACCGAGGTCGCTTGGGCCCTGCCCTCCCGGACATCCGAATGGGGCAGGATTTTACGTCCGGAATTTATAACCCTAGAAACCACAGCCATCTTATTTTTAATTTGGGACTTTTAATCCGATAGGAAGACAGTGAGGGCGAGAAGGAAGAATAAGGATGAGAATAGATTAAGGATGATGGAAAAGGTAACCGGCAGCCCTTACCGAGCTCAGAAAATCGGAGACCCAATATTAAGGAGCCCATGGTAAGGGTGGTGGTACCTCCCCGGCTGGCATGGAGAAATTGAACAAGAAAGGCAACGTTGGAGAGATATTTTAGAACGATTGCTCGCCAATTGTAAATTTTTTAGCATCTCACAATTTGGCCTTCAGGGTCATAGAGAGAAGTTAACATCTGACACAGATTCGAGTGAGACTAGCGGTAACTTTATAGATTTAGTAAAGTTAATAGCCCGATTTGATCCCGTACTGAGACTTCACCTAAAACAAGTAAAGGATAAGACGATTAATGACCACTATATCGGAAAAAATATTCAAAATGAGCTCATACAATTAATGGCAAGTCACGTGAAGACTCAAATTGTTGAAAAAATAATAAATAATAAATATTACTCGATTATTCTTGATTGTACTCGCGACGTTTCTCGTGTTGAGCAACTTTCAATTATTATAAGATTTTTTTAATACAAGTACAGCTGAAATTGAAGAACATTTTATTGGTTTCTTAGCCGTCGAAAAAACCACAGCTGAGAGTTTGACTAATTATATAATCACAGAATTAGAACAGTTAGGTATATCATTGCAAAACTGCAGAGGCCAAGGATATGATAATGGTGCCAATATGCGTGGTGAAAAAAGTGGTGTCCAAAAACGTATTCTTGAAATTAATCCACTTGCTTATTTTTTACCTTGAGGGAGTCATAGCTGGAATCTCATCCTAGGAGATGCAGCATCGTCTTGTGTTCAAGCAAAATCTTTTTTTTGGTTTGTTACAAAGGTTGTACACTCTGTTTGCCGGCTCAAGTCAGAGGTGGGCTATTTTAAATGCTCATGTAAAATCGTTGTCGCTAAAACCACTTTCTGAAACTAGATGGGAGTGCAGGGTAGCAGCGGTGAAGGCCGTTAAATACCAACTAAGCGGTATATGTGATGCTTTAAAGGATTTAGTAGAAAATACAACAGATTGTCAGTTGGTCAGTGAGTGCCATTCTATAGAAAAGGAAATAACTACCTACGAATTTGTCATATGGTATGACATTCTTACAAAGATAAATGTTATAAGTAAAATGTGGCAAAGCAAAAACATGCACTTAGATGTGGCTATACAACACCTAGACGCATTCACAAATTGGCTCGATAATTATCGAGAAAATGGTTTTCAGTCATCCCTTGTAACAGCGAGAGAAATAGCCGAGGAAAATGATATTGACAGACAGTTTAAAGAAGTCAGAAGACGACGTAAAAAAAGGCATTTTGATTATGAAGGGGAAGATGAAGCTCATGAATTGAATGCGGAAGAGATTTTCAAAATAAACTATTTTTATGTCATTGTTGACAATGTGCGCGCAAGCTGCCATCCTAGGTTTGAGGCATTAAACATCATGAGAGCATATTTGGTTTCATGTATAATATAAAAGGTTAAAGGAAATTAGTGATAGTGAACTTTTGAAGCAATGCAGCGACTTGAAAATATCTATGACAGTAGGAGAATCATGTGATATTGATGAACATGAATTGTACGAAGAACTGAATATGTTCATCCGTGTGTATGGAGGAAACGACGACATTATCTCGGTGCTGAAATACATAACAGAAAAAAATTAACTGAAGTTTACCCGCAATCGAAATAGTTCTGAGAATTATTGCCACCACACCTGTTACAGTTGCGTCTGCTGAAAGGAGTTTTCGAGGCTTAAAATTATTAAAACATATTTGAGGAATTCGATGACAAGATCGGCTTTCAGCCCTTGCTATTCTTTCAATCGAAAATGACGTAGCTCATTCGTTAGATTATTGTGCTTTAATTAAAGATTTTAGTCTTAGGAAAAGCCGCAAACATCAATTTTAAAATTTATCATCTCTGTATTTGTTAATTTTGCAAATCTTTCAATATAAAATATTTTAAAACTCAAATTTTATTTATTTGTATAACTTTAGCATTACTCGTTAAACATGACAAATACCTAAACCAAACAACCAGACCTACATTCGCATCACATTCACATACTTTTCACGAAGGACAAAGGGCCTCGCAAAGACCTGCCGCCCGGGGCCTCGCAATGGGTAAGGCCGCCGCTGTGTGCATGATTATTTTAAACTTTTTGTTGTCGGTTTTCTAGTAAAGAAGAAATGTCAAGCCGAAACGTAAATATCGATTTTATGCAGTTTAACAACGCATTTGTGGCTGAATCTACACTTTGTTTTTGTAATAATTTATCGTGAATGTTATTTGAGTTTTAACCCAGGAACGCAATTTTGAGCTTACTAAACACGTTGCTTAAATAAATAAAAATAATGAAATATACAAAATTTACGAAACACGTGCATAAAGTATGTCTCGTAATCTTTTATAAATTAAATGTAACCCGAGTAATTTTCAAGTTGCCCGGTTGGATAAAAAAATGTAACGTTTCTTTTTAGGTAACTCAGATAGCAATTCTCGATGCCGTCCTTGTTTATAATATGTATATAAACAAGGGTGTCGTGCTTCATGACCTTCACCAGTGGTTCAATCATTCGAGCCTTAGTTTTCATTACTGCACATTTTAAATCTGGAGTTAATAGAAAATGTAATTTTTTATTTGAAACTTTCTATTGTTTCAAATAAAATATAAATGTTTCAACTTGCTTCGCAAATATCTTAGTCAACGTTTACCATTTTCTAATAAAAATTTTTTCTTAAACATATTTGAAATACCTTACAATATTACACTAATGTACTTGTTATTTCAGAGCATGCTTTTCCTTGTGTTTTGTCTTTAATAAACAGAATTACCAAGCTATTTTTCATTCTTAACACGCAATTCTATACTATGAAGTGTGAAATTGATGACATAAGTGAATATAGGTCGTCACATTTTTAAAATTTTGAGTTAATCAGCAACACACTTTAAGTTGGCATTTTTTATTTTGTTTTAAAGCAAGAAGCTTCGAACCACGAACGTCCTCGAAAAATAATGGAAAAGATATCGAAAAAATATATCTTTACCAAATATTACCATGGTTACAACAGTAAAATCGTTTGTAAGGATACTCAAGGAATGTTAATAATTAGAACATGAATCTAATCCTTCAAAAACTAAATTATTACGTTAATTGCCTAATAAAATTATCTGGTGCGAAACAACAGACGACCTTCAACCTACAAAGTGGAAATTAAAAGAAATAAATTAATTTTAGTTAAATTTTTTATGATAATTATGCAACCTCTTTTTTATACGTTCATAACGAAAATAGGCAACATTGTAAAAAACAAAAACATAATCTATGTCAGAACTGTTTTCATTCTATTTAATTAATTTTAGAAATCCCGTTATACTAAGAAACTGTTAAAAGAAAAGTTATGTAAACTACATTTTCTTTAAATAAAATGTCTACACTTTTTCTTATAAAATGAATCCTTATTCAAATATTGAAAAAAATTGAAGTAACACGTAAATTATATTGTACGAATTTTTTTGCCGCTAAATTACGCATCGTGTCAACAAATTGCATAGAACATAATTAATGTCCCTAATAAACTCCCTCTTTACCCTGTATTTCTTCCAAAATCTAATGATAAGCTGAAGTACAAAATTTTAAGTACGTAGGTGTTTTCGTTTAAAAGTTGATCTCATTACACTTTAGCAATGTCATTAAAAAACTTGTTTGTTACAGTTCGAAATGTGTTTAAGAAAACGCATAGTTGCTTATTTTCTATTTTTAGTGAAGATAAAGTCGATTGCGTAACCTTCTCTGTATCTACACATGTAGGTTGGAAGGTATAAACGAATTTTATTGTGTGATTTGCTTGAAGTATTGTTTACGTTTCAATTAATTTTAGTCGAAAAATTTACATTCGATTATAAATTGGATTGATACTGAAAATTATTTAGGAAACTACAGAAATGGCGATTTTCCTTTTTTAATATACATTAAAATAAAATAAATCAATAATCAATCAGTAATGTACGATGGGGTTAAATTGGTACATTAATATACACAAGAATTCGTTAAAGAGTAAAACCCAATCCTAATATATTATTCATAATTAGTCACACTATTAATTTTAAATGTAAGATTAGGTTACCTCTTATTTTCTATTTTTATTTAATACATAGTATACGTAATTAGTAAAATTATAACACAAAACAATTTAATTGATGGTACGTTAATGCATTTCCATGTTAGATAAAGCAAAATAAAGTAACAGTAACTTAACCCTTCGTAAATAATTATTAGTTGATAATGAAATCTGGACCGATTCATTTTAAAGTAAATTCATGTTTCATTCCTTATTAAAACCTAACCTAAAAATTGCGAACTTTAACATGAATATTTTCATAGATAAAGGAAAATTAGTAAATTGTTTGTGGGAAATAGAAAATGTTTACATTATTTTTACCAAACATATTTTAGAACTTTGTAGTAGGTAAATAGTCTATTTGAATGGATTTAAGTTAAAGTTTATCCTTACAATAAGTTCATAAATTTTACTAAATACGATCTACTATAAGTATTTTGAAAAGTAAAACAAAAAAGATTAATTGAATAATGGCCATTTTACATATTTTTGCAAAAATATTCGAGCGTATATACAAACAAAAATCTCCGCAAATTCGGAGTGTGAATAATTGCATTATCTTAAAATATTTACTATTTAGTATGCAACACATCATGCTCGTGTCAGAATTTAATATATTTCAAAGTCCTACGAGGTATGCAACACACTCTGCGATCTTTAGCAAGGGAATTTACCACTTTCCAGTAGTTTGAATCTTCGCCGCTAGGCGAAGCGTAACAATACCGGCAAAATAAACACGTTCTTTTTTACACTATTACGCCAGCGCAATAGTGACTCCATTCTCCTCATAATGTAGGATTTATATATAATTTTAGCGTAGCAATACACGATGTACAAATATATATATATATATATATATATATATATATATATATATATATATAATTTAATTTATCATTTTTTTGTTGAATAATAGTGCAATAACTTATATTTACTTACACTACTAATTAATTGTTATTCTCGTTGTTGAACAACAATAAACCTATTATTATTATTACTTCATTCTTGTATTCTTGAAATTTGTTAAAACTTGGTTATGTTTCATGAAGTATACTTCACAATATCTAGTGCTTTCATCAATGAATGTTATGAAATATCTAGAACCAGCCTAGGTTTCACTCTGCATGGATCCAACTACATCACTGTGTACTACTTCTAACACTTTTAGATTATGCATGTTTCACACTCGTCTAAGTTTTCATTCTTGTTAAATTTTATTCCTTTTAATAATGAGTTTTTCAGTGCTAATTTAAAGTTATCTTCATTTAAATGTCCCAATTTCTTATGCCACTCCATTATTTTACTTGCATGGATAGTTTTTGCCTCCTCCTCTGTTTTTTTAAGTGTTACGTAATACAAATCATTTTTCTCATTAAATATTACTGACTTTCTATTATTTGTAATTTTGGCTATGGATAGGAGGTTTATAGATAATTCGGGGCCGAAAAAGGTTTCATTTAAATTGAATGTTTCTTTGTCGCTCTTTACAGTGATTTTTCCTCTACCTTCAACGTTTGTGGAACGTTTTTCTGAACCTAATTTTAAAATGCAATATTCTGGATTTATTGAGATTCTATTTTTCCCTTCGCTTTGTGTTTATTCCTTCAAAAATTAACTGCCTTGTGATCTTTTTGCCTGCATTTGTTGCATTTGTATTTGAAAAATTTTTATGTGAATTTCCCTTGGACTTTCCATAATAAGCATCTTCTGAATTATTTGAACATTCAGGAATAATATTCTCTCTTTCTTCAGCTTCCTCTAAAATTTTTATTTTCAATTCTTCAGGATTTAGTAAAACATCCCTTGCTTCTATAGCAAATCTAAAATTTTTCTAAGCTTTGTGGGAAGCTGTATAACATCATGTGCTTTATCAATTTCTACGTTCATGGAACTTAATATGTCCACTGAATCTAAGAACCCATTCAAATGATCTCTTATGTCTTCAGAGTCCTTCTTCTTCGGTATTAATTGTTTCCGTCAAGTCGCCTTTCTTGCGGGTCCCTGACTTTGGTATTTTTTTTTTAAGGTATCCCAAACTTCTTTTACAGTTTTGCAATGTTTTATTTGCTTTAATTACGATGGGGATATTAGTAATATTAATTCTGAACGAGCATTTATATCCTCTTGTTCATATTCTGTGATACTTTCGGCCTGGGTAGGTTTTATTTTTCACCATTTATATATCCCCATAATTTATTTTTTACTAATACTGCTTGGGCTTGAATACACTATGTGTCATAATTATCCTTTCTTAGCGTTTCTATTTTGTATGTAGATCCGGACATTCTTTTATTTCCAAAATTCTTTTATAACTAAATCTTCTAATTTTACTGATTATGCTTTAACCAAGCTCTGCTACCATATTAGAACTTTATACTTTAGTTGTATTGAAACTAGAAGATATAGAAACACTAATATGACTTTTATTAAAAAAAATATATGTCTAAATTAACAAAACATACATAGGTAACTATTTTATTCATGTATGTAAATATTGATAAAATCATTATTGCGGGATAATTGTATACATGAAGTGTATGTATTCTAACACTTACAAATCCTACCGATAATGTACAGAGAAAATTAAAATTGGTAAATAAAGAAATAATAATAATTAGGAACGATTATCTAACTTACGTTAAATGTTTCTGGATTTCAATCTTTCTCTGCAATTAGACCTTTTGGTGTGTTGCGAAATAAATAAATTGATTGATTAAATATGCAATCAAATCATGAATGTCAGTGTCTTATTTTTGACTTTTAGCAAAACTGTCATTACAATATGTAAGTCAATTTTAAATTTGTCACTTAACATTTCCATACCAATTTTTACTTTATTTATTTATTTTTAATTATGGAAGGAAAAACATACCGTAAGAAGTTAAACATTTGCATCAGATTAGCAAAATGGGTACCAGTTTTATTTATAATGGCAATTACATTTTGGTCATATTATGCTTATATAATTGAGTTTTGTTTTAATACAATTGTGGATCTCCAAACGAGAGTAGTTTTTATAACAATATATCAAGTCTTATTTATTATGTTATATTGGGCATATTTAAAAACTATTTGTACGGAAATTGGGTCAGTTCCTAAACAATTCAAGCTGTTAGCAAGTGAACATGAATGTATAATGCACACAGATTCAGAAGATATGATGCGAAGTATATTAGAGAGAGTTGCTCGATCACTACCAACTACTAATTATACAACAGGTGGAATTGCACGATACTGTCGTAAATGCTGTCACATTAAACCGGATCGCTCTCATCATTGTTCTGTTTGTGGAGAATGTATCTTAAAAATGGATCATCATTGTCCGTGGATAAATAACTGTGTTGGTTTTACTAATTATAAATATTTTGTGCTGTTTTTGTTCTATTCCTTAATTTATTGCATATACATAACTGCAACTACCTCACCATATTTTGTAAAATACTGGACAGGAAAAACAACGGGACAATTTCAAATATTATTTTTATTCTTTGTCGGTGTTACTTTTAGTATTAGTTTAGTAACATTATTCGGATATCATCTTTATTTAATATTGCATAACCGCACTACTTTAGAAGCATTTCGACCTGTTATATTTTGTGATGGACCGGATAAAAATGGGTATAATATAGGTGCTTATAAAAATTTTTGTGAAGTCTTTGGTCCCAATGTTATACTTTGGTTTTTTCCTTTTCCATCACATATGGGAGATGGTATAACGTTTCCGATGCGATCTCAACGTCAAGGTGCTTATGAAACAGTGGAATCGTCTGAATATTAATGGTGGTTAATAGTATTGTAACAATTTATTCTTTATACTTGTAAATAAATAAGTACAAAGTAAGAAATTGTCAAACAAAACGATTGCATTTATTATTTGTGATATAATGTTGATATATGAAAATTTTTGTCAAATGAAACGTAAAAGCAATGAACATATCCTTCCTGCTTGTTGGTTTTTACTTTTAATGTAACTTTTTATTCTTAATGATACAAATGTAACAACACATTCTTTATCATTACACTTGAACGTAAAAAAAGCTTGTATTAACGTATAAACAACTACAACTTTTTTTTTGTGAATGGAGAATAGTCACAAGGTGTTGTCTTGTGAAAAGCGGAAAGAGCGAGATTTTGCGACAAAAAAGAAGAAAAAACTACAGAGCAGAGTAAAACTGTGAGTAATCTAAACTCCTGTAAAAACAAATTGAGACAGAGAAGCATAGAAACGGATAAATTCTGAAGGAAAAACGGAAGCGGTAGATATCATAAAGGCGATTTTCGAATCTAGTGAGTAAAGATAACGGGACATTAAGACGGGAAAGTATAGTTGGTACCAACTGGTAAAGGCTAAAACAACCGGGAATTTTGGAACTTACACAAAAGGGAAAAGCCACAAATTGCGTGCAAATAAAAAGTCACAAGAGAGAAAGCTTCTATAATAGGTACGGCAAAAGAAAAAAAGGTATTTAAGGCAAAGGTTAAGGAAAAGTTTTAGCAACAAATCATACGGCTGTACTAGCACAATAAAGAAAGAACAGATAAACGCAAGAGTCGGGTTCAATAGAGGGAAATATATATGATAACAAGCAATTACCCAATACAAAAATTTCACATATTATCGATTGAGGGAACCACAGTTAACAATAAGCAATAACCCAATATACGAAATTTACATATTAAGACATAAAGATACAAGTAGCTCACTAGAGGAATTTGTTACACAAAAAGATACAGGCAATCCAACAAACAAAACGGAACCAAACAACTTAATTAGTAAGGGCAGTGCGGTAAAATGGATAAAATATTAGAGGACATACAGGATAAACTGAACAGAATGGATACGAGAACAGAAAGAATCGAAAATATAGAAATAAAAATAGATACGCTGCATGCAGAAATAGCAGAGACGAATTGTGAGCATCATGAATTAAAGGACCAAATCAAGGTTTTGGAAACGAAGCTTAAACAACAGGAGAAGTACATACAAGAATTGGAAAGGGCAACAAGAAAGAGAAAGATCGTGATACAGGGAATTACAGAGGAAGAAGACGAAACAAGTATAAAATTGAACGAGAAGACCAGAACTTTGCTGAGAGAAATGGGTATCAACATTAACATGCAACAAGAAACCGAGGAAGTAAGAAGATTAGGAAGAAAAGAAAGAAGCCAAAGAGGATACAGACCTGTATTAGTAGAATTTGGGTCCCTAAAAAAGAAAATCGAGGTGATCAAAAAGACACGAAATTTAAAGAACACGAATGTATGGATCACGGACGACTTCCCCAAAGCAATTTTGGAAGAACGTAGGGAATTACTTAAACATATGCAGGCTAGAGAAGAGGGATACAGGGCAAACCTAGCATATGATAAACTCATTATAAACGGCGAACAATATACTAGGGTACAGCTTACAGAACAAGGAGTAACAAATAAAATGATAAGAGACTCAAACCTAAAACAACAAAACCTTTACGCGAAACAACACGCTACAGAACAGAAGCAGGGGGAGGACGAATCAGATGAGAAAGGAAAGGACAATACATCAGAAGGCAGTGCGGCCAAAAAAGAGGGAGATCAACAGATGAGGAAAGCGGAATTACCTACAGTGAAAAAGGGCCCACAGGAGCAGTACCAAAAAGAAACAAGTACTGGACACAGACGGCATTAACCCCTTTCAGGAATAAGAAAGAAAGGAAAAAGCATTAGACCAAGGAAGAACGAGCAAACTGATAGAGGAAGAAGATGCCTTAACGAAGGAAACGAGAAGGAACATAAATACCAAACGACAGGAAATAAGGTGGAAAAGCAGCGGAGAAGTAAAAAAAGAGCAGTATACGTTTATGTTTTCAGGAGAAAAGAAACGGAAGAAATGGGGTAGGATTTATAGTAGCAAACAAAATAGTAAAGAACATCATGAGCTTCGAACTGGTAAATGGAAGACTTGCATACCTACGAGTAAAGGGGTGTATGCCCCAACGGAAGTGTCAGAACAGGCTGAAAAACAGTAACTATATGATACGTTACTGGAAATCGGCAAAAAAACCTAGGAGCGACAGAACAATTATTATCGGTGACTTTAATGCCTAAATAGGCAAGGAAAGCCATAATGAACTGGTGGCAGGGAAACATACGATCCATGATTGTACCAACGACAACGGCGATAGGCTGTATAGGCTTGCTGCAGCGTTGAATATGATTATTTCAAGCACCAAGTTCAAACATAAGCGAACGCACAAGGAGACATGGATAAGACCAGGGAGCACTGAAGGAAATCAGATTGATCACATAGTAGTTTCAAAAACTGTTAATGACGTGCGATCATACAGAGGGGCGAACGCGGACAGTGATCACTTCATGGTACTTGAAAAAATGAAACAGGCGATACACAGCAGCAACTACCGGCGGCAAACAAAGAATCAATGGGACAGGCTAAGGCTTAATAGAATCGAGGTCACATCAAAGTATGAAAAAGAATTACAAAGGAAACTGGAGCAAAATAAAGTAGCTAAAGACGTGGAAGAGGAATGGAGAGATATTAAGCAATGTATCAAAGAAACGGGAAAAAAAGTGATAGGATATAAAAGGAAAACTGCCCCTAAAGAATGGTTTGATGACGAATGCGAAAAAATAATAGGGAGGAAAAGAGAAGCGAGAGCAAAATACCTAATCACAAGAAGTGAAATTGGCAAGGGAAATTATATGGAATTACAGAAAGAAGCAGTAAAAATGTGCAGAAATAAAAAGAACGAATGGCTCAAAACCAAAATGGTAGAAATCAAGAATAACTACAATAAACATAACACAAAAATGTTCTTCCAAAGAATACAAGAGGAACATAGAAAATCAATTATCCGTAGAAGAGGAATAAAAAACAATAAAGGAGAAATATAGCACAACGAGCATAGAATCAAAGAAATATGGAAACAATTTTACCTAGGCTTCTTAAACCAAGATGGCTGCACGGAAGTAGCAGATGAAGAAGCAATAAGTAAGGAAGAAGAAGAAGTGCAGAGGCCAACCTACGAAGAGGTGATTGATGCAATTAACAAGTTAAAGAACGGGAAAGCGGTAGGAACAAATGAAATTTGCTCAGAATTAATAAGAATGGGAGGCGAGCGCTCCATAACAGAATTTTTAAGTTAATAACAGAGATTTGGGACACAGAAAGAATGCTAGAAGATTGGGAAAAATCGATGATAGTACCGATACCGAAAAAAGGTGACATGTGAGAATGCATTAAATATAGAGGCATCTAATGAATAATGGAAAAATGCTATGAGCATGGAATCCATGTACATTTATTATTTGTTGATTTAGGCAGACCTTTGATAAAGTAACTCGAAATAGAGCTCTTGAAAGAATTAGAGCGACCTAAAATATCAAAAAAAATAATAAGGCTAATCAAGATGACCATAACTACTACAAAAGCAGTAATAAAAACAAACGAAGGCATTACAGATGAATTCACAATTAATATCGGTGTGCGACAGGGAGATTGCGACAGGGAGATACACTCTCAGCAACGCTATTTAATTACGCAATAGAAAAAATAATTAGGGAACCGAGAAAAAGGGAACAATAATAAATAAAGAAGTGCAAATTATCGCATACGCTGACGACGTACTGATTATGGCTAGAACTCAAGCCGGATTAGAAGAAACTTTTCAAAAACTAAAGACAGAAGCAAAAATCATGGGATTGCTAATAAACCAAAGCAAAACTAAAATAATGAGATTGCAATGAAAAGAAAGTACTAGAAGACATATTAAAGTAGACAATTTTGAGATCGAAGAGATGAGGACGTTTAGATACTAAGTAGGAAAGACGAGAACGACCCAAATAGTTGTCCGCATATAATAATTTGTTTTCTTGAGTGTTTTTGAAGTAAAGACAATAATCTACTTTTGATCTTGTAAAACCTTATTTTTCTGTTACACTGTTAAACTTTTCATTCCAACATGGAGGAGAATTTTTTAAACAATATAAACTCTTCTATACGTCCCATTCTAATCCTAAAGTTTTACAAAATTTCTTAAATTTTTGTTTCTCTAACGGCTTAGTAAAAAATATCCGCAACTTGATTTGCAGATTCAATGTACTTAACATCTATTTCATTTCGATTTCCAACACTGCTGATTGAGATCGTCTGGAAAATGTTGACTCAGTCTGGTGCGATATTTTTCTGTCAGATTTCAAAATTAACATTAATGCAGATTGATAGCCTAAATATAATAGATTATGAATTAAAAAAAAATTGACGACCATCAAGAATTTTCGAAGAAATAATGAGATTGAAGTTTGATTTTTATAGCACAGACCAATTTTCGGGTGCTAAATAGGTGTAATGTGCACACCTAGAGAAACGTTATGTGCGTTAACGTACACTTAAGCTTGCAAAAAAGATAAAGCTAATATAAGTACTTTTATGCCAAGTATTTTTCTAGGGTATTTGAAACAAAAGATCCATCATAATCCAAATAGAAGGTTCTATTGCAAAAAAACTTTGTCCAATACCTATTGATTATAATGTTATAATGATGCTCATTTCAGTTGAATTATGTAGCCTATAACTCACGCATGAGTCACAATTTATAACTGACTTCATTATTTACTCGTTGCCAATCAAACTAATTTGTCGAGTATAACGTCAGAGCTGTTAACGAAAGTGGGGAGGTGCTGGATAAAATTATGTATGGCACATTTGAGTTATGGCAAATATGCCACTCGAGAAAGCAAAATCATTCGCCTTACGGCTTGTGGTTTAAGACGTTTATCTCGTGACTTATTTGCTACAAAACACACTCGTCCCACAAATAATTATTAAATAATTGACAAATTTCTACCAAAGAGAATTTCAGTTATTTTATGCAATTAGGTATCAGAAATGTTATGGGAGAGATAATTTACGCATGCGCTGTAGACAAAAGTTAGAAAAAAAAAACAATTGACAAATCTCTGCAACTTACAAGTTTAGTCCATTTTGGATACATAAGTAGTTTTTAAAAACTTGCTGCACATGCACAAATTATCTTGTTACAATTTTACTAATATCTAATTGCAACAAATTAATTAAAATTCTCTTTGTCAATGATTTAAACATCGTTTTTTTTTGTAATTTCACACATGTATCTTAACAGTAATTATATACCAAGGGAGAGAATACATTTTTCTGGCCTGAGCGAACTATTTCCCGAGATCCGAAGAATCGCGGGAAATTAGAAAGCGGGGACCAGAAAAGTATATAATTACTGTTTGGTTCTATTAAAGAAGAACACTTTTAAATTACATTTATTTTAACTTCTTTATTTTATAAAAACATCTTCACAAAAAAACACATTTTATTTTATTTTATTCAAGTCACATGACCTACTCACTAGGACCTTTAACCGTGTTGCCACTAGGCTTACAAAGCAGTTTTGCACATGTCCAAACATCCTCCTTTTTTTTAAATACAAAATGAACGTCAAATAATTTGTTTACATTTGTGAGCCTCTGTTGAATTCTGGCACAAGCACCGCAGTTTTCGATTTTGTTGAAGCACTGCATTCTACTTCTACATCCCTAACAAACAGGGGAGTAAATATACCAGTGCAGAACATTATGTCAAATGAGGGTCCATCCATTATTTAATTAATTAATAAATTTTTTTATTTGAATTTTGAATAAAAATCTAACCTAAAACCAATAGCCTTAATTTGACAGATATATGATTTGACGTCACTGTTTATTTGTCGCCATCCCTACTACAGCGCCTAATATAGGCAACCCAAAATACGAATTTTATAATTTACTTATAGGAGAAAATTAATTTCACAGTTCGGAAGCAGACTACATCATGAAACGTTCTCAAACTAGTAGTGCAAAAATACTATTTTATTTTAAGTATTTCCCACTGAAAATATTACTTTCGAAAGGGCAGAAATATGTAATAAAATGGTTAATAAAATATTCTCTTATCTTCCAGTATAGTATCACAGTATACCTTACTATTATGGAACCGTTCTCGTAATACGTTCACAATCAAAATTGGCAACGTTGTAAAAACAACAATAGTAATTTGTCAGGTTGAGTTTAAACCTTCATGTCAAATAGAGGTTAACAGACATCTAAATGCTAACTTAAAAAGAAATTCCAAAGCCGCCTGCTCCTATAAAATATACAAACGTGCACATGTATAAGCACACGCAAGCGCGCGCACACACACACACACGCCGCGCGCGACACGCACAATATCACACAAACACAGACATAACAAACACGCACACACACGCATATGTATATGTATGGGTTGGAAGGAAAAAATTAAATTAACGTTTTAGTTTTCCAAAATTGAGAAACAGTAAATAACATACGTATTCGTATATTTGAACCTATTAGTCATAGCTTCTCGATTACTATTAGTCAGGATCAGGACAGATCCTCACTTATTAGATCGTTTTAAATTTTGACCAATGGTTACCGTAGCAGGTATTGTTTTGTCGACATAGAAAGCAGTAAATAAAGCACGCGCTTGACGATACAAGTTCTGCAAAATTAAACATATTAATTTTCTTTCTCCAACTACCTAAATAAGGCTATATTCGAACCGTACTTCGTACCAAAAGTGGTTTCAGGGATTATTCGGTGTCTCCATGGCAACTGTACAAACGGTATTTTACTTTTTTCTAGTTCAAAAGACCTTGATAAACATCAGCGTGACTGACTTTCTTGAGATGTCATTATTTCAAATTAAGGTATCAAGGGTGTTAAGGTATAACAATGCCTCGAGGTCAACAGTGTACTTCCTGAGGGCCTCTGACCCGAGGGCATTACTCCTGTAACACCCGTGGTGCCTTCTATTTTTAATGTTCTTTTAGTATGTTACTCAATTAAAAAAGAGATTTAATTTTATTTTTGACATTTATTGTCATGCGTATTTTTAGTAATAAAGTGGGTTTGATTTTATTTTAGCAAAAATATAATCGAGTTTGTTCAGATCACCTTGGTTTCGTAACTATGCATTCTGTAATTTCATAATGCCCTAGGGCATTATATCGCTTCTAACGTGTTTAAAAATAGGTACATTCTTGGGAAATAACACACTAGAAGGACATTAAATACATTTTCAAAATTTTCGCATGTTTATCACAAACGCTTTCAGTCATAAGCAGTATTGACATGCAATATAATTTTATTTTTATTTTCGTTTTAACCAAGTGTAAGATTATTTAATTGTTTTGAGTGATTATCTTCTATCAACAGAATTCTAATCAACAAGTCTGGTAACTGATAGCGACAAAATGAGAGGTTCCCAACCAAGTAGTTAACTGCAAATAAATGACTGAATATAAAGGTAAACATGAAAGCAGAAAAAAATTGTTTTATTCCTAAAAAATGCAATTTTGGGACTCGGAAGGTTGGTGATCTCCACTTCGCGTCATTCAACGACTTTCTCCTTCCTCCCGAAAATTGACATTTTTGTACTAATGAGACAAATACGGCATTCTCCAAAGTAAACAGTACCGAAATATGAAGGGCCATGGAATGGCTTGGGCGGTGTCTGTTTGCTATGTTTGGCTTGTTTGTCATTAACTGTCATAATAATATGCTCGTGTTAACATCGTTTTAAAAATGGTTCTGACAACTGAGGAAAATATATTTATAGTAGAACATTATTTTTGTTCATACGAAGTGGACGGGCAATTGCCCAAGTTTAAAACATGTTTTTGAAAAATATCGGGAGCAATTTAATAAAGCTGCACCCAATAAAAGCGTAATGTTAGCAATTATTGAGAAATTTCATCGCACTGGTAGTGTGTTGTGTTAGCGCAAGGGTTCTTCAGGTCGTCGAACAATTGGTACCAACGACAATGACACTTTGACGAACACCAGTGAAACATCCTCACGTAGAATGTCCAAAGGCATTGGTAGTTATCCATATCGTATTCAAACTGGGCAACGACTAAACGCTGTGGACAAACGTTCAAAAAAAGTTTATTGTGGACGCGTGTTGTGTGTGTGCAGTATCGGGGCACAGTATAATAGGTCCTTATTTTGTTGAGGACGGGAATCAACACACAGTTACTGTTAATCAAGAGCGTTACAGGCAAACCATCATTATACCTTTTGTGAGAGATTTAATACATTTTTGGCGCACACAAAACTTACAGTTGAACAGTCAATGGTTTAAAAAGGATGGCACCACAAGCCATACAGCCACACGCTCATTAGAACTTCCCGCGAGCATTTTGGAAACAGAATAATTTCTCGTGGAACGGACTTCGATTACCCTTCACAATCACCTGACCTTACGTCACCTGATGCATGCATATGGGTATGATGGGAGAGTCACTATTCCGCTCTGACGATGCATCAATAGATATTGTGCAGAACGACAGCAAACAGTAATAATACATGAGGGTTTAATAAACATGCGTTAAGATAATTGACAAAAAAAGCTTCTCTAATCTATCTTAATTCACCCCGACGTCCCTTTTTTGCCATGTTTTACTATGGTTAGTTAGTAGGTTGTGAATCTGGGAATAAGAAAAAACTGCTTATGTTTAGAAGAGTGCACTGATGTGCACCCTGATGGATTAAGGCTTGGAAGTTGGGAGTTTGATAAAGAAAGATGGCGTTCTTAATAGAAATTAAAATACACTTTATTACCTTGGGTTCCTGGTGTCTTCTGGCCATTTTCGGTTTGTTAATTTTTCCTGGATGTGGTTTTTTCTGTTTTGTTTATTCCCTCCTGGTTCTCTTCCTGGTCCCGACGGTCTCCTATTCTTAAAAAGGAATCACTTGTGTTAACAACGTACATTGGTTTATGTTGTGATGGAGTAAACATCAGGGTTCTGACGTAGAAAAGCTTTCAATGGTTTTTGTAACAATGACGGGGATGGGGGATAAATATTGATTATTTTTTTAAACTGAACTTTAACATAGAATATGATTAATTATTAAATAATCGATCGGGATATCTGACGTAAAGAATTCCATGTTCATTTGGTAGTATTATTCTTCACTTTATTAGTTGAGTTGATCGGTCTATTTCCACAGTTTTTGCGCAGTAGTTTATCGCAATCACGAAAAAGTTGAATTAATATATACAGGGTGTCCCACGACGTTTTTACAGCCGATTATCTCGAAAACTGTTCAAATGACAAGTATGAAATTTGGCAGTTGTAAACTTTCGAAACTGATGCTTATATCTACCATAAAAAGACTTACGGTTTTCGCTCATTTCCGGTCACATGACTCGAACATAATTTTTTTTTAATGTGACAACCGGCATAACATTACATTTTTGGTAGACCTTTAAAAAATAAATTCAACCACAACACACTTGTCACGGTACTTGGCCAAAAAAGTGAGGAGATTCTCCTTCATGCTGCCATGTGCCATGAACTGTATTACAAAAAAATTTAATTAGGCCTCACGTGACTGTTTCTAATTGCAGATATTTATCTTTGACATTCCAACAACTTTCTAGATATTGGAGTGCAAAAACTTACTTTAATAGATTAACTAGATTTCATAATAATGGTATTGTTAATCGCCATAATTGTCATTACTGGTCACAACAAAATCCATAATGGATGCGAGAAACCAGTTTTCAGACAATATAAAGTGTCAATGTTCAGTGTGGTTTATTTAACGGTAGGTTGATTGGTCCCTATTTTTACGAACGTTAGCGGGAGCAAGATATTTGGATTTTCTTCAAAATGTTCTCCTAGAATTACTTGAAGATATTCCGTTAAATCAAACAATGTGGTGGCAGCAAAATGGAGCATCTCCTCACTTTTTTGGCCAAGTACTGTGACATATATGTTATAGTTGAATTTGTTTTTTAAAGGTCTACCGGTTGTCCCATTAAAAAAATTATGTTGGAGTTCGGATCTGACCGTAGGCAAGTGCTTGGGAAAAAATCATAACATATGAATTCGTCTCAAGTGAGAAATGAAGATGTAAGCAGAGTCCGCTTCCGAAACGTCGCGCTCAAAAAGCAAAGTCTTTAGAAATAGGCCGATCAACTCAACTAATATGAAACCACAGTACCAAAACACTTAATACAGTATTCTTCACTTGTTACTATAATGTAAATTAACAAGCACTAGCAAATATTCTAACACACAAAAGAATAATTAGATTCGATTAAGTATAATTGTTTGTTTGTTTTCAGAACTTTTCCAAAAATTATTTCGACAAGACTTATTAGTAGCAAGTTTATTTCGTAATTTCCTATTGGCTGAACGTATTTTAAGATCATTCGACTGTACACCAATAAGCTTTCCTGCGCTTCCCGACACATCACAGCATCCTATGTGGTTAGCATGGGATTTTGCATTAGATTTAAGTTTAAGTCAATTACCAAGAATGATTAATAATGACGAACCTTATCAACATTTAGCTTTCTTCGAAGAACAATTAACTGCTTTCCAAGTTTGGCTTGAATTAGGTAAGTCTTACTTTTATAGTGAAGTATGTTAGTTTAACGTGACTTTTTCAGGTTCTGAAGATCGATATCCTCCAGAACAGTTACCGATTGTTTTACAGGTGTTATTGAGTCAAGTACATAGAATGCGCGCTTTGGAACTTCTAGGAAAGTTTTTAGATTTAGGACCCTGGGCTGTTAATTTAGCGTTATCTGTAGGAATATTTCCATATGTTTTAAAATTGTTGCAAAGTTGTGCTAAAGAATTACGACCACTACTTGTTTTTATATGGGCTAAAATATTAGCCGTCGATAATGTAATTTAGCATATATTTTTACCCAAAATAGTTTACGATATCTTTATAGACTTGCCAAGCTGATTTAGTTAGAGATAAAGGTCACAATTATTTTCTATCCGTCTTGCAAGATCCCACTGTCGCTGTAAGTACACAAATTTAATTTGTTTATTGCTGATGGATTTAATTTAAGTCTGAATATCGTACTCAAGCTGCATTTGTACTAGCATGTATTGTAAATAATTTTCGTGATGGTCAAGAGGCTGCTAGGCAAGGATCATTAGTTAGTATATGTTTGGAACAATTATCTGATCCAAGTCCAACATTACGACAATGGGTTGCTATTTGTTTAGCACGATTATGGGATCATTATGATAAAGCACGATGGACAGGTGTACGTGATATTGCACATGAGAAGTTGTATATTCTTTTACAAGATCCTTGTCCTGAGGTGAGTATCGGGTAATTGTAATAATAATTATTTTATTGTGATAATAAAGGCGAACTTGTGTATTACTAACTTGGTAAATCGTAAAAAAATTTGTTTTGGGGAAATTTTGTTACAAAGAAATAATTTTTTTTAATGCTGTTTTATAAACAAATACAATTACATACATGGTTATTCACGTTATACGACACGGAAGATTGTGGCAGAACTTTTTGACTGATCTGAAAGATTTTTTTTATGGATAGATGCTTAATAATGCTACGTTTTAAAAATATTTTCATGATATACAGGGTGGTTCATGAAAATGAAACTTATCGAAGTTGTAGTGTTATTTTTACATACTGATATCCTAACTGCAATATCCATATTACAAAATGTTACAATTTTGAGATTATTAGTGCACTACGTTTTCTCGTTTTGTCTGACACATTTTATCGAAATTCCGTAATGTAAATTTCAGCCGAAGATGACTTTGAAATTAATACTCTTTCGCGTATGTTTATATAAATAACCCGCATCTGTGCCTTCTGTAAAATTCACTTTTTGGTAATATAAGTATTACAGTTAGACTATCACTATACAGGGTTATTCTCGTTATATGACACAGAAGATTGTGGCTAAAGTTTTTGACCAATCCAAAAGATTTTTTTTTTGTTGAATACATTTTAAAAATACCCATCAGGTCAAGATTGTTAAAGGAGATTTCAATGCCAAGATTGGGAAAGAAAATAATTTGAGACCAACTATCGGGACAGCACAGTAAACATAGTGTGTCAAAACGAAAATGGGTTGAAATTGATAGGATTCGCAGCAGAAAAAACTGCAGAATTGCCAGTACTTATTTTGAAAGGAAAAAAATCTATAAAGAAACGTGTAGCTCCAGATAATAAAACAAAGAACCAGATTGACCACGTGCTAATACAAAATAAAAATGCAAAGCTAATATCTTGAAGGGGAGTAGACGTAAATACAGATCTAGTAAAACTGTTAAAATGGAAAGGAGTACAAAAGGAACCATAAGATACACCAAAAAATAAGACGTACAATGTAGAGAATCCAAAACAAAAAGAAGACAAAGAATTTGTAAAAACCATAACTGACTATAGTATTTCTAGGGCAGATTCGGTGAGCAGAGCGACGGGTGGGGTGGTAAAATGTACATTAGAAGTGTTCTCAAATATAGAATATGTAAGAGTAGGGTTTTACAATTGAATTATTGGATGTTAGGAGTAAACATAACGATAGACAAACATAACTATCTAATCTGTAGTGTTTACCATTCTCCCAGCAGTTTGAATTCTGAATTTTTAGACCATTTTGAAGAAATTTGTGAACAAATTAGTGATAATGAAAGAAGTACAGTGCTGATTTTAGGTGATTTTAATATACATTATGATAAAGACAGTACATACTCAAGAAGACGAAAAAGGTGTGTTCATTATTATGGAATGAAACAGCTGATAACGGAATATACACATATATCACCAGAAGGACAAACATCATTAATAGATTTGGCGATAAGTAACTATGGTGAAATAATGTGCAAAGTGCTAAGGCAACCGGTTTTCAACAGACATTCACTTATTGAATTGAGTCTAAAAGCCCAAATAACTAATGATTCTTAAACACAATAATTCAGAAATACAAAATGTTATTGTTGCAACAAGGTTTGAGAATTTCTAGTTGTTGAATGAGGAGCAGCTGAAAGATATTATGGAGTCTATGCCCAACAAAGGAAGTTCCGATTTTATAAAGATGGAGGTCATTAAGCTGTATTTTCGAGAGTTAGAAAGTGTAATGGTTAATTTGATCAATAGTTCTTTGGAAAATTGGGGAAACGCCTCAGTAGCTGAAAGTGGCAACAGTTGTCCCTATCCGGAAGTTGAAAGGAACAAATCTTGCACAACAGTTTAGACCTCTCAACAGTTTGCCAACATTTACCAAAATATTAGAAAAGGTGGTATATAGTCAACTGCAGGAGTTCATAACACAAAATGAAATAGACAGACAGAGATTGGTGAGAAAACTGTGTAATTATGGAATAGGTGGTTTAGTGTTGAGATGGATCGAACATTAGTTGTCGCATAGGCAGTAGAAAGTGAAGTGCGAAGAAATAACCGCTAGCTGCAGAATGATTGAGAATGGAGTGCCACAGGGAAGTATACTCGGCCCACTTCTCTTCGTCCTTTAAATAATTGATGAGGGAACTGTTTTGAAATATTATTGCAAGTTGCATTTGTTTGCGAATGACACTGTAATATATTGCACAGGAAGTAATAAGCTGAGGTAGAACTGAAGTTAAATGAAGATCTTGAAAGAATCGGTACATGGCTAGATTTCAATAAGTTGAAGCTAAATTCTGATAAAATTAAGGCGGTGGAAAAGAAAAGTGTAAAATTAGATAAAACAACAGGTAAAATTGGTTGATGTGATCAAATATTTATAAGTCGTAATTGACAAAAACCTGACATTTTCAGAGCAAATAAGCTGTGTGTAAAAAAATTTCCAAAAAAATTGGTGTATTATACAGGTCCAGTAGGTGTTTTACCAGAACTACAAGGAGAACTGTTTTCAATACGATTATATTATCTCACTTCTGCTTCGCGGGAAGTCTTGTACCTTGCTAACTCAACTGACATCAAAAGACTTCAATGCTTGCAGAATAAAGCAATGAGAATTATCCAGGGAAAAAGAGAGACACTAGAATCAAAGACATGTTGAAGGAGTTGGATTGGATGGAGGTTAAGAATATGCTGGAGATGAATGCTTTAAATTTTGTTCATAAAGTAAATTTGAAGCTAGTACCAGATTACTTGAAAGACAAATTGGCAAGGTTTTGTGAAGTTCATGATCACTGAAAAAGAGAATTTTATGTTGGATCACAGGAATACTAGAGCAGCACAAAACTCTGTCTTTTTTAGGGTAGTTATACAGTGTAATAAATTGTCAACCGACTTAGGAAAAGAGACAGAGTTAAAAATTTTCAAGAGGAAACTGAGAAGAATGTATCTGATGAGACTGAACGAAGATAGAATATATTTGGAAAGACTGATTTATAAAGATTGGAGATTATTATTTTGATATTTATGTGTTCATTGTGTTTATATGTTAATTATGTTTGTATGTGAATTAGTATAGTATAATGTACTAAATAAACGGTGTTATTATTTAATTTTGGAACATGTGCATATGCCTTGGATCTAAAAATTCTAAGATGACTAACGTTCGCTTTGTATCCATTCCAGTCCTCATAAGGTATTCTGTTAGTAACTTTGGTCATTATCATGTTTTGTAAATAATTGGCACACATTACTCCTTCACCCCAATACTTATTTTGTAGGTTTCCCTCTATTAACATACATCGCATCATTTCAGTCAATGTGCGATTTTTGCGCTCTGCAATTCCATTTTTCTCAGGGCAGTGAGGAGCTGTTATTTGCTGCATTATTCCTTGTTGTTTCAGATAATTTTTGACCTTATGACTCGTGAATTCACCACCACGATCAGATCTCCAGATTTTTAATTCCTTATTAAATTTTGTCTTTACCATTTCAACGTATTCTTGAAATTTGCTTAGTTTTGCTTTTTCTATACTATTGTGTACCGACTGAAATCGTCAATAATTGTTAGTATATAACGCTTACCTCCTGGCGTTTCTGTCAGCGTTAACCCACATAAGTCACCTTGTACCAAATCTAATATTCCCGTACTACTTTGTGTCATTTGTTTTAAGAATGGCTTTTGTGCCACTTTTCCTTTTATACATGTTTCACAATTTTTCAGCTTCTCCACATTGTTAAATTTGCTTCATCTACCATTCCATCTTTAATTTGTTTACTGATAATTTCTGGATTATAATGTCCAAAACGTTTGTGCATTGGTGTAAACATCCATTCAAACTTTTGGTGGTTCATGCACTCATTGCCTTTTCTAATGTGCATTGTAGCTTGTATAATTTTCCATTCGAAATTCCAAAAGCATAAACTACATTATTTTTCTTAATTTCACAGTATTTACCATAAAAATTAACACTGAATCCAAGTTCGCTTAATTTCTTGACTGATAGCAAATTATTTGCTAGTGTTGGAACATATAAGAACATTCTTTATATTTATCTTTTTCCCATCTTTGATAATATATTTTACCTTTACCATGAGCTATTACTGTATGTCCATCTGCAAGCTCAACATTGTTTCAATATCAGAATAATTTGAAAAATAGGATTTATTGTTTGCAATATGAATGCTAGCTTCAGAGTACATATACCAATCATCACTTTTGTCCTCTGTGTCTTTAATCTGAAAACATATATGCGAATTTCCATCTTCATTCCAATCTTCTCTTGACTCTTCATTCACTACATTGTTCACCATACTGCTTTTATTCTTTTCTTCCGGAAATAGCAATTTTATTTATGTGACCAGGTTTGTGGCAATAATTGCAAGTTAGTATTTCCCTGTTTTTGGGTATACTTCCACTAAGTGTATTAATTTTCCTTTCACTACTTCTAAATTTAAATCATCTTCAGGCCTCCCTTCAAGTGCGGTAACCAGATTTGCATAACTTTCAGGTAAACTACTAAACAGAAAAGCAACCATTAATTCCTCTTTCAAGAACTCACCGAGTGCTTCAAGTTAGTTATTTAAATCCAACATCATAATATAAATACCTTATTAGTGAGTGTCGACTTCTGATGGTGTGCTTCTAATTTCTTCCAGGCTTCTTTGGTTGTTTTTGCATCTCTCACGTGTATTACTTGATTATCCTCAATTAGCAATCCGATTGTTGCTCTTGCATTTGAGTCTTTATTTGTCCATTCGGTTGCTATGGGGTCAGGTACCTGTGTGATTATTACTTCCCATACCTCTTCTCGTAATAAGAACAATTCCATTTTATATTTCCAAAGTTGATAGTTGCTACCATTTAATTTTGTTGTACTGAACTTAGTTTCCATTTTTTTTTTTATAACTTCACTTTCTTTATTTGCCTCCAGAACTTCCTATTTACAGTTCTGGGCCCATAATCCGTTGTCACACAGTGTCTAACGGTCTTAATGAAAGCATTATTAAGTTACAAACGTGTATTAATCTTCTTATATCAGGCAGTTCAAAATTGACATCAATACAATCATTAAAAAAAAAAATTCAATTACGCAACTACTTGATTAAAAGCTAAATATTGTATACAACATAAATATTATTCTGACAAGGATCACTGTTTTTGTTTTACTCGTCCCTAGCGTCTCTCGCCTCTCTGGTCTCTCCCTCTCGCCTCGCTCGCTCGCCAGAGATCCGAGCACGATCAACTTCTATTACAGTGAACGTTCGCTAGTTTAAAAATACACCAAACAAATCTGCGTTTAAAAATAAATGTAATCTAATTAGTGTAGTTTTTATCGGGCATGTTCGGATATGCTCGGCTACATTCGGGAGACGGACCGGTAGAGTGCTGGGGTCGTGGAAACGGTCTTCGATGAAAGCCTCGAGTCATAAAATTTTACCTGTATGAGGTATATTTTTACATCTTTGAAAAGCATCCGAAAATACGTCGATTATATAGAACCTGCAGTTACTTAGATTTCTTATATCGCAAAAAAGATCTGCCTGCCATAACTCAAAAATGTTCCTCGCAATGTACCTGTTTCGAGTAAATTTTCTCACTGCAGGTTTATGCATAGTGTACACTTCTTGTTTCTGTAACTATACTCTTATATCTTCCCTAGGGACATATTTATAAATCTAGTCTGCTTTTTGACAGAGGTATTTCTGTTAAGGCAGAACTTGTATGTAAAACTGTTTTATGTGATAGTTTTTGCCGCTTAAGGGTAACAACTTGAAATTAAAAAATAGTATTCTAATAAGCGGAAAGTATACTTAACTTAAAAGCTAAGACCCTTTTTAAAAAGGTGTTTCTGATAAGACAGGCAGACAGACCTTGTATGTAAAATAATCTAGAGGCGAAATCTAGCTTAAAGAAGTAGACAGACTTTTACACCTCTCTCTGACACTTATTGTAGCTTCCCATTTACCTGCCCTTTCGTATTAACTATAGCCTCGTTAGTGCGATTCTTACCTACATGAAGGTATGCGTATTATTTTTAATATATATATATATATATATATATATATATATATATATATATATAAAATAATACGCTCATAAAAATACTATTAAGATTTTAATGTATTATTATTCTTATAGGATGACGTCATAAACCAACTCTACAATAGCGTCAGCTGTTATTATATAGACATGATCCCAGTTCATTTGCTTAGTTAGTTAATTAGATAAAGGTATGAGTGTTACGCTATTTTTTCTATTTGCGGGTTTAAACTTTGTAGTTATACAGTCGCATATAATAAACCATTAAAGCCTTTTATCTTTTTATTTCCGTTATATTAATTTTGTATTTTTAGCAAGCTGTAAGTTAAATCAAATCAGTATTTTTGAACTGTTGCTTATTTTCGCAGGCTGTAAGTTACGATTTGATTTATTGCGATTTATTGATTTGGTTGATTGATCTGATTGATTCGATTGAGCATGGTTTGTTTGAGATTGATTTGCTTAATTGATTTGTTTGTGTATTTGATAAAGAGTCGAGAGAAACGAGAGAGAAAAATGGTGGAAACGAGAGAGACGTGCACGATCAACCTCAATTACAGAAAACATTCGCTTGTTTAAAAATTACCTCTAGATGGCGCCACAGACAAACCCTAATTAGTCCTAGAAATATACCGCTAGTTGGCGCCACGTCTATTACAGAAAGTATCAATTTGTCCATACACAACTAGGTGGTGACACAAATTCAAATTTCGCGCCAAACGGACCAAGACAGGAGGGCGCAGGCCCTAACACAAGTTCCTATACCTGTCTTACAAGTTAGTATTAGAGCCCCTTTATTATTATACTATCTCCAGCCAAGGGGGGCACGACAAGAGAGCGCAGACCCTGACACAGCTTCCTATACATGTCTTACAAGTTAGCAATAGGGCCCCCTTATTATAATACTGTTTCCAGCCAAGGGGGCCAAGATAAGAGGACGCAGAGCTTAACACAAGTTCTTATACCTGTCTTACAAGTTAGCATTAGGATCCTCTTATTAGAAAACTATCTTCAGCCACGCGGGCCACGACAAGAGGGCGCAAACCCTAACACAAGTTCTTATACCTGTCTTACAAGCTAGGATTAAGCCCCTTATTATTAGAATACTGTTTACCGTTAAGGGAAGCCACGACAAGGAGTGAAGGCTTGAGAACGAGTTCCTATATAAAGGCTGACCTCAAGGTAAAATAAGTATGTTGTTACTTAATTACTCGTTTATTTTGAAGTAATTTTTGCATTTATAATGCTGAAGGTTGACTTCAACGCCAAATCGCTAGAAATATACATGTTAACTTAAACAAAAATTCAAGGCCGACACTTATATAAGATATCAATAGTACAGTTTAACCATTTTCATTCATATTTAAATAATTAATTTTTAGACTTACCTTGTGACATATTAATAGACATAACTAAATTAACTCAAAATTCCAAGGCCGACCGCTTCTACAAAATATCAATCATACAAGGTCATTTAAAAATGTCACCCATTACAATGCATGAATCCTCCGTTTTATGTTGAAAGTGACTTTACAATCTCAAGGTCGTTATTCAGATATTGTAAAAACTTGAGCTAGCACTTATCGAACCTTATGAATTTTTCTTGCTATAGATTTACCTTATGCTGTCTGTAATAATTTTAATAACATTTTTAAACTTCATATTAGATGCTTCTATCAATAATACGATTTATTCATTTACATTTAATTTTTAGTCTTACCTTACGTGTAATAATAATTTTAATAACGTTTTAGGATAATTATGCATTCTCTTTTATAATAAACTCATTACGAAAAATAAAATCACGCTGTAAAACAAAAACAATTATCCTTGTCATAATGATATTTAAACTTCCTGTTAGATAGAAATAGACATAAACACTTTGTTAACTTTAAAAAATACCAAGGTCATCTGCTTCTATCAATAATACGGTTTAATCATTTTCATTAATATTTAATTTTAGTCTTACGCTACCTGTAATAATAATTTTAATAACATTTTTTAGGATAATTATGAAATCTCTTTTATAATTAACTGGTTACAAAAAAATAAAATCATGCTGTAAAACAAAAACAGTGATCCTTGCCAGAATAACACTTTGATAACTTTAAAAATACCAATGTCATCTACTTCTATCATTAATACGATTTAATCATTTTCATTCATATTTAATTTTTAATCTTACGCTATCTATAACTGCCTTACGAGATTAGGGTCTCTTATTAGAATACAATTCAAATCAGAGGTTCGGACCCGAGAGCAAGCTCCTATACCTGTCGTACAAGCTAGCATTAGAGATCCTTATTAGAATACAAAAAATTCACAAGGCCAACTCCAAGTCCGGACTTGAGATCAACCTTGAGGTGAAAAATGCGTCCCCCACGTGGACGACCTTGGGAATTCACAAGGTCAAAAAGTGAAAGTAGTGTACCACTACTACTAATAATGTTCAAATGCTCATACATATACCTGTCTCGCAACTTCCTTAAAGTTATATGATATGCATATAAAACACAAACTGGTCTGTTTCTTTTACTGTTATCTCTGAAAATATTTCTTTTCAAAATTTTATGATTTTATTATCTTACGCAAATAGGTAATTTAAAATTAAAAATTTTGTTTTTGTGACAGAAACGTGATTTATGATTTGTCTATTAATTGATATGAATTCAAAATACAATTCGTGCCCCTCGTTGATGGCGACAACTGTAACCGTATTCACTTGTTGACGGGTCTAACTATAACCGACCCATGTATTTAACACAACAGATAAAACAATTTTAAATCGTCATTACAAACAAAACTAGGATGCGTGAACTAAGGGCACGCCGGTTTAAAGCTACTGCTAAACATGCAATCGAAAGTTGATGTAATAATCCTCTAGATATCAATTCAATAATGGGGACACGTTTACTAAATTATTATGTCACGTTGTTAATTATAAGGCATTAAACAAAATAAATACAAAAATCTGTTTATGCTCGCGATCTTCTTTCTTCGCTTAAACAAATCCGTCATATACAAGGCGGCAGCTACGTGTATTGTTGCCTGGATGTGATTCTTGGCTTCCAACAAACAAAAGTCAGTTGATACTACAAAAACTTGGCGAATAATTAACGACAAATGCTTCTTCCTGTAGTAGGCTTAGATTGCTGTGTAGTTCTCCGGGAGATATATATATATATATATATATATATATATATATATATATATATATATATATATATATAAATGGAGTTGATCGGCATATTTCCACAGTTTTTGCTTTTGGAGCGCGACGTTTCGGAAGCGGACTCTGCTTCCGTCATCAGTCTTAGTCCTGAGAAGGACTGTTTTCGCACTTGAGTCGAATTCATATGCTATATATAATTTTTTCCCAAGTACTTGACTACTCTCAGATTCGAACTTGGTACCTTTCACTTACTAGTCTGACACCTTTACCGCTGAGCCACTGAGCAATCCAATATATCTTTTTTAGAACATTATATATATTAAACTTTTTCGTGGTTGCGCAGAAGTTTATTGCGCATGTTGCGCAGGTGTATTACGCTTAAGCTATTCGCGCATTATTGGAATCCACATGGGTTTCATTTCTACACTAGCTTTGCTTATTGGATTTTCTGCTAGTGCGATGTATGTGGCTTCTTTGAGTTTTCGACCAGTTGTGTTCTCATCGTTTGCCACTATCTGTATGTTATCCCATTGGACACGGTGGTCTTCGTTCCAGACATGTTCGTCGATTCTTGATCTTTCTGTTTCGCCCTTGCGGACGTTGTTCTTACGTTCCTTTGTTCTCACTTTGAGTAGTCTATTGCACTCTCCGATGTATGCTCTGTCGCATTCGCATGGTGGTTATATACACAATTCTTGGAATTCTGAACTTCACTGTATGGTTTGGTTTTGGTGAGTATACCCCTGAGCGTTCTGGTCGATTTGAAGGCAGAGCGTATCTTGTATTTGCTGCCTATCCTTCGTATTTTGTCTGACGTACCTTGTATATATGGTATCGCTGTATATTTAGGTTCTTCTTTTTTCGGTTACCCTTTCCCTTGTTATTAACTTAAGGAACAAAGTGTATGTAAAGAGCTACCCTTATTTTTTAACGTACTATCAGCTGTAGCAATTACGGTATATAATTCTGGACCACCTTTATATATATATATATATATCACACACTCGTCCCATGTTTTTCTTGGCTTGCCTTTTCTGTTTCTCTTATATTAAATTAAATAAAATTAAATTTGTAAGCTCATTCACAAGATGTTACACAGTCCATGTCCCTTAACAATTGACGTTTTAGTGATACCTAAAGAATTTGTAAAAACTCTAAGTATACAATACAATTATTAGTTCATACTTGGCACAGATATTTGCGAATTAAAACGTAATATGAGTATTCCCTCTATTTAAGTAGCTCTCGTAACACACTAAAGTGTACATAAAAGTAATGGTAACCTTGAAACAAGCTAATGATAGACAACCTTAAAACAACATAAAATTCTACATAGTTACGACTGTTTAATTGAATGCTGCGAAATAAGAGTTTTGAGATTAATAAGTATTAATTTTGTAGGTAAGAGCTGCTGCTGTATATGCGCTTGGTACATTCATTAACTCAGTCAACGAAAGGTCTGAACATGCGAATAATATAGATCATTCAATAGTGATGATGCTAGTCAATACTGTAAGTCGTGATATGAGCAGTTTAGTACGTAAAGAATTAGTAGCAGCTTTACAATGGATTGTGGTTGCTTTTGAAAATGCTTTCCTTAATGTCGCAGCTCAAGAAAATAATTTATGCAATAGTCAAGAGAATACACCAACAAGTACTTTAAAAAGAATCGGAAGCAGGTAATTATTTTTTCATCAAATACTATCTAAAATGTTAACTTATTTCATACATTTTCATTATGGATGGAAAGTGTTAATTGTATAATGTTTAATATCTGCAGCTTACCCAGACTTCTCTATTTACCAGTGTATGTACCAATTATTAACTATTTTTATGCTCTTTTAATAATAATTGGTTAAAAAGATTACAAAAAATTCTTTTACGATTATGCACAGAATGTCACGATATCAATTATATTTCAATTGTACAATTTGAATAAATAGACTATTATATGTGTGGATTGTTGAGTAATTGCTGCAACCATTTTAAATCTTTAATTAATTCACAGTTGACAATATTTTAAAGGTAAATCAGTGTGTTATTGTCTTACACTTTAGTACTCAACTTACTGACTTGTATGAATAACTATGTTACAATTTTGTTTGTGTATTTTTTCAATCTATAATAGATCATGAGAGTACGTCGATAAGCCTTCATCAACCCATTTCCTCCCGTGTGGTGCGTTTTCACACCACGTTGTTAAATATTTTTTTAAAGCATGTGTAAGAATGTTGACACTGCATAGAGTGATGTTAGAACACGTGAAAGTATTACCTAATTTTATGAGTATTTTGATTATTTATTTATTTTATTTTTTATGAACTGCAGTTTCACTATTTTTGATACATTTCTACTATGGAACTTGTAATTGAAATACAGGTTGTCCCACAACGAACCGACGCGATCGATTTCTCAAAAAGCACGCAATGGAAAATTTTTAAAATTTGGCAGTATACCTATTTTGATGGGGGCAACTCTACTTAAATATTTTCAAGATGGCGACACTTCCGGTTACACCGGAAGTTGATGTTAACCCTCCTATTTAAATATATTATTTCATTTTTAGATTCTATTAAAAATTTTAGACATATCTTATGTATAATGTCTTATAGCTAACTTTAGCCGTTTTTGAGATATTTAAAATTTTACGTCAAAAATGACGTTTCCACACCCTAAAATAATTAATAATTTTTCCCATCAGAAAGCCTTTAGTATTCAATTGGGGATGGATTCCTTGTATAAAGGGACCTATTTTCATATGCTGAGTGCATATTTTGATTTCAAATTAATACAGGGTGACCAAAAATTAAGCACAAAAATTAAGTTATAAAAAACGTAAAAAATCGTTTTCTTAAAATAGAAACCCCCTAATTTTATAATGCAATGCTATCTTATTTAGCATTAAAAATGAGGGTAACTGTATGTAAAGTTGTCTATTACAAAAATGTGTGGTGTTCGAAATATTAGCAATTAAAGATCTTGTTATTATGAAAATGCTATGTTTTATAATTTTTGTTAGTTAGCTATGACAGCTCCCATGATGACGTTAAAAACACAGTCAATTTCAATTGAAATTTCATATTTCTAGTTGTTTGATATTAAGTAATCATTAATAATCATGCCGGTACGATTAAACTACTCGCATGGAGATTATTTAAATTTATTAATTATCTACGGTGAATGTAACAGAGTTTTGTCAAGAACCTGCGAGATATTCGCTGAAAGATATCCAGATAGACAGAAACCGAAAATTTACAAAAAATGGTCATTTTAACTGACACAATTGCCATCTTTGGAGTGATTCGAATCCCCATGCCGTAAAAGTCCGATATTTTCAAGAAAACTGGCAATTTAACGTATTTTGTGCCGTTAGAAATAATAGAATAATTAAACTAGAACTTGAATGGTAAGTAACAATAAAATGTTCATTTATTTTTCTATTTTCAATTACGTTTTAACATTTTGTAGGAGAACGATATTTAAAATCTTCTAGAAGATTTGGATGAACAATACTTAAGCAATTTACGTCTGGCGGAACACAGGCAACATTTTTACTAGCACGATGGCGCCCCTCCACATGGAACCTTTTCTGTTATCAACTTCTTGCAAGCGACTTTTTATGACCAGTGGATTGCTAATGATAGACCTTTCCTGTGGCCACCTCGTTCTCCTGACCTTACAGTCTTAGATTATTTTATATGGGGAACGATAAAAAACATTGTGTAAGGGACGCATTTGCAAGTTTGTCTTAAGATTCCATTAGAGCAGCTACTCTAAAATGTGAAAAATGTTTGGAAGTTCAAAGTGGACATTTTGAACATTTATTAAATTAATTGTTTTTCTCTGAATTGGTTATTGTTAGCATAATTATTTATTATTAATTTTTGCCTTAAAACTCTGTTACATTCACCGTAGATAATAAATAAATTTAAATAATCTTCGTATGCATAGTTTAATCGCCCCTGCATGATTATTAATTATTACTTAATGTCAAAATAATTAGAAATAATGACATTTCAATTGAAATTGATTGTTTGTTTAACGACGTCATGGTAACTGTCATAGCTAACTAACAAAATTAATAAAACAGCATTTTCATAATAAAAAATCTTTAATTGCTAATATTTCAAAAACTACACATTTTTGTAATAGACAACTTTACACAAAGTTACCCATATTTTTAATGCTAAATAAAATAGCATTATAAAATTAGCGGGTTTCCATTTTAAAAAAATGACTAAGTTTTTTATAACTTAATTTTTGGTCACCCTATATTAATTTTAAATCTAAATATCTACTCAGTATATGAAAATAGGTCCATAAGATATCTATCTCAAATTGAATAATAAAGGATTTTTTATAGGAAAAATTATTAATTATTTTAGGGTCTGCAAACGTCATTTTTGACGTAAAATATTACATATCTCAAAAACGGCTAAAGTTAAGTATAGGACATTATACATAAAATAGGTTTAAAATTTTTGATAGAATCTAAAAATTAAATAATATATAGGATGTCTCATTTAAAATAAGGGAATAAACATCAACTACCGATATAACTGGAAGTGCTGCCATCTTGAAATTATTTTAGTCAAGTTGCCCCCATCGATATTGGTATACTGCCAAATTTTCAAAATTTTCCATTGCGTACTTTTTGAGTAACCGATTGCGTCACTTCGTCGTGGGACACCCTGTATACGTATATTATAGTTATTGTTGTTTTATAATTTTTATATATTTATGCTAGCAATATATTTAGTTTCCCTCAGTGTATATTTCATATTATCACAGATGTATAGACACTACAGATAGCTCATGACATAGGGAAATTGGGCAACGTAAAATGTACTCTTGTAGCTTGCGCAACATGTGTTGAGTCTCTGGTGTAGATTTGTTTCTGTACTTATTTCAGAGTGAAGTGACCTACATAATCTAGATATAAGAGGCAGTTTTCCTGATGGTGCTGAACTTGTGATTTACCAGATCATGATTGTAAATACATATTGTTTGATTTTCGTGACATACTCGTTTTACGGCAGTAATCTAATATTGGAAATTGAATGATGATCAGCGAATTTTATTCATGAAAGCTACACCACAGATGTATTATACACATATGTATACATCTGTGTTACACTTTCAAAATTCTCAACATTCCAAAATCAAAAGAGAAACTATAACATTTTGCTGATGACGTATGGAAATCATAAAACACTCCATGAGAAATGCGATTTGACTTTAAATACAATAAGTATGTTATACATAGTTTTTTTAATTTGCTCTGCTAGAGAATTATAATATTAGATGTAACACACACCTATATTTTCCGGAAATATGGAGATATTGCTTAATAAAAAATAGCCCATAAATAAGTCATTTACAACTTATGGTGATCTTCTGACCGACTCTGGTTTCTTGGAAGTACAGGGTACATTTTCGTATCTTCAAATGAACTGAATTTTATCATTACAATAGTATTCACTAACAAAATTTTAGGGATATTTAAATAAATGTTATGTGCTATTTTAATTATTGTGTTTAAATTGTTCCTTTACGATACCGAACCAGAAACTTTAGTTGTTAAAGTAAACGCGTAAATGGATCTTTAGCCTCTTTTCACAAGAGTCCGACGTCCGACGGATGTGCGGCCGTATTTTTGTTTTCACACTACTTCGTACACTCGCGCTCATTTATGCTCATACACTTCGACACAGGAAGATCTCATCTGACATGTGAAAAGATGCTTACAATTATTGAAAATGGATAACCGATTTCTTATTTGTAATAATTAACACGTGGAGATATGTTAAATCGCTACTTGATGTCTCGATGCTAATAAACCACAAACTTTGCACCACTTTGTGCTTCATTCGAGCTACCCGCGGCATTGACATACCAAAAATAATATTTGAAAAATAATGGCATAAAATTATCTTTTTATACGTTTTCATTCATTAAAAAAAAGCCTCTTTATTTTCTGCACATTTGAACAAAATCTGTTGAATTACGTGACGAATTTTTTACATTGAATCAGAGATATAAGAATTAAGCTTATTTTTTGTGCTTCTAACATTAAATAACATGAAAGAATTCAAATCCTGTATATCGATTGGTGGAAAATTTAATAATTATTTACTTGCAATATCTAGACGCTTCAAATAAAGAGCCATAAACAAATATTTTTATAACCATATGTGACCTTGTTAATATTGTATTAAGGGATAGTGTTTCAACAATAAACAGAAGCAACTAGATATTTTGACCGCACGCGTAGTAAGTGCGTAGATTATTATAGATCTCTGTAAGTCAGTATATTTTAAGTTTCGAGAGGACATCTGTATTTAGAATGGTGATATTATTATAATAACCAATACGAGCACTATGACATTTGAAAGTGATGCGGTTCGTAAACACACCATTGGTAATAATCATATACAATTGCCTGGATAGGTGCATATTTCTGCAGGTTTTTGCACGTCTTAGAAATTCAATATAGGAAGAAGTCAGTATGCAGATATGATTCAAAAACTTTGTAAGTGCTGTGGTAATAGTGGTGTATCAATAAACGTGACTAAAATGAACTTTTTGACTCAAAAAGAGATGCAATCTGCATTAGAAGAAATAGTTACAGAAATTGAACTAGATCGAAATAGAGGTAGGTAGCCACTTCAATTATAGTGTAAAACAATTAATTGAAATACAAGTAATTATTGTTGTGACTTTAAATATTAGATACTATTGATGCAGTTTATGTACCTCTGGAAGTAAATGAGCTCACAGATAATGAAAAAATCGATGATGATGCTGAGGCAGCTAAAAATGACCGTTTTTGTCAGATGGATATTGCCAGCACATTTGAGCTACACTTGCCAAATTTCAACAATGTTGTGGACGGTGATGGTGAACACGATCTGTCAGACGAGGAACCCTAGCAGCAAAAAAAATCGATTGTGCTCTTCTACGAGTTCTACACCGGAAACTGTTAAATTGAACAAAGGCCAGATTGAGTATACCCATACACCTGTATCAAACGAATTTTATGACCATCAGACTTTTAGTGCATTACTAGTATTTAGAGCTCCATTAGAACTATTTTTTGATGAATCGTTAACAGATACAGTTGAATTTTTTTTGAAATACCCCAAAGACAATAATTGTCATAATTTTGAGTTTGTCCGAATGGAACTACTAAAATATTTAGAAATAATTATATTTTCTGGATATCACACCCTGCCTCAAATATCAATGTATTGGTCCAACGAAGAAGATAGAGGTGTAGCTAGTGTTAAAAATTGCATGAGTCATAATCAGTTCCAAACAATTAAGCCGTAAGTGATAACAGTTTACTAGATGATAAATTTTTGAAGATGCGACCCTTTTTGAATAAATTAAATGACAGAAATTTATAGTGGGATGTATTTGCATTTAATTCATCTATTGACAAGCAAATGATACTATTTTGGAAGACATTCTTGCAAAATGTTTATAAGGGGTAAACCTGTGTAGTTTGGTTTAAAACTGGTGCTTTTGTTCCTCGGATGGATATTTATTTTATTCATTGCCATATGAAGGAGTTCAGACCCAAAAAGAAAAATTACCTTTGGACTTGGAGCTCAAGTGGTCTTAGATTTGCATGAAGTAATAAAAATACTAGTCTTGCATTAAAAATATTCTTTGATAACTATTTTTCGTCTTATAAACTGTTTTGTTGAGTTTAAGTGTAAAGGATTTTTTGCTACTGGAACCATTCATGAGAATAGGACAAGCAGTTGCACTTTAGAAAGCGTAAAAAGTTTGTTAAAAAAGCACAGTCTTTTACGATATCGCTTTTGAAGAGGTTTCAAAGATTTCACTTGTAAGCTGGAATGACAATTCTATAGTAACAGTGTGCAGTGATACGTTTAATCTACAGCCCTTGATTACAACAAAATGCTACAGTAGAAAGGAAAAAAAAAGAAATTACAATTTCACAACTGAATGTTATATCTGAATACAATAAATATATGGGTGCAGTGGACCTTCACAACACTGGCATTGCCAATTACAGATGGTGTAGAGTGTTAGGCAAAAAATGGTGGTGCCCGATATTTTGTAACTCGGTCGACAGTACAGCTGTAAATGCTTGGAAGCTACACAATATTGTCAATGAAATTAAAATGTCCCAAATTGATTTCAAATCTTATACAGCTTTACGTCTGTTGAAAAGTGCACCCAAAACCACAAAACATGAACAAACCACTGTTATTGATGAAGTGTGTTGCGATACACTTACACAAAAATATTTTTACAGATATTGGGCCCATGTTCAAATTTTAATTCGTCATTAACATCGAGAAAGACTTAGTGTGTGGGCTGGACTAATCAACAATAGGCTTATTGGGCCATTTTGTATTGATGGCAATCTAGATACTAACAAATTTCTTAGGCTTTTAAGGCCAGATCATTCCTGAATTGGCAACATTAAATATTGATAATATTTGGCAACAAATGGATAGTGCTCCTGCACATTCAGTTAGAACAGTTACCAATTATTTAAATGGCGTGTTTGGTGAACGTTGGATCGGAGATTTAGTGGTATACATTGGTCTGCGCGGTCACCAGACCTTTCTGTGAATGATTTCTTTCTCTGGGGACATCTATATAATACAATTTATAATCATGTAGAAATACAAACAATTGAGGAATTACGACAACAAATAGTCGGTGCTTGCCAAGCGTTGAATCCAAACTTTATACGAAATGCAGTGCAAGGATTTCATCACAGACTTTCTTATTGTTTAGAACAGCGTGGCGGCTATTTCGAATATTTGTTATAATTAATTATTAATGTTATTCATGTTTTCTTTATTGTTCGACATGTGGTTGACGAGAATTCATTCATTTTGAAATAAAATTTTACTCTAATCTTGTAACTTAATTAAGCAAAAAACAACTACTTAATTAATTTTTTTTCCTAAAAGCTCTTGATGGTTATTAAGTGTATTAAATATTAGTTTACAAAAAAATTGTTCTATTTTGACCCTCTTCCGTGAGGTTTCTAAATTTATACTGTTTGAATCTAAACTCATTTTAAACTTTTGAGACTGAAAATCGGGAAAAAATGGTGAAATGGAAAATAATATGGAAAAGTACAAGGTTTAAAAGGTCAAAGGGCCCACCGTACACATTGCCTGCATATTCTTGAAGGTCATCCTCTGCTTCAAGGTCACGTGGCAGGAAATGGTCAAGGTCGCTCTCATTGCGTATCTTGAAAGTTTATTTTGCACGTACGCGCTCCCCGCTTCAAGGTCAATTGCAATAGAGATACTATGGGGATCTACTTTGATGTCCCTGCGTCGAAGTCAACGGTATTTCAAGGTCTCTCTCATTACCTACGTATACTCTTTCAAGGTCAAATAGGGATACCTCCCCAAGTCAATGGTTTTTCAAGGTCGCTTACTTTACCTCCACAGCTAGGCGGATCCTAGACCACTCTTCCACTAACCTTCTTCTGTGAGTGTTTTGCTCAAAGCCATCATACACATTGCCTACGTATATTCCTCAAGGTCACCAATAATTCTTGGCTGAGCTAAGATGTTAATTCTTATAAATCAATTCTCAAGGTCAGGGCATTTAATAGACTTTTCAAGGTGCAGGGGATTCTACCTTTCAGGGTCATCAAGTAACATACAGATTGTCGTTGTCTATGGTAAAATGTGAGTCAGTTCTTGTATTGGCTAAATAGTAATAAAAAGATTATGCTTACAGTATGTGGATTCATAATACTACTGTCCTAAACCACCAGGATGAGGTAGTTTTCGTAAGAACCGGATCCGGTTCCCAAAGACGTAACCGTTTCCCAAACCAGGGGAGCCGTTTCCCAAAACAGCGGTTTGTTACCCAACACAGGTAACCGTTTGCCCACCATTTCAGGGTCACACCTCTGAGAAATCAATTTTCAAAAACAATGGTGGTCTATTGTTCAAGTAATTCTTGGCTGAGTCAGGGTCATAATTCCTAGAAATCGCCTATTGAGCTATCAAATAGATTGTTATCTAGGTCAATGGCTAAAATGTATTGGTATCAATTTTCAAGGCCAAATAGCAAAAAATAAACATAACTGGCTTTGCGCATGCGTGGGTGAGCAACCATATATAAATTTGCTTTAACTATAATCATTTCGTAAACAGTGTTTAGTGGTAATGCAATTGTGAACAAGTAAAGTCATGCAAGCAGCAATAAAGTCATTTCTGGAACGATCCAAACGACGGATAGCTCATGCTGTTTGTTGTTCATGTTTTTTTCAGACCTGAAAAACATGCATTCAAGCGATTTATTTGATCTAATTGATGGGATATCAGAGAACCAGGCTTATAATTCAAATGTGGGTGGTGATAGCGATGCCGATGATGATTTATTAGATTATGAAACTGTTGTAAATTCTGGCAGTACAACACGCAGTTCCTCTATTATTGCATTATCTCAAACATCAGTTTTGAAACATCGACATCGTCAAAAACTGCTGGTTTGTCTGTAATAAGTCCAGTTCGAAGCAGTGCTAAAAAACAACAGAACCAGTAAATCTTTCAGAAGTGTTTGAAGAAGATTTGGATGATTCAGTTGCAGACCCTGACTTTGTTCTAAAAGAATCTAGTAAACTCGTGGATATGCTGATCAACAGTGATGATGATTCTACGGAGAATATTAACTATGTTGTTGATTCTAAGAACGATAATAACAATCAGAATGGTTCTTCAAAATTGTATATCTACAATTTTCGAAAAGCTTATGTTTTTAGGAATGCTTGTTATCATGGGTTTTAGCAACGCTAAAGCTGTATTGGTCATTAAATGATAACTTTTATGTACCTTGAATTGCGAGTATTATGAGTTTGAAACGTTTTTTGTGCATATTACGCTACATACACATGAATTATAATAGTAAGATACGGCCTCTAATTTCATTTCTCAATGCGAAATTTCAAGAAAATTTTACTCCATCCAGAAATTGGTTGGCTTCAAAGAGCATACTTCTCTAAAACAGTACACGCCTTTGAAGCCAACCAATCGTGATTTCAAGGTATTCTTGTTCGAAATCGGCGTATGTGGTACGCTTAGAAGTATCCCAAGGCAAATGTAATAATGCACCAGAGTGATCTTTAGTAGAACGAACTGTTTTGCACTTATCTGAAAAGTACCATCATGAAGGATACTGTTTGTGTTTTGATAACTTTTTTAGTAGCTTTGATTTATTATCAAAATTACTAGAATGCAATACTTTTCGTACTAATCCTAAACATTATTCTAAAGCATTACTAGTAGAAGATAAACAACTAAAGTCAGGAGACAGTGATTGTACAATGAGTGATGACATTTCCGTTTGCAAATGCCGATCAAGTAATTGGAACACTAAACGTTACTAAAGCCAAAATTAACAAAATTAATGGAAGAGTGGTAGGTGTAGACAACTTTGTTAGAAGGCAAAGTCTGGGAATTCATCTACCAGTAAAATTAAATATTAGAAGCTGCGGGCTATTGCAGCACAAGAGCCAATGTAACTGTTTCATGAAAATTAAATTAAAAACTTGTTTGTTTTTATTTATTACATTCAACTATATAAAATAAATAAATGTTCAGTTAGAGTTTGTTTAATTTCAAAGTGGCTATTTACACAAACACAAAACATTAAAGGAATATTTTACTTACCTACTTTCTCTTCTCCCATTACACCTCACGGTGTTGGGGATAGAGGAATATTTAGTACATAAATAGTTTGTGGTCACTTATCTAGCCACCCAACTACGCCGTTAGGGCGTCATCAATATTTTATTTTTTACAAGCTCCATATGCTGTCCTGACTTAGTTACTAATAAAAAACTAGCAATAATTTGAACATTTTTATCTGCCCGTTAAAGGTTCTTAAGCGTTTGTCCAATATAAATAGAATTACAGAATGTGCAGTTCAATATTTAAATACCCGACATCAAAATGTCATTAGTTGAATCTTGCTCATTAATAAATTAATAATAGAATTTCTTGACAAACGTTTTAAGTTTTGCGCTTTTCTTATATTCATGAACAAAAATAAAGAGATTGTAGCAGTAGAATGTGAAAAGCGTCTTGGAAATGATTACAATAATTATGCCAAATTTCAAATTGCTAATTTACTTAAACAGTTTTCATTGAAAAAGAACAAAACTTACAACAACAAATCTTATAATTTTTTTTTTAGTGTAGAATAGAATGTATTAAATCAGAATATCAGTATACATATTTCTTATAAAAGCTTAAAATAATTACACTTGAGTATGTTTAGGGAATTAGTAAGTAATTTAACAGTTTTATATGTGTAATTCAATTTTTTTTGATTGAGTTATTGACAATTCAATGTAAACGTAACTGGCTTAAGTTGTACATAGGTGACTGAACACCCAGTAGTAGCCCAATCGGTGAGGTAACTTAATATTAACATATGGTAATATGACACTTTTAATAACGGTAGTATCTTCTACAAACAGACGAGTTCAGTGACAAAAACAAAACAAAAAAAGAGAAAGAAACAAATTTCCTGTTATTTATTAATTTTATTTCTTGTGGAATTAAGTTATAAAATTTTGGTGCAGTATAATTTACAAATCTCATATATTGTCAGGGTATTTTGAACACCCTGTATACGTAGAGGGTAATTTTGTTTGTAGTTTTATTCGCTTAGTTAGATTCCGTATATACATATTTTTTTTTTCTTTTTTCTCGTTGTCAAATTGAGTTTTATAGATTAATTTGTGTTTAACGTGTGTAGCGACCTTTAGGGATGGTAGGTGTATGGCGAGCTTTAGTTTTTTTGTTTGTAAATTAGTATTCCGTAAATTTAGGTTGTTTTCCCTTAGTATAGAAGTTTGATTAACGTTTATTTGTAAATAGTGGTATCTACGTTTAATTAAGGTTCATTTCGTTTGATTTCCGTAAAATATAATAGAAAGTTTAGTAATTTAAATAAAGAGTGTAGATTGATGTGTGTATGATGTCATGTTAGCGACTTAAAGTCGCTTAAGTATAGTTGTTCAGTGTAATAGTGAATATGTTGGTTTTGAATCATAGAGGAAGAATGTGGGACTGATTGCTTGTACTTAAATAAAAAATATAGGGATAATTTTGCTGACATTTAAAATTTTGAAAATTTACCGAGTCCTTACGGGCGAAAACGAGGTTTGTGTATGGGGTACCTTATCTTCCTCTTCTGTTTTTTTAATTGGTGGAATTAAAGTGGATAAGATTTTTTATGAGTAGTGGGATTCAAAATTCAAAGATGGATTTTGGTAATAATTTGGGTGATTATGAAACTGACTGCGCTATCGAGTAGTAGTACGGTGCCGTTTATTGTTACGCTTTAAGGGGTGGTTTAGAACGTTGAAATTTCGGACCTTGTGGTGTTTAACGAACGTACTTGTTGTGTAGTAAGGGTAGTTTAGCTACTCCTGAAGAAGACCTGTAAAAGGAATTTTTATTAAAATTGTTCATCACCAGAGGATTATACCTAGTGCCGATTTCGGTTTTACGTAAAGTTACCTAGAGGACATCGTCGTGTTGTATAGTGCTTCGGTGAAATCTTTGGTTTATATCGCTTCTGCGGATTTTAAAATCATCGTTCTTGCAGTGCCTCGTAATTACCGTGCAAAGCGTGTTTGAAGATAAGGAAACTTGCGCAATATATTAAAATTAACGTTATTTAAAATCGAGTTATCAACATTTTGGATTATTAGTGGAAATAAAACCAGTTAAAAGCTAAAAGTTATCAAGCAATTTTGAACGCTCACTTTAGTATCATTTTAAAAAGAAGTTATTAATTTAAAAGATTTTTTAACTAAGATAGTAACATATTTCGAGATTCATTCAAGGAATTGTTTGTGTATAAAAGAATAAACGTCAACAATTTCACTCATCATCTTGTCAGACCTGGGGGGAAACCCACATCCGAATAGCAGTAATTGAACACCTAGTTCACCCCCATTGTTGTAACACAGAAGTGGGGTCAAGTTAACCATTAAGGTAGTATAATATAGTTTTTTTTTGATTGAGTATTTTCAATAATTCTGGAACAATTTAATAGAACTTGTGGATATATTTTTTTTGTGTGTATGTACCTTAAATTATTTTCTTTGTATACGAAAGTTTGAAAGCGGAGTTGTTTTGCCTATTGAAATAAGTTTTTTTTTGTTTTAGATTTAATTATTTTAAGTAATTATATTATTGACACTTCGCCTTCATACTCTTCATTTTTTTTTGTATTAAAGGGCAATTGACCCTGAGGTAGTGTGGTCATATTTTCCACGAAATATTTAAGATAAGTGATTTAGACCGGCGTTACATCGATCGCTGGCCAGTCTTTCGTCGCCGATTAAGTATTTGTTTTTTTTTGTTTTTACGCATTATCGTATGTTTACATTTTTTTTATATTTATCTTTTTTTATTATTTTATTATAGTTTTGTTAGGTTTTATAAATGTGTTTAATTTCGATGGAAACTCTTTTGTGTTGCATAAAAGTTTTTCTTGCAAATTGCAAGTTACCGGTAATGTAGTTTTAACGTAACCAAGTTAGTTTTTTTTGATTTTATTGAGTAATAGCGTTGATAATATTTAGTGTTTTATTTGATTTTTTTAGTTGAGTATTAAATTATTTAAAGTGCATTCAAGAAGTTTGATTTTTTTTGCTTTGTTTTGATTATTAGTTAACGTCTAATTATTTACACTGAGGTGTAGTAACGTAAATTTATCGAGTGTGTATCACGCTTTTATTTGACAAGCGTGTGGTGCTTTTGAAGCCCTATTTTAGGTGGTTTGCTGAGTTGCTGTCCAGCACACCTGGAATTGATTGCGGATAGGTAAGCGTATGTTTTTTGTATGTTTGGACACGCTATGTACTCGTAATTTTGGCACGACGACCATTATTTTGACTAAACATTCTGGCGCCCTTAACCGAACCGATTTTGTCTTCATCCCCTATTTTGACTTACGTACGATTTACCATTCTAGTTGTGCAAAATTATTAACATCAATCCACGACCCATACGCTGACTAGCCGAGGCAAAAAGGCCAATTTATCTGTAATCCCGTTCTACCACCCGTTTATACCGTTACAATATGAACTTGTGTTACCGTATGACAGTATTACTTGTTTATTGTACTTATTCCTGGTGCTGTGCCAATGATCTACAAACTGTTTTTGATTACTATTTGAATGAATAAAGGTACATACCGCTAAAATGTATGAGGACTTAATGTCAAGTAATTTTTCAGAGTAAAGGAGTTCTGTTCGATACATATTATTTTTCCTGTTTATTACTTTTACAATGTAATTTTGAGCCACATTTAATTGTTTCAAAGAATTATTTTGGAGCTCTCCCCATACTATCAACCCATATCGAATAATTGATTTGTAGATTGATGATACCAGTTTTTTGCTCAATATCTCTCCGAGTGTGTAAAATCTATAAATCAACTTTCTAGTATGTGTGGTAAGTCAATTTATATGATGATCCCATTTATTATCAATCCATGGAATTTTGTAGATTGAACTTCATTTAGTACTTTGCTATTCTGTTGTGTTTTTAAAGATTTGAATTTTGGATGATCGACGGAGGTTAACGAGAATGCAATAGAATTGCTCTTCCCAATATTTAATGTCAGTTTAAAAGAATCTAGCCAATTCATGATCTTACCTATACCAGGTTCAGCTAAAGGGTAATGGCAAAATTATTTTTCAACGATATCATTTTAATCGAGTAATTAAAATGCTGTCATTTAATTTTTTATGTAGCTGTGATCTATTTATTTTTATAAATAAGAGTATTAATTACATTTTATCCAAGGTCAATGTTGTTTAATTCAAACGTTTTTTGAAGCATGCCGATGACTAAGAACAGAGAATGATCGTTGATTAATATTAAACATGGATTATTAAGAGGGTGCAGTAATAGATAAACATTTTTGAAGACAATTGTATCATTTAATGTTATAGAAATATGTAGAGCTTCATGATATATTTAAAAGCTCTTTTTTACGTTTTGCTACACTGATTGGCTTCTTCAGAATATTAATGCATGGTACAAGGTACACTAATATGAAAATCATTTCAATATATGTATATAATAATCTTTGACAAATGGTATACATTACCCCATAATTCACACTTGTAATTTTAGACAACTATAACAACGATTGGTATTGTTCGAAACACTTGAACAAAATTAAAAATTTTTGATTTGCCCATAAAAAATGGCGAAATTTATAGCCCATTCAGTTCTATAAATCCTGCATATCTTTAACGTAATAATAAATGACTCATCTCGTTCATACGAATCTAAATTACCATTTTATTCTGACAAATGGTTTTATTGCGGATTATTTGGACAAGACATTCGCAATAGGATGCAGATAACGCGTGTTTTTGAGTTGTTGTTAGCATCCAATAAACCACACGTTTAATTATACTTCAAAATTTTGATTTATTTGTTGATATCGTTGACATTCTACGCTTTAGCACATTTTTGTAACTATTTATTTTTTGAGTGACAAACAAATAATTTTTTTAAGGTCATTTATGTCTCCACTTACGCACAGTATCAATATAGATTATTCTGACTCTCTTGAACGATTAAAAAGAGTAGCATCCAGTTCGTCAATCAGTAGTTTAGGACATTCTGCTCTAGTGCATCATGGAAGTTTAGGTGCACTACCATACGTTGCATATGGTTCAGTTTACCTTAAGATATGGGCTGGTCTTTGTAGTCTTGAAACTGATCCCCATCCGCAAGTTGCACAAATGTGTATTGTTATTACAACATACATCAGAAATCAAGTAAAAGTAAGTGTAATCTTTACTGTAATGCGCTTTACCTAAAATTAGACTTTTTATTAGTTAGCCAAAGAACAAGCCGATAATCGAATGAGCGCGAGTATGAGTTTACCTCCTAGTCCGAATCGTGGTAGCACATATTTAACGGGGGACAGTCCACCTACGTTACATCCAAATACAGATTTACATCGATTTGCTGCTAGATCAGCGATGAGTAATCGCACACGTAAAAAACAACCGAGTACTACGATTAATGAAGATATAGAGGAAAAGGATAATGGTTTACGGAAGCCTTTAGTTACCACCGAATTTGTGCCGTGGGCGAGCAAACTGTTTGCTCAACCTTTAATGCAGGAATCACATCTTTTAGATGCCGAATCTCAGCCTTACTACGAAAGAGAGTGGAGATTTGAAAGGTATGATTGACTTTATTAACGTAGTAATAATTTTTTTATTTTAGAAATACCAAAATACGTTCAGAAGCGCAAGATGAACAAGTAAGAGTTCTTAATCACAGGTTAGAATCGCAGTTATTTAGTACGAGGTGTGCTTCACAACCTCAAGTTCTCCAGTTTCATCCCTATGATCAGCACATTGCTGTTGCAAGTCGTGATACGTTTGCGTAAGTTGGTGTGAAGTTGTATAAAGCAATTAATTTTGTGATTTAAGAATATGGGATTGGGGTCGTGGTGCTAAAATTTCATATTGTCATAATAAGTCACTGAAAAATCCGAGTAATAGTCGAATTACTGCCTTGGAATGGATCAATGGTCAGGATATTGCGCTTCTTATGGCAGCTTCAGACGATGGTAGCGTAAGGTTGTATCGACCAAATACAAGCAAAGAACCAACTCTCGTATGTGCCTGGCAGGCGTTTAATGAATTAATGCCTTCTTATAAATCCAATTGTATGTTTTTTGATATTTTGAAGAAAATTGCATCAATTCTTTTATAGTAGCTGGTGTACTTGTTAATTGGGAACAATGGACACAAACTGTGATAACTTCAGGTGATACCCGCGTGATTCGCTTATGGGATGCGGAACGCGAATTACGAGCTTTCGATATTCCAACAGGAGCCGATTGTTCTGTAACATGTTTAGACTCTTCGTATTCTAGTATAGCTCACGAAAAACAAAGTCGCTCGTTGGTCGAATCGGATCATTCAGATGATGGAATTTTTATGGGTATGGATAATGATACGCCCAACTTTAATAATCAAAAACAAGGATTGGTTGTTACCGGCTGTGCTGACGGATCTGTTAGATTATTTGATAGAAGGTGTCCTCCTAATGATGCACGTGTAAAAACATGGTTGGAGCATGCTTCATGGGTTTTAGGTGTACAATTAAGGGATAATAAAGTTATCAGTGGATGGTAAATGTTTTTGAATGGCATTGATAGAGAAAATGATTTCTTGATTATTTTAGTTGCGACGGTGATGTTAAAATTTTTGATATTAGAAAGAATGAGTCCATTTCTGATAATATTGTTACCCATTTACGCGATATGACTGCCTTTTCTGTTCATCGCAATGCAGATATTTACGCTTGGTAAGTTTGAGGTTGTTAAATGAATTGCTGTTCTACGTATATTGTATGGTTGTTTTAAAAATTATTGTGGAATCGGGGAGAGTGAGATTTAACAGAAATATTGCTTTGGCATACTAATTTTAAAAAAAAGAAAATAGTAATGCCCGCGGATCTTGATACGATCTAGACACGAGAGATTAACTATTATTATAAAATGGCAAATAGTTTTACTCATTAAACAATCCAAACTAGTATCTAGCAAAATGGTAGAATCAATCGTACTGAATCGATTACAATTGAGTGACCTATTAATTCCGGTTAGTTTAATTTTACAGAGCAGCTAAAGAAAGGTTACTTGTAACTTAAGTATATTTTTAATAAACCTAAGGCGACTGATTGAGTGTAAGGGACAGGAAGATGTTACGTACCTGAAAAGCGTTTGCCAAGTTATGCTCAGGGAGGCAAGTCCGTGGGTTCGACACTACACAGTATATTTGTCTAAATTAGAGGTGGTCAAATAAGTGCTAACTAGGTAATTTCAGCGCACTACCTTTATATTTAAAACGCAAACACTACCTGAAAATTAAAATTGGAAGATTTAGTTTTTCTCAAATGAAAATTAGCTGTAAAAATCACTAAGTACTAAAATATTAAAAATCATAACCTAAATAATTTTTAAGTAACTAGATGAAAAAGTTGTTTTAAACGCGAAATGACACTATTAATTCTACATGACACTGGTGTTTGCTTCAGTATTTGTACAAATGTGCCGAACAGACACCTTTAATCTGCAGTTCCTATGGTAGAGTATCTGCTCTGGCCCATCCGCAAATATGCTTATACGTGGACAGGCTTGAGCATGTTGTGTAATGATTTTGACATGTGTCTGCTTTGGCCCACTGATGATTACTCTATAACTCATCTATTTGAAAAAAAAATACGTTCAATACAAACTAAATCGACGAAAGAAACAGCTACATACATTTAGAAATCATAAAATAAAAATGGAAAGAAAACGAAGTAAATATTAGGTAATATTATGTGCTACATTAAAACAATCCAAACGGTACCTGGCTTGCCCTCGTAATCTTCACAATACGCGGTTATTTTGCCGATTTTGCTTCTTGGAATGAGTCCACTGGCCTTTTATTTTGTAGCATCCTTTGTAATATGTTCTTACTCGTGAACTACCTGGCAGTTTCTTGAATGAATGATTTCGCATTCGATTGCGATGCATATTTTAATAACTTCTATATGTAGTGTTTATACTCAGAATGGTAGCTTCCCCCTGATGATGTTTGCATAATTAATTGAAGTAATCGAAACATATATGTATGTAGGATTTTACATTTTGATCAAAAGATAAATATATAGTTTTTTGGTATTAGTAGTTTTGAGTTCATTTCAACACATTGCACAGTGTGGTATTTTACAAATCTAGCTGGACAAAATTATTTTATCCCATATTTGTGTGTTATTAGGTGGTAAAAAATAAATGAGTACATCAAAAAAATATTTTGAAAGTTTTTAACGTATATTTAAAAATGAAACATATTTTTACAACTAATTAAAAACATTAAAAATAATATTAAAATAAATAAAACAAAATAGAAATACGAAATTTAGCGCCGCGGGATTAGTTTTAATTACTATCAGATTCTTCAGAATCCTTATCAGATTCTTCAGGATCTTCATCAGATTTTTCAATACTTCCATCAGAGTCTTGGGATTCGATATCAGGTCCTTCAGAATCTCTGTGTTTCGTCTACTGGTATCTCACGTTCAACAATTGGAGTTGTTATTTCTAATAGTTCATATACTTCAGGTTTAATTTTACCACGTTTTGTTCTTGGAGCCGCACACAAACTCGCAATAAAAGGGTCTGATGAAATTAATAGTCTATTCAGTAAATCTCGGTTTGTATCAACTCTAGAAGTGTTTCGTGTGAAAAGTTCTCTGAATTTCCTATTGTGTTTGTTTCGTGCCTCTTGAGATTTTTCAGACATTTGACCGATTGGTAAAACACGAAGAAATTATATCTTTCCCATGAAATAAAATTTTATGCACGCTTACTGGCATTGGGTACCACGAATACTCCCTTATATATATATTTCTCTTGTTGCCTTGGAGAATTCATCGAATTTGTCAACATTTATAAAATATCTATTTATGGTCTCTAATATGACATGGAAGTGTTTGATAAGCTCAACATTGACCCCAGTTATTTCTGCTGACTTTTCAGCATTTTGGAAAAACTTACGAGCTGTGTTTCTGCCATTAGTGTTTCTGGTTTGTTGTTTTGGCATATCTACTAAAAGACCCAATTCACTTCTGAACTTTTCTTGCACGTACTTCTTTTTTTTAGCCATTTTGTTTTTATTTTCGATTCCCCTAGCCTGCCATGTTTTTATATCCAGACGGTAAGATATATGTAAGATGCATTCAAATAATCTAATCCAAGAATGCAGAGGTGACATGCCCAGAGATAGAATTTCACTTTTTACAGTCTTTTCTAAAACGAGATTTTCATTATTCATTTCTCTGGGTTTGGCACCACATATATGGCATGTTTGTGTAGATGCACATGAGGATACTGCATTACAAATTTTGCCGTCGATCATACAGAATATCAAAGTTGGCTTTACCAATACTTCCATGTCATTATAATAATTTTAGTAGGCAGCAGTGATGTAGCTTGTTCTTTGATTTTGTCAACTTCAGTCACAATAATATTTGTAGTTTCTTTGACAAACACAAACTTTATGGGTCGACAATATCTCGTTGATGATGTCGAACGGTTTTGCCATTACTACTTTGGCCATTCATTGTATACATTTGTATTGGCACCATTGAAATGCTGAACAAACTTTCATCATTAGAGTGTGATTCAGAAAATTTTTGTTTGTATCGGTTTTGTTCTGCTCCGTCACAACCCCATGTAACAATAATATCGACGATCCTCAAGTCTCTTAAAGTTTTCAGAACTTCTTGCACTTTGCATAATCTTAATATCGTATGATCCATTAAAGATTGAAGTTTAACTTCAGCATGTGTTTCTGTAACTTTAATTTCACTTGGATAACACAACTGTTTTGCCGCTTTCACTTTGTAGTATGGTGGATACAGATCCTTGTTAATTAATTTCATTTGCTCGCGTATGGATACCGTATTGATGTGTCGACGGGTTGGCATCAACCATTAATGCCAGCGCTTGATCATCCGAAAGCGCACGTTGGCGTTGTTTTGGGCTGATAAAACACCTCCGTGCTTTTTTTATTTCTGTACCTCTTCTGAGTGAAAACATGCAAAGCTCTTTAACAATACCTGCTGAATCCCTTTTTCCTGACTGTCAAAGCTGTACTTCGTTTGCCATCGATATCTCTTCCGGACGCGTAGTTTCAAGGAGATGACGAATTCGCCGTCTCTTTGTTTTTTCACTGGAAAATTCAAAGTTTTTCGGTAGTCTCCCGGCCCGGTTACTTATACCAGGTAGTGAAACATCAACGATAGCTTTACTGACAATACCCGTAAATGAAATGTTCGCTTCTAACCATGAAGAATTCCGCTTTTAGGAAACGTTCTCGGTGGCTTCCAGATTTTGACCATTTTTCGTCGATTTTGTGACTAAAATTACTGATCGTTGCTTTTAAACTCTTCAAAATATCATCCGAAACGGACTGAACACCAAGTTCTTGCAAAATATGATGTAACAAAGCATCTTGTCTTAATTTTTTGGCGTTAGCAAACGAAACTGCAAAAAACGAACGACGAGAAATTTGTGAAGTCATTCTGAAAATAAGAAAAAGTTGTATGAGTGTCGCAAACTTTCGCAAACAAATGAATATTTTTCTTGTAGTGTATAAATAGACTTTTCAGAAAAATATAACCAATGCATAGAGAAATAAGGAGAAATAAACTAAAACCCTAGATGAAACTGAAGAAGTACCGTTTCCGATTAAATAAAAACCACTCAGTTAATTTAACATTTATGATTAAACTAAAATACATACTAACAAAAAAAAATATGAAAATTTACCTTGAGTCCCACAAAAACGATATTAACACAAAATCACCACTAGGACACAGAAACACATTGTACTCATCGAGCAAACTTAGACGAATGCCAAGAGCGAAAGAGCGGTTGATCGATAAGGTTTGTATAGCCGGCCGTCTCAACATGTTTAAACCTGTTATTGTTTCGCGTAGGTTCCTGGAAAATGTATAAGATTGTAGTATAACTTGTTTGCTTTGAATTTGATTCGTGAAAGAATTTGTTAAGACATGCTCCTAAATTGACTTTTGTCTTGCTAGATTCTTAAAATATTACACTGTGCATTGGTTTAAAATATTAGATACAGACTTAAATATTGCAATTTGAGTTGATGATCTTTGAACAAAGCCATAATGAGATTTTGAAATAATGTTATAGTGTTATAGTGTTAACGATCTAGGAAACTCACTTAATGGTTGTGATATACAAAAATTTGTAGCTTTTATTACTTTTGAAGGAATTTCGTTGAGACCTGATGACTGCTTGTTTGGTAGATGAGAAATTATGTTACTGATTTCAGCAGGTGTGGTCAGAAAAAAGTATATGCTATTGACATTAGTATTAATTTGATAGTAATGATTTGTCATTTGTGTTTGTGTACAGTGATGTGTTTCTGCAAAAGCTTGTGCAATTGTTTCTGGATCACTAGTTACTGTATTATGAATATTGAGCGCAAATTTGTTTCTATTGAAAGAATTACTGGTATGAGAATTTAATAGATTCCATGCGGCTTTAGATATATTTTCTGAACTACGAATTTTTGATTGATTTAAATATATTTTGTAGTTATCAACGTAACGCTTATACAATTTCTTTTCAAGTGCATATTTTTGTTTAAATTCAGATGAAGAAGTTGTTTTGTAAATTGGGTAAAGTTGTTTAATGTAATTTGCCCAAATCGCTAGTAATCCAATTATGGGAGGTAGTTTTTAATGTAATTTTTGTTTTACAGTCTTGCTATTATAGACACTTTGCCAACTTTATGAAGATATTAGTGAAATAAATGTATTAATGTTTTCAGTCGAATATATTCGTCTATATGGATAGATGCTTTTAGATGGTATTGTAACAGGTATTTTAAGCAATTGTGCAAAGTGGTCTGATAAATTTGTATCAATGACACAGCAATTTAAATCTCTTCAAGAAGTGTTTGTAAAAAAGTGATCAATAGTAGTAGACGTTTTACTAGTAACTCGAGTTGGTGTATGGACTTTAAACCATAGAGACTGAGAATTTCAAACCATTTTTTAGTCTGAGAATTTTGTACACTTGTATCTATGTTCCAATCTCCATATGCAATAATGAATTTGGAATCGTTATAAGCTTCAAACAACACCGAAGTTACAATGGTAAAAAATGCATCTAGATGCTCATTAATGTATGAAGGAGACCTGTAAAAGCAAATTAGTATAAATTTAAATTGCTATAATATTTAATAGTAGTAAATTCACAAGTTTGTTCAATAGGAATAGTTTTTAGCGTTACCTTTGTAGCGTCCCCCAGATACCCTATCTGGAAAAGTGTAATTTGAACTTATTTGCAATAATGCAAATTCAAGAACAAAACAATCGCTAAGTGATTTCTCTTGACTTTACTGACAATAATGTTACTATTACCCTAATTAATTACTTGCCTTACTTTGACTTTCCTGGTAATAATTAAAACATTAGAATTTATTTACAAGTCTGATATTTAATTACTCGCAAACCTCAAATCTGATCAAACGAATTGGCCGTCTAGTGGTAGGTACGTTGTGCTATTTGACTGAGATAGGCTGGACGAGGTTAAGTATTGCATCATGTGGGGCAGGTAAACAATGAAACTACTCAAATTACAATTAACGAGCTTTGCGCAATGGCGGTTCAGCCCGTTAATATACTATTGTGGGAAAGAACCACCAATAAAATCCACTTTATTCATAAATAAGTAATTGCACAAGTACATTAATTAATCAAATAACACAAAAAAAAACAATGAAAGGGTTAAATATATAACAAAACACCATTAAATCAGGTTAAAGTGCGTACAGAATTATAACATTAAGAAAAAAATAAATAAAAAGCAGTTTAGTTACACATAAACACAATAAAACACCCATGCTGTCACACCCACAATTGTGTTATAAATAATCAGAATAAAAATCGTAATACCAAACATCTGGCCCTTTACAACCAATCATGTCGGTCTTTAAGTAAATAAGCACATAAAACAATAAGGCAAATTACGGTACATATAAAATACAATAACAGTAAAATTCCATAGGTGATGATAAGGTAAATGCAAGGACAAAAGAAAATAGACAAGGTATCCTGTACACAATTGTTTAGTGACTACTAAAGCACAAAATACATACGTAAAATTACAATAAATTACATATAAAGAGAAATTAATTCGCAGGTAAACAATTCTACTTAACAAACTGACAAAAAAACTAATTAAAACAAAGCCTTACAAGGGTAAGTTGTAAATAGATCATAACATCGTGACCGATATATAAGGTTGAGTGCGTTAGAAAAATACAGCGCCCCTTTCTCAGGTTACACATTCATCTGTATAACAATAAAAAGGTGTTTAATGGTCATCTGGACCCGGGAGTATGTACACACTCGCCAATTGCCTCTTAAAATTAATAACCAAGCGGTATCCGGTACCCGTTCGCCAGGCCCGCCTCTACACAAATATAAATATAAACAACATACGACAATGCTAATTCACCCAATTACCAGAGTGATGGAGCCTTGTACTGTTTTTTATTTTAGCAGATTTCCGCTTAACGAACCCGCGTGCAAATGAGATACCTTTGCAAGGCAATGTTTGATTTTTAATACGTTACATACGCTTGTAAAATTATTTACTGTCAGCCTTAATTTATATAAAAATACCTTCTTACACTTGATTATATATTCCTTTAATTGATCACAGACACAAATCGTTAACCTACGCGGTTTAACTTCAAAAAGGGTGACTTATTTATAGATTAATATTTGAAAAACACATTAAAACTAACACCCGAAAGAAAAGACAAATTAGCGTTGACTAATTCAAAGAAAATGTACACGCAAGAAATATTTTTAAAGACAAACTGTTTACAATGAAGGTATTTAATTAACCAAATAGATCTGGCTCGATCGACGCTCTAACTCTAACTGCTCCCGCTTCGATTTCAAAACTATCTCTACTCCCGAAAAACCACCCCCGTTTTTTAAAAGTAATAAAAAAACAATTACGTTGGAGCAGTTTCATATAAATTATTGAACATCTTATTTTTAAAAATATGCATTCGTCCGTAACAAGCGCTACATTTACGTCTCAAGTTTCAACGTACCAAACAAAGATCCCTTTGGATTCGCGCTGTTCCGCCGTAGTGAATTATTAAATATTAAATTTATACATCAAGAGTGCTCGTATACAAATTTTCAATAAATCGTCATGCCCGTTTCGGCAGAACACCCGTTTTTCTACCCTAATATATTGTCCCTTTTTCTGTTCAACCTTTACTCAAATATCATTTACAAACATTCCCACATTTCTTACAAAAAGATACATAAAATAAATTATTCCGAAAACATTAGCAAATGTACGACGTATTATCAAGATATTACAAATCCACTAATGATCTTTTCTATGGCGATTTGACAAACGTTTATTACAATAATAACATTTTCGTGGTCCGCTACCTACACCTTACTTAATTGATAATTGATGTGATGACCATATATAGCAACACCACCACCTTTTTTATGAACACGAACGTATTTAGTCAATAATTCGTAATTGGATAGTTGTAATTTATAAATTCGTTTTCTTTGCAACCATATTCTGTAAAACATACTACTGAGGGCAATAAAGTATTAATATACACATCCACTGCATTAAGCTTACTAGCAATGTATTGCACATTTAGATGAAATATTTGAATGTCATTTTGAGAATTACGTTTCAAGTTACTGATTGAACATCTACTGTTACGGGAAAATTTCTGATTTGTATATATTGCTAACTTCCTTCGATGGGATAGTCACCTTGAACGGCGATATTGAAGATGATTTAATCTCTAATTTTCCAATTTGCAATACTTCGATGTTGTACAGGGTTGGTCCGTATGTTTAGATAGCGTCTCCTATCTCTACTATAATAGCTGGTGAAAAACTTTAAATACAAAAGTTGTAGGGATTTATCTAAATCGCCAGAAAAGTCTACCAAACATTATACAAGGTGTCCCAGAAATACGTGGCAGACCAAACTTATGTTTTTTCAAATGGAAGACCCTGTATTTATTTTTAGAAATGAATAGACCGCATTTTTCTGATTGATATATATATATATATATATATATATATATATATATAGTTTTGAAGTTAAAAATTATTTTCTTAATACCGCACAGTTCACTATTCCAAATCATAATGCAACATATCCGTTACTTGCGTATTAGCTCAACCAATACCGTGGCATTCAGTGCACATCTGATAGCAACTAAGTCCTGATCTTCTGCAAGAACATCGAGCACCGCAGTTTTTCTTGCACCTCACAATGTTAAACAAACTGTCCGGCGCGACAGGCGAATCAGTTGGATTTGATTCGAGTGATGGCTCAATGCGCTTGCTAACTAATTTTACTAGACTTATCACAAACAGATTGCCCACCTGGTGATAAACTCTATACGAGTGTTGTCTAGCAGCACTGCTTGTAGGAGGCAAACTTGATAGCTTGAATTCGTCTGACAGAGACTGTTCTGCCACCAAGCGATGAAAAAAAACTTATTCTCATTTCGTTCAATGAAGTTTCTGTTGATTTGTTATAAATCATCAGCATCATTGACTCTTCAGCCTTGGCAATTTCGTCATGATCGACTTCTGAAGAATAGAAAACCTGAATTTCGTCGCGCAGTTTCGGGTTGGATTCAATGAGCTTGAACACCTTCTTTTTGCCTTTATTATAGGAAGCCGAGGTAGTATCGCATCCAGACATAGCATGAATAAAGAGAAGTGACTTTTTCATGTCTCCCAAAACATCTTGCATCTTGCCAATGTTGAAAGTTTGAAGAGGCTTTGAACCACTTCCAGCCATGATGTTTCCTACTGATCCCATCATAGACATCATGAGGTGACTATTACCCCATTCAGCTCTTCATTCGTGCCATCAGCAGCTACAATTTCAACGGCTTTCGAATACAGCGGCTGATCAAAAGTAACAAAACAAGATTTCTGGTTTTGTTTTCGGCATTCGTTGGCAGCAAACGAAAGAGCAGTATACATAACCGACGTATTTCCAGAATCCAAGTTGATAAACGACAATATCTGGACATCGCTAACTTCATACGCAGAACTTATACTTGTCTGCGTATACCCGTTCCAACTGGGTTTGAATGGGCCACCGATGAGATAGCACATCTGTACAGTACGACACATAACCAGCAGAAGACTTTCCAAGCAAAGATTCTTTTTCCAAATTCTTGATTGTAATTTTAGCCAGACCTTGAGTCGCAGGTTCATCTTATTGGTAATTATGATTTGCATTTGTTAATTAACATGGGCTTCCCTTGTCTACAATGATAATAATTATGAAATTAAACTCTAGAACCGACCGTTTAGTTTTTCAAAATAACTGTCATATGTTATGTGATTAGAAAGTCCAGAAAAACTTTTGCTTAAATAATCATAGCCAACTATAGTTTCCATTTAATAAAATGTATGTTTATGTCGTAACTCAAAAACAAAATCGATTTAACTGCCTTATAAAGAACTTAATTAACTACATATTTTTCTTAAATTGGGAATAAGGGAATTATACACATTTCAAGAAATTACAGTAAAATCATTTGTTAGAATTAGTTTCCTTGGGTTAAAATAACCCCGTTTAGACCAACTTACCTTAGTCCAATTCTGCTTCCTTAAAAAGTTTTCAAGATATTATGTCTAAACTTGGCACATGGGAGCTCTTCGGGTAGACAGACATGAATACCTATTTACTTTCAACGTAAAAGATAAAGGGCGCCACTAAAATCTTACTCATGTTTCTAGTTTCTGCTGCATTTTTCTGTGGATAATGATTTCGAAAGACTTGTTAACATTTCTCAAGGGTCATTTTATTTTCTTTAGAAAAGGTACTCTTATTATAGATCGCTAAATGATTCCGCTTGAGAAAAAAAGTGAACTCTGCAGAATGTACATATTTCATTTAATGCCAATTTAATCTAGTAGGTCGCAAAATCGTAATTCTGATTTGACTTCTCATAAAATATCTCTGGTGTGTTGTTTACGTTGTTTTGTTTTTGTTAGTTGTTTTCAGTATTTCATTGTTTAAGTATTAGGGTTCCGTTTTAAGAATACCGCGACATAATTTATTCTCAAATAATTTGGCAAGAGCGAATTTTTCTATCTGGATTTTAAGCTATCATCGACGTGATCAATCTTTTATAAACAACATTTTGTTTACGGATGAACCTTTACCAGAAGAGGGGTATTTAACTGCAGAATTGCCATATCTGGTCTGATGAAAACCCAAACTCCACAAGGGAGCGTCATTTTCAAGACGAATTCAAACTTAATATTTGGTTTGGGGTGGTGAACGATTCTCTTATGGGTCGTTTTGGACTCCCAGCTTCCGCCTGCATAACTTGTTTAACCTGCTGGAGGAAGTTCCTTTAAACGTTCGTCGTGGTCTCTTCAAGATGGTGCCTCTGCCCATTATCCACCCGCGGTGCAAAATCACTTAAATAATGTATTCCCGCATGGTTGGATTGGAAGAGGAAGTGAACATCCTTGGCCTTCACGAAGTTCTGATTTAAATCCAATAACTATATCAAAAAATTGTAATGCAATTAGAAATCTGCATCCATCGTTTCTTGCAGTACGAAAATTTTTTTTGAAAAGATGCCAAAGATGTGTTGGGGCGAATGGCGGACATTTTGAGAATATCATTGATCATAATTAAATACTTGTTCAATGTTTTCTAGTTTTTTAGTGGTTTGTAAATATGCAAGTGAAATATGTACATTCCGCAGAGTTCATTTTCCTCTAAAGCGGAACCATCTAGCGATATACAATAAGAGTACCTTTTTTAAAGAAAATAAAGTGACCTTTCAGCATTGTTAACAAGTCTTTCAAACTCTTTATCCACAAAAAAAATACAGCCGAAACCAGAAACACGGGTAAGGTGTTGGTGGCGCCCTCATATTTTTTACGTTGAAAGTAAATAAATATTCATGTTTGTCTACCCGAAAAACTCCTATGTACCAAGTTTAAACAAGATACCATGAAAAATGCGACAGCTATCGAAAAAAAGTGAAATAATATTAAGCCAAGGCAACTACCTCTAAACTGTTGCCCATTCTTTATGGGACACCCTATATATAGTGTGAACGGTAGATTTTGTACACAAAAGAATCATATCCTCTCTACCGAATTGAGCCAAAGCTGTGGCAAGTTAAAAAGAAATCAAAAGTAGCATTTGCAACTTTACAACCACATCCACAATTTCTTTTAATTTCTCAAAAAGCAACTCTACGTACGAAAATTTCAAGTGTTGCACTATTAATTAAACGTGGTACATTGTCAATGTCCAAATTTGATGCGTATAGCATTCTCTTAACCCCTTCCCACATTTATTTAGTATATCTCAGTGGTATTTCTGTTAGTGAATATCAAGCGAGCACTACCATGCTAACAGATAAAATTCTTTTCTTTAAACAATTTCCAATGGCCGGGACTAACGAAATGCACAGTTCCTTATACAGATTTTTGAAGTGATCTACTATCTGTTGTCAAAATTGGGATATTTTCAAAAATCAAAAAATGCCAATGTACATCCTTAGTCAAACATCACATTTTTCTTTTGCTTTCTAACTTCTTCCTTGCATGAACAACGTAGACCTAAGATTAGAAAAGTTGTAATCTGATTGAGAGGTCAAAGACATAAGTGTGATTATATCTTGACAACTAACCTACATTTTCTTTTCTTTGAATTGGTGGGTCAAGTATCTAGACACAAACGGAAATGTTTGGTATCTCTATGCCTACTAATGGTTATTAGCACTACCTGTCGCTAGAATTTTGTCCTACTAAAGGAAGTTCACCTTTAGTAACAGATCTTTAACATGTCAATCATCGTATTGACACGGGACCTACAGTTTTACTTTCTATCCGAAAAGAAGGAGTGCTTTGGTTTTTTTCCATTTTAGAAAAATGGCTATCTCAGTCAAATTTGAATCCGGTTTACAACATTTATCAAAATTTTATTTGTATTGATCACCATTCACATCCGTAATAGCAAATACATTAGAACACCGCACTCGGTCATTTTGTTACCAAACACATTTCCCTAGCGGACTATGGTAAAACTAAGTTCCACCATAGTCCGCTAGGGGAAAGTGTGTTGCTAACAAAATGTATGCTCAGTGTGGTGTATTGGTTCTAAAGTATTTGGTAATAATAACGTAAAAAAATTATTAATTTTAAAGTGTGTGGTTTAGCAAATGTGTTGAGATTTGAATGTTTTGTTTAGCTTTTATAGATTTTGTATAATTTCATAATTTTTTTTCAGTGGATCAGCGAACCAGAATATTAGCATACATAATATGTTGGGTACTAATTTAAATATAATTAGATTTCACGAAGGTTTTATGGGTCATCGCATAGGTCAAGTAACTTGTCTCACCTTTCATCCTCATAAAGTAGCGTTAGCAGCAGGAACGAATGATTGTTTACTTACCATATACTGTATGGAGAGTCGTAGATGACATGGGTCTTTATCCTAGGTGAACCCAATTTGGGGGCTTCTAGGATATTAATTAGTATAATTGTTATGTATATAGCTATACACATAAGGCATTTATAGAGAAAAACATTTTGTTTCTGCCATTTGTTGAACAAATTTATATTTACATTGTTTTATAAGCCATTTTTATTTTTTATATTGTGATTTATATGTTATTTGTTATCATTGTTCCAAAGAATCAATTTTTTAAGTTTTATCGCAGAATTTTAATTTTGACTATGTACTCATGCTACTACACTTATTTACAAGTGCTACTAAATAATAAGATTTATTAATTTTATATTTTACTACTTTATTTTTGTTTTATTGTATTGTACAGTGAATTTTAAATATGTAGGCGTAATTATTTAATTGTTATATAAATAGATGAATAATTTAACATACGTTTCCTGATTTGGTGCTATGTAGTAATAAATATTGTATATATAACAAATACTCTAGCGCTGAGCATTATTTATATTTAGCATTGTAATTACAAAATTTTTGCATGTACAAATTTGTGTTTCATAGTTAAGAATTTTAAATGAACAGAGCGAGCTTCTAAATATATAATGTACTTTTATGAGAACGGTAATGATGCCTTCTATGTTACTTTAAGAATAAATTTTACGTACTTCTATACTATATTATTCTAATTTTACAATAATTCTTTACAGGCTATTCTACTAATAACGGAATTTAAAATTGGCAATTGTTTAAATTCAACATCACTTAATTTATACAGCTTCTTAATATCATCTTTATCTGTTAATTCACTTAATTTTAATATATCAATTTCTTCACCATCAACCTGCGAGGTTACATTTTCTAAATTATTACAATCATTTTTATCAATAACAACGACAAGAATTTCATGTTCATTATCTTCAATTCCGAATTTCTGTAAACTTTGAGTTATATTTTTTGATATAGATAAATTAAACAGTGTTTCAGTGTATAACGTTTTCGTTGTCAACTTGTCGGCTAGAATTGCCTTATTTGCAGCTATAACCACTTGCAATGGATCGATGATCAAACTCGGCTTTATAATACAGCATTCAAGAGATTTATCTACTACTTTTTTTCTTAATTCTGCTACATTTTTTACATTACGGTAGAGTTTCATTCTTATTGTGTAATTTGAATTATCCAGTTGTAGTGAATAGGTCATTTTGTAGTTTAATATTAAATGTGTACAAGTGTGGTTATGTTACAAAGGAGAGCATTCAAGAAGAGCCTCTAAAGGACGTTTTACATTTTTTCACTTATGGGGTCACTAGCGATCTCTTTTTATTGGGCCAATTTTGACCAGATTAAGCACAGTTGTTCTTACCATCGCAATAAACATTTGTGGCAGAGGAATTAAAACATTTTTTTATTTGTTCAAACACTATCAATTGGGGAAGAAAACTTGCATTTTTTCAATCGTTTTGAATTGCTAAAAAACCCTCCGCTGATCTTATTAAAATTTCCTCTGTCATATTGATAGTCAATATTGTTACCTTCAAAACACAAAAAAAATGTGCTGATACCCGTTACGGTTGTCGGGAAGGTGTACCGAAATGTGTAAAAAAGTAAATCTACAGGAGAGCCAAAAAACTAAAAAAGAACTATGAACAACTACGTTTTCTTTTAACAAACAATTTTGCGTTTTATTTTATACAATTTCTAAAGGAGGATAAAATGAGAATTCTCAAAGCAGATAATGACGCCCTAGCAGCTACAAAAGAAGGAAGACAAAAAGCTAGCCGAGCGCGAAAAAATGTAGAAGAGACTTTCAAAGCTGAGCAAGCGGGCAATCCTTCCTATGAAGTAGGACTGCATTGACAAAAAATATCTACAAATTATAAATTATGTAATAAGTATTAACTAATTTTTATGACGCAATAAGGAACGTTTTTATTTTTTCCCACTTTGGTGGCGTTTTTTAACCACTTATATTAATCGGAAAACTGTGGAAAAATATTTTCTATGTATAGAATTGAATCTAGAATTCGAGTACACAATTAAAAAAAATCGACCTTTTTCTTCATTTTTCTCGATAGTGACCTTCTTAAAGCCATATGCTGTGTGGCTGCCATCGTACTAAATGCAACTGCAATAATTTTTTTTGTGCCTTTTAGTATTGTTTACACTTTTACAAACAATATCATTAGTTTACCTAAAGTAATTTAGAAACTCGACTACCATAATTCTGTATTTATACGAAGGATTCACAAAATTTACCATTCAAATAGTATACTAGGCTCTAGTGATGACGCTGTTTCAAAGAATTAAATTGTAAAATTTTTTTTAATTACGTTAAGGCGGGTAGCTAGTACTTTGGTGTAACAATATTACTTAAACGTTAACAATGCCGATCCCAACGGAGGGCAAAAACATGTTCTGCACGCGAGCAGCGAATTTAAGAGGTGACCAAAATCGGCTGAAGGAGTAATAAAGTAAATCATGTTTACTGATTATAAGAATTTAAATAAAAGTTTAATAATATAAAATTTAATTTCCATAACAGTAGTTTATTAATAAAAATAATAACCCATGTGTATATAAGCGGTCTTGGAAAGTTCACCGACAGAGAATTCGCCGACGGAAAGTTCACCAAAAGGAAAATTCACCTAATGAAATATTCATCGAAAGGAAAATTCTCCGAAACAATTGACCGACAAGAACATTCACCGAATGGAAAAGTCTTCGCAATTAGGAACCTAGTTATATTCACATAAAGTTTCATAATCGCACTAACAAAGCAAAGTAACTCTCTCCCTCTCCCTCTGTTTTAAGGTATCATTTAGTAACAGCTTATGACGTATTTGTTGATTGGACAAAAATCTTATAAATTGTGAATGAAGAAAGAGATATGCTACGGACTATTTACATTCGCAACTGAAGTCACAGGATGAAATAAATTTACGTAACTGGGTTATTTAATCTTGAATACACTGGTCAGGTTCTTGTTTTTGTGACAAAAATTTGTCTTTCAACTAAAACGTTTCTTTTTCTGTTAGCTGACCGTTTAACGCTTGAAATGCTTCCTCCAGAGTTAATAATCTCTTTTGGTACTACTGATTAAGATAAGTAATTCAAAATAATCAGGGCCTATGCTAATTAGAAGGATTGTTTTTATCTGTTTTTGTCTGATTGTAATCCTTTCGTGATAAGAAAACTGTTGAATCTTTCATTGTATTGTTGGAAAGTTTCCTTATTCTTAGCAAAATTATCAAATTTACCTACGTTTTGTTGAATTGTTGGAGGGTTTTATTTAAATTTAGATCACCAAGTAGAATTACAAGCAGTTTTAACACAAGATCAAGAGAAAGATAGTCAAAACATTCAAGACATAGAGAGTATCAATGAAGTTCTTCGCCACAATACGGACCTCGTCTAAATCGAAAACATCTGGGAATCGAAGGTCCATGTTTAAAATATGTTAAAAAGTATTATAATTCAATTTAAAGTAAAGTAGAGTCAACTAATTTACAATTACACAAAGAAAAACGATACGATTTATCATTAGAAAACTGACAACTCGAATATTCGATATCTCCATCTTATTTGTTATTATCGATAAACATTCATTATTATTAACTATCGTGGAGCTTCGCTCCGCGCTATGGTCACTACACACCTCAATAATCGTTTACGATATTTATTTAAAGGTAAAATTTTTCTTGCAAATAAATATATAACGTAGCGGACACCATATTTAAAAACATAAATTTAAAACATTTCAAAATTCGGGAAAATCAAAATCATAAATGAATCAAATGTGCCTATTTTATTGGTCTAATACCATTTTCGCATTATTGTCTTTCTAATGAAATCTTTTTTTGAACACATTGGTTGGATGGTTTCAAAGTCTATAACTGACATAGGTAGAAACAGTTTTTGTGTTTTATAGATATAGATACTCCTTATTAAATACCTGGCGAGGAATACAACACGCTTTTCTAACCTACAAAATGGAAATTAAAAGAAATCAAATAACTTTAATAATATTTTTTTAGGATAATTATGAAATCTCTTTAATAATAAGTTAATTACGAATATATACAACATTGTAAAAACAG
>JARFJB010001438.1:1722500-1967500 GCA_036346205.1 Vesta saturnalis
GATAACACTTACAGTTATCTTCGTCAGTAGTAATGTTTGTTAAAAATTGTTAAAGATGTAGTAAACAATTTGTCAAATTTGAAAAATTAAAACATAAACATAAGCCTGATATTAGTATCACAGTTTGGGAAATAATAATATAAATAAATAATAACAATGTTTAACAAACATTACTACTGACGAAGATAACTGTAAGTGTTATCGAAACGTTTAGTTTGTATAATTTAAAGTACACCATTAAAAATTCCCAAAAAAAGATAAGTATTTTATTAATAAAAGTAACTGTCATAGCACCACATAAAAAGGCCTTTGTTGGATGTTATCACTTCCATCGTTAAATCAAAGTAAATTAAATTTGAAAATTTTGGTTTATATAAGGATCTAGGCATTTCAAACAAAGGATTTATTTCAAAAGGTTAATTACAAAAGATAATACATAACGTAATCACTCTTCTCTTGCAAGGCTCATTAGGGTTAGGGTTGTCATTAAAATAAGATTACAATTACCTTTCTCAAATGGTTATTGTTTACAAGAATAATGGAATAACTAAATAGATAGCAATTAATAGATTATCGGAATGCGAAGATTAAATAGATACCATTGGTAATGCAAAATTTTCGAATTACCGCTTGGTTATTTGGGGGGTATTTTTTCCGGGAGTATTTTTTCAGTGGGGTATTTTTTCCTGAGGAATTTTTTCGCGGGGCATGTTTTCCAGGGTATTTTTTCGTGGGGTATTTTTTGCGCGATTCAAACTCAACATACTTTCTCGAAAAAACTATCTTGGAAATACACTTTTCATCGCTGAGTAAATTTTTTTGCCTCTCAAAAAATTCTGCAATAACTCAAACAGTACCTCCGGAAGTATTTTAAATTTAAAAGGGCTTTGATTGAAGGATTTTAACAAAAACATAGTTAAATTGTCTGTTAATTAGTTCTAAACTTACACATTTTTACCTCACAATACGAAAGTATTGGGAGGTATTGTAATCGGTCGACGAAATTTCTAGTGCAGCACTTTAGTTTTTGTGAATTATCGCAAAATAGAAAATAAATAGAAAGTAGATCCCAGCGTATTATTGAAGAGGATTTAATTTCCTTTAAAATGAGCTGCCATACTTAAAAATTGCTTTACCGTAAGTTGGAAAAAATAGATTCAAACATGAATCTTATCTTTATTAGACGTGTAAGACATTTCTGGCCATTTGAAACGATTTTTGAAAAAAAAATTTTGGCCTTTTGGTTAAAAAATTTCGAATTTTTTTTTCACACGTTTTGAGATATTTCTGACCATTTGAAATGATTTAAAAAAAATAATTTTTGGTCCTTAGGTTAAAAATTTTCGATTTTTTTTGCATTTTTTGGTTTTGAAATATTTCTGACCATTTGAGATGATTTTTGGGAAAAACTTTTTTGGCCCTTTAGTTAAGATTTTTTCGTAAAATTTTTTTGCATTTTTAAATTTCGAGTGCAGCACTTTAGTTTTTGTGAATTATTGCAAAATAGAAAATAAATAGAAAGTAGATCTCAGCGTATTATTAAAGAGGATTCAATTTCTTTCAAAATGAGCTACCATACTTAAAAATTGCTTTACCGTAGGTTGGAGAAAAATAGATTCAGACATGAAAGTTTCAAAATGTATGTCTGTCTGTCTTCCAGTGCGATAGCGTCCATAAAGATAATCCGATCGTCATGAAACTTGGTACCCAGGTTCGGATCCACGAGTAGACGGAATTATGAACTGTTGAGCGTAATCTGTCCAGTAAAAATCGCAGGATTCCAGATTTCGACTATTATAGAGTGTATTTAAATATCTACCGAGTTTTTCGTTTGTTCGTGAACTCCTCCGGTAGCGCAGTGGCAACGCGTTTGTCCTGGCGTCTCGGCTTCAAGACGTACGAGGTTTTTTTATCTTATCTTATTAGACGTGTTAAGACATTTCCGACCATTTGAAACGATTTTTGAAAAAAAAAATTTAGGCCCTTTGGTCATTTGACCATTTGAGACGATTTTTGGAAAAAAAAATGTTTTGACCACTTGCTAAAAAATGTTAGATTTTTTTTTTATTTTTTCACGTTTTGAGACATTTCTGACCATTTGAAATGATTTAAAAAAAAAATAATTTTTGGTCCTGAGGTTAAAAATTTTCGATTTTTTTTGCATTTTTACGCGTTTTGAGATATTTCTGACCATTTGAGATGATTTTTGGGAAAAACTTTTTTGGCTCTTTCGTTAAGATTTTTCGTAAATTTTTTTTTGCATTTTTAAATTTCGAGTGCAGCACTTTAGTTTTTGTGAATTATTGCAAAGTAGAAAATAAATAGAAAGTAGATTCCAGCGTATTATTAAAGAGGATTTAATTTCCTTTAAAATGAGCTACCATACTTAAAAATTGCTTTACCGTAAGTTGGAAAAAAATAGGTTCAAACATGAAAGTTTCAAAATGTATGTCTGTCTGCCTTCCAGTGCGATAGCGTCCATAAAGATAATCCGATCGTCATGAAACTTGGTACCCAGGTTCGGATCCATGAGTAGACGAAATTATGAACTTTTGAGCGCAATCTGTCCAGTCAAATGGCGGGATTCCAGATTTCGACTGTTATAGAGTGTACTTAAATATCAAGTTTTTCGTTTGTTCGTGAACTCCTACGGTAGCGCAGTGGCAACGCGTTTGGTTGATGTCCTGGCGTCTCGGGTTCAAGACGCATAATTTACGAGGTTTTTTTTATCTTATCTTATTAGACTGTTAAGACATTTCTGGCCATTTGAAACGATTTTTGAAAAAAAATTTTGGCCTTTTGGTCAAAAATTTTTAAATGTTTTTTCATTTTTACACGTTTTGAGCTATTTCTGACCATTTGAGACAATTTAAAAAAATAAAAAAATGTTTTGACCTCTTGCTAAAAAATGGAATTTTTTTTATTTTTCACGTTTTGAGACATTTCAGACCATTTGAAATGATTTAAAAAAAAATAATTTTTTGTCCTTAGGTCATAAATTTTCGATTTTTTTTTGCATTTTTACACGTTTTGAGATATTTCTGACCATTTGAGATGATTTTTGGCCCTTTAGTGAAGATTTTTCGTATTTTTTTTTTGCATTTTTAATCGTTTTGAGCCATTCCCGACCATTTAAGATGATTTTTAGAAAAAAATATTTTTTTGGCCCTTTGGTCAAAAATTTTTTTTGCAATTTTACACGATAGTTTAGTACTAGTAATTATGACGTCACAATTAAAAATGGTTAGAGGGTATAGTCGGGGGTGGTTAAGTGACCACCCCACCTCCACGTGATCACGCCTACTATCAGCTGACTGGATGTGCGCGTTCAACCAGACCCAGGCTGATCATTTTGATTGGAGGGCCTAATGCAGACCACGCCCCGCTGGTTTGTGATTGGTCCTTAGACTCCGCCCGGACTGTGTTCTGGTTGGAGGCCTAAAGCGCTCCGTTCTGATTGGAGATTAGGTTACGCGCCTCTTTCAGCTGTTTGCTAGTGCGCGCGTATTCGGCGGGAAATTTGAAAATAAGGGGCCTTGATACTATCTCATAAGACAGGAACTTGTGTTAGGGTCTTCGCCCTCTTGTTGAGACTTATTGCTCATAAATAGTATTCTAATAAGGGGGCCCTTATACTGTAATATAAGAGAGGTATAGACTTGTGTTAGTGCCTTGACCCATTTCTTGAGCCCACTTGATGGTAAATATTATTTTAATAAGGATGCCTTATACTATCTCATAAGACTTGTGTAGGAATTTGTGTTAGGGTCTTCGCCCCCTCATCGTGGCCGTCTTGACGGGAAATTTAAATTTGTTTGTGGTGTTATCAAGTGGTGTATGGACTAATGAATGTTTTATGTAATGGAGATTGATAGTGGCGCCACCTAGTAGTATATTTTTCTGTAATAGAGTTCGATTATCGATAATAAAAAGGTTCTTGTTTTAATTATGAGTCATAATCAAAAGTATTGTAAATAAAAAAGATAAAAATGTTTTCAATAATTTATTGCAAGTAATAATATTTCTAGGATTACATCTCATGTATCACAAGCATCAGCATCATCACCCTCCCGATCTGTTAGATCTTCCTTGTCATCCGACTTCTCGTAGTCTGTGTCGGTATTTACTTTGATCCCTCTAGCAGACGCATCTTCTGTAGCTTCATAGTCTGGGGTTGTTATGCAATAATAATTTACTGTTGTGCTGTATTGAAAGAACCTATCGGTAGATTGACACACGAGTAAATAACTGTTGGTTTTCTGTTACCTATATACCCACAGCACATTCACTTCTGTGTTTTACTAGTTCTTGCGCCTTGGAGAAAAACCACTAATCACCTAGAGGTATAAAAAAGACAAACAAGTCGCCCTTTACTTCCAATATTTTCCAGACTCCCCGATTACGTAACCACAATAATACTTTTCACTGTTCAAATAGTTCTAACATGTCTGAGAAAAGCTCACTAATTATCTAATTAGATACATATACATTGTTTTAAGTCTTGTACTTAGATTGAATTTTATAAACAAATTTTTGTGTCTATATATATATATATATATATATATATATATATATATATATAATTAATGTACGATTCCATCAATTTCCATCCTGTAGTAAAACAATTTAAGGTTTTTGATTAATTGACGTCAAATGTTGACAAAAACATGCTAAATCATATAAAATGAGATTGATCAGATTATTTTATTTGAAGTGTGGTTGTTGTATCGAAGTTGATTTGTTGTTTGTTTTTCTCACCTAAACCTGTTTACGTAAAAACCAGCGTAATTAGATCGTAGCTATAAACTGATGAAACATACTCGAGCACCACGATTCGCTCACTGTATGAATCTAGTTCCTATGAGCGACCGCTTACTTTGTAGATAAGGCTAACCGACACTCAGAACTCAGAACCCTAAATCAATTCAATTAAACAATCAACCAATCAGATCAATCTCAATCAAATCGACCGCCAATTACAAATCGAGATTGGTTGATTGAGATTAATCTGATTGAGATTGATATGGTCACCTATCCTTAAGTACTTTTGGTCGAGATGGATTTGATTGAGGTTGTTCTGATTGATTGATTAACCGATTTGATTGAGATTGATCTGCTTATTTGATTTGATTAATTGATCTAAACTCCTTTAATCGAGCTTGATTTGATTGGTATTGATCTGCTTAATTGATCTGATTAATTCATTTGATTAATTGATCCGATATAGATCATGTCCGATGAAAACACTTTCTGCGAAGAAAGCGACACTACGCTACCATCATCTGTGGCATATGCAGTCTACCACTACCGCAGGGATGAATCTCTGTGCGATTGATTCAATCTGTACGGTGTGCGGTTTAACGGTAACCCCAGGGCTACACCGTTGCCCTACTCACGATTCTTTCGTGTCTCGATGTTGGGAATGTCGTATTCCAATGGTATCAGCCGAGATGCAGATGTGCGAAGTGTGTACACTTGTTGTGACGGGGTCGTATGCTGATGACGACGACGACGACGACGACTACATAGTTTTATTAGAATAGTTATAGTTTTAATAAATTATTAAAAACGCTTTATCTTTTTATTAGAGCTTATAAACAAGTTATTTTCAAAATGTTTGTGTAATTTAATTATGAGCCATAACTATATACTTTAAAACAAATATTCAGTTACATCAAAATTCTAACTAGCTAACTAATTGTGATTTGCGATAGCTAAGGACCTGATATTTTTTTATTTCAAAGGCAAATCGCTGGTGTATTATCAAAATTAGAAATGAAAGTCTGCTTGCTTATTTACCCCCCAGATTTTTCTATTTTCAGTAATGCATTATGACGTTTAGGCTTGTTTAATCTAAGGCCCTTTTTGACAGTCGTGTTTCCGATAAGACAGATTAATTATAAAACCTTACGTAATGTATTTATTCACTTACATCACACTTCTAAGTTAAACCAATTGGTATTTTTGAAATGTGGATGGTTTTAGCAAGGTGTAACTTAAACCCAACGAGTATTTCTGAGCTGTAAGTTGGTTTTCGCAAGCTGTAAGTTATGATTTGATTGATTGATCTGATCTAGATTGATTTGGTTGATTGAGATTGAATTGATTGAGATGCCTGTGTCCTCACGTTTAGGGAGAGTACCAGTTCTGAGTGTCGGTTAGCCTTATCTACAAAATAAGCGATCTAATTACGCTGGTTTCCACGTAAACATGTTTAGGTGAGAACAAGCTACAAATCAATTTCGACATAACAGCCGCACTTCAGATAAAGTAATCTGATCAATCTCATTTTATACGATTTAGTATGTTTCTTATTAACATTTGAGGTCAATTAATCAGCTTAATCTTACATTAATCTTAACAGCTATATATATATATATATATATATATATATTTATATAAACATGTTTAGGTGAGAACAAGCTACAAATCAACTTCGACATAACAACCGCACTTCAGATAAAGTAATCTGATCAATCTCATTTTATACGATTTAGTATGTTTTTTATTAACATTTGAGCTCAATTAATCAGGTTAATCTTACAAAAATCTTAACAGCTATAAATATTGATGTATATATATATATATATATATATATATATATATATATATATATATATATATATATATATATATATATATATATATATATATATATATATATATATATATATATATATATATATATATATTATCTTAGGTAATCTTGAACTAAAATCAAAGTAGTAGTATCTTTTAGTATCGAAAAATTACTTTTACAATCTGGAAGCAAGATCAAATACTTAGCGATTTAAAATTGAAATGAGATGTAATTAAAAAAGTTGTTTATAAAATGGCGACTTGTTCGTCTTTTTTACGCGATTACGTGATTAGTGGTTTTTCCCAACACGCTAGTAAACTAGTAAAACACAGAAGTGAATGTGCTGTGAGTATATAGGTAACGAAAAAACAGACAGTTATTCACTAGTGTGTCAATCTACCGATAAGTTCTTTCAATACAGATCTATCGAGTACATTTGAATTCATATTTTACGTTTTTATCTTATCTCTTCTGCATTCATATTGTAAAAAGTTAGAATCGGTGAAAATACAGAGCAGATATGATTCAAATGCTCAAATCGACCCTTGAGTTCTGTTATTAAACAGTCCACAATTTTTAGGAAAACATTTCTTTTAAAACTAGTTTCAGGAACATTCAATCTGGTGTTCTCTGTTAATTCGACTGCTCGGATGGAAACTCTTCTGTAATACCTAAATTCTGTGCAACGAATTTGGCTTCCGAAAGTATCGTTGGCCATTCTTCCCTCAGTGATTGCATTTCGTTTGTTAGGCTTTTGATATTTGCTGTAGCAATTTACATTGTAAGAGCTCTTGACTGTATGATTAGATTTCTTTTATCAAAGCTTTGTAGAACTCTCACCCACAAGACAGTCATTAATACAGCTTCAAAAGATGAGAAATATTTTCGTAAACTCACTGCTTCTGAGTGGGTTTCAGTGGTGAATTTTTGGCGTCTGATGTCAATCAATTCTTTTAAAGCCTCAATAACGCTGGGAAGATGCCTAGAAGTAGGTCTTACAGCTGCTTTTGTAGCACTACAACGAGTATCGCTTTGCCTGTAAAGAGAACAACCCGTTTTTTTTTGTTAATATGCTCCATCTGTCAAGGCTACCACTAAAAAGAATATAGAGGCGATTAATATATCTGAAAAATGTTATGGCATACACAATACTTTCAGATTTGTTCTAGCACATGCAAATTTTTGTTGGAGGCAACCTTTTATTGGCTTACTAGTACAATCCGTACGAAATAACGAAAGGACTGATTGCGGATTAAATTGTGGTATGACCAAGTACATTCAATCGCAACTAGGCTTTGTTCATTTCCAAATATGTCCTTGCGAAAAAAAGACGACACTGTGCCACTACCATGTGCAAGTGAAAACTGTGCGCAACGTTTTAATCACTTTACATCACTACCTAAGGTTGTCCTCTTAATAAATGAATATCGACTTTCCAATCTCTATTAAATGTACTTTATTTTTGGTGTATTCTAATTTTCTACCGTCCTAGATACACACTACACGATTATTTATTCAAAAACAATTGTTTACTAACACTTAATCTTAACTAACGAATTATTTAGACGGTATATTTATTTTCTATACGTACAATCCACCGTCGCAAGCAAATAATTTTCGCGCTGGACTTGATATTTAATACTGGATCATAAGCGGGATTGCGCGCTACTTATGAAAGTCAACAAAAGTGCTAGATACGTCTCGTAAATAGTAGAACTTGAGATGTCATCCGATTGTGTCTTATTTTCGAACTTTCTAGACTTTGATTATTTCCTTATATACAATGAGACGTATGAAACGTGTCTAAAAAGGGATTTCTTCATACACACGAAACATTTACGTAATTTATTAGAATAATTACATATATGAAATGATGTGTTTAAAAAAGGAACTGCCCCGTATAATGTTGGACGAATGCCCGCCTTAGTTTACTAGCATTTACATTGGACTGCTCGAAGAGTGTTGAAACGGGTGGCCATTTTGAAATTTCTGGTTATTTTGGATTTTTAGATAAACGAGAGCAGATATTAATACAAGTATTCTTATAAAACAGATGTAAAGTAAAGAAACTGGCCTGTGCACGTGCGTGGGCGTATGTTTGTGATTACCTGGTTAAATACTATTCTACTGAGTGAATACAGGGGTTGGTAAGTTCTATCTTTTATTGTTTATGAGAATAAGGCAGAATTTGTACATTTCAAATCTGAATACGATAATTATTTGAGTATGTTGCGATTTTGAGAGCGTGTTGTACGGGTGTGTCGATTAGTTCCTTTTACACAAAAAAAGAATTATCGTGATACGCGCTACATCAATTACATTTATAAACGTGAGACATAAATACAGTGTCTTTCTGTTCGCACTTTGGCTGGCACCAGTCGCATGTTACAGCTACAATTGTGCTCCTCCTTCCCGTCAATAGAGTAAAAGGAAAGGTCAACGTAGTTTATTCCATCCCCATAGGGGAGAGCGGGTTGCTTGAATTTTCAAATCTCTTTCAGCCACAGTAACGGGTTCCTAACATACATACATTAATAATGTATGCGTGATGGGTTTAAGGATAGGTGCGGTCAGAATAGGATCGGAGTAAGGGTTCTGCAAGGGGGGGGGAATTACAAAGGGAGCATGTATATAAATAGCAGCACATGATGTGCGTATAGAATCAGAGGTTGACACTCCAAAATACTACAACACACCTACAAAACGTACATACTCCCTGTTATGGATTTCCGAGCACCCTTACATACCAAAATAAACCCTAATCACCTCTCTTCTATAGCTTCCTGTGAACGCCGAATACTTAGACGCATACATAGCTTACCTTTCAGGTACCCTGGCGACCTCACAATACAGCACGCAAACCCCATCACAGACAGAATACACGCATTAAAAGAAACTTTGCACCCAAAAGAATTTTTGGGCGACACAGATCCAACCACAGACCTCATTACTATTCCCTATAATAACCGTTTTCCTCAATTCCCACGCAAAATAAAACAAACTAAAATCCAAACACCCTCCGGCGATCCTAACACACCTCCTTGATGACCTCCCCGAGGAGATAGAAGAATCCATAGACAGTACTTCATGTGCCTACCGCATCCCCCCGTCCATTCGATGACGACTCGCAAGATACCGTCAAACGAATTGGATTACTATACAATTATACAAAACAGCGGAACACCAACAAGAAAAGAATGATCAGGGCTGAAGAGGAGAAGGACTCCTGAACAGTCTACGCACAAGATCTACGTAACATAAAATAAGTTACTAACCATACGCACGAGCAAACCTTTAAATTACCTCCAGAATGCTAAGCAGATGTTGTAACCATTGAACTACCAGCTGGGCAGTCGTAAAAGGATGCATGTCAAATTTAAACTAACTTCGTTAGAGTAGTTGTAAATTCCATTACGCTCATAATTGAATCTTTAGTTATAATAATATAATCAATTACGCTATTCTAGCGTAACATTTAAATTTATTCTTAATGTGTGTGCTAATTAGTACTAAACTTAGCCATTTCTCAAAAGGTTCTTAATACATTAAAATACAATCAAATTAGCTCAAAAAATAGCCAAACATAGAAATAATTCCTAACAAGCCTTTCTGTGTGGAAGTATTTGTTGTAGGGATCTGTTTAATAGCAAAGAAGTTCACTTACCTTGGAATGGTGGAAGGGTGTTAGAACGGATGGTCAATTTGAAATTCCTAGTTATGTTGGATTTTTAGATAAACTGGAGTAGATATTAATGAAAGTCTTCTTAGAAAAAGCGTGTAAAGTAAAAAGACCGACCTGTAAGCGCGCACGCGCGCGTGTGTGAGTATGTGTGTGATTATCTGGTTAAATGCAGCTCCACTGAGTAAATTCACGGGTTGCTTTGTCCTATGTTTCATTGTTTATGAGAACAATTAAGAATTTACAAATTTTGATCTATGATCGTGACTAATCTTAAGTCTTTTTAATGTAATAATATCATTTTTATAAGTTGTAATCCAGTGCTACTCTATACTCAAAAAAAATATAACCAGAAATTTTAGTTTTAAATTTAACTCCTTTTTGGGTTAATTGCCAATTAATTTATCAATAAAGGTACATAATCAAGTGGTTTAGAAACGATAATTGGGGAAGTGTGTGACTATCTGATCAAAAACTATTCGACTGTGTGAATTCAGGGGCTTCAGTTTGGAAATGCCATGTCGAGAGATTGTCTCAAGACGAACTACGCAACGAGCTAACGTGTAGAGGTTTCCTCGGATATAAATACCGCGCAACTTCGTAAATCATTTCGAAACATCTTAAAACTCATTGAGTATGAGAACAAGGGAGAATTTGCAAATTGCAAATCTGAATATGATGATTATGAGTATGTTGTGATTTTCATAGCGTGTTGTATGCGTGTGTGAATTACAAGAAATAGTTTTAAAGAATAAATTATTCATTTTTCGCTTCAATTAGTTCCGTTTACAGAAAAATTTTCTAAATTAATGGAATTATCGTGATAAGAAAAGCGCCACGTCAATTACGTGAGATATAAACACAATTGTGACCGTGTGGTCAAAATTTTGCTGGCACCAGTCGCATGACACACATTAAATATGTATTCATGACGGGAATAAGCATAGGTGCAGTCTGGATAGGATCGGAGTTATCGTTCTGAGGAGAGATGTTATTACCCCAGAATTTGTCTACATAGCCACGCATAGTGTGAGTATACTCAGTGATTATGCATCTATGAAATACTAACACCACACACACACACACCACCACGCACACGCACACGCACACGCACACGCACACGCACACGCACACGCGCACGACACGCACGCACACGCACACGACACGCACACGCACACGCACACGCACACGCACACGCACACGACACGACACGCACGCACACCACGCAACGCAACGCACGCACGCACGCACACCACACGCACACAGCACGACAGCACGACAGACGCACAGACGCAGACGCACGACACAGACGCAGACGCACGACCACAGACCAGACGACAGACACAGAGCACAGACGCACAGACGCACAGACGCACAGACGCACAGACGCACGACGCAGACGACAGACAGCACAGACGCACAGACACACAGACACAGACGACACAGACACACAGACACACAGACACACGACGCACAGACACAGACCACAGACACACAGACCACAGACACACAGCACACAGACACACAGACACACGACACAGCACACAGACACAGAGACACAGACACACAGCACACAGACACACAGACAGACACACAGACACACAGACACAGACACACAGCATACAGACACACACACACACAGCACACAGACACAAGCACACAGCACATAGCACACGACACACAGATACACAGACACAGAACACAGGCATCACAGTACAGCACATACACACGAACACAATCACGCATGCACCATACGGATATCGAATAATAGATACGGACTTATTATTATCTATCCTAAGATAAGGAAATCGTAACGATTGATGTGTATATTGGAAGCTACGTTCTATCCAAATATTGTTTAAAATTCTAATATTATTATCTTAAAGGTCTGCAAGTATAACTCATCTTGCTAACTTCTATTTTGATAAACATAAATGGGTAGATAGTGATTAGTAATATCATAGTCACAGACATAAGATCTGCATTAAATTTTCAATTTAATCAAGGAAATAACATCAATTAAGTTTTGTAATGGGCTTGCCTAAAAAAAAACACACACATACAAAACTATCAGTCATGAATATTGTCAAAAATAACAAAAGAATTTATTATACTGAATATTTGTAATAAGAAAACAAAGAAAGGTAATTAAGTACTGTTAATCTGGAATACCTAAACTTACTTTTTGATTTAATTAAGTCTCAAAAAAAAAAATTACTGAATAAGGACCATTCTAGCTTAAGTAATAAGGTTAAGTTGAATATCTAACTTTATTAAAACACAAGCAAGTTTTCAATTTGGTTATTAAATATACGTTAACAAAATCATTAATTTATTTGGCATAATATTAGAAAAGTTTTAATTATACAGAATTTGAAAACTGGCAATTTAATCTGGCATTCCCTAGAACAAATCATTTGTTATATTATATATAATAGGTCCTCTCAAAATTGTTTATATTATAACAGAACAAGAAAACTACATTGAGTTTGAAAGCTTGAATTCAGTTAATGCTGAATGTTAAGAATAGAAGTTTAATTAATTATATTCGTGCCATCAAGAAAATTTTGGTGTTATTTTTAATTCAGTAATTTAAATAAGCTTTTATGTTTTTAAGCACGTTAATTTACAGTCACGTTAACTTTATAGTTATTTCAGTCCACGTTAATTTATACGTTAATTTCATAATTTGAACGTTAATTTGAACTTAATTGAAGTTAATTTTCACGTTAATTTCACGTTAATTTACATGTTCGTATTTTCGTTAATTAATGATTCGTTAATTGAACGTTAATTTGAATGTTAATTAACCGTATTTGAAGTAATTTCATTAATTGCAATTTTAAGTGCTTTATAATTACCTTGATTTAATAATTTAATAAGTTTACTTAATACTTATTCCAAGTTTCCAATTCAAATAACAAGAATACAATAAGTTTATTGGATTGAAAACTTTCTAACTATTGATCGCGATTACAAACTGGAAGATTTGAAACGCTACTTCTATGACCGAATCCTTATCCATATTAAACAGAACTGCTCAGAAAATGTTTGAATTTATATGCCCTTGAATTTATTTACACTAAAATTTTCTTTCATCCTTATTATCCATAAATTTGAAATAAATTTAATTGCATTATTTTTATTCAAGCTTTAAATTCATTAAAATTATTATTCCTGTAAAGATAACATGGTGCCGATTCTGTAATTATATTAAATTATACATAATTTACTGCATGAAAATAAAAGTATTACATAGTATTAGTGCATTAATCATCTCAATCTACTGATGAGTAGACTTTATAAAATACTCATTTTTATTCCATTGTAATTCTTCCAATTCACAATCTTTTAATACAACATTCAAATGTGATTTTAAATATTATTCATTACCTTATTGAGATTCCAGTGGCATAACAATAATACCAATACACTTAAAAAACTTTTCCCATACAAACACGTTCATACAGTAGTGTAATTGCGTTTTACGTGCAATGTAACACTAAATATTATATTATTACTTTTTTCTTTTCAAGAGATCTTGTCATTTGTCTCCATTGTCGGTCTGTAGCGATATCCAATTTATACATGATTCATTACTTCTATTAATAAATTACTGATATGGAAATTGAATTTAATAATTTAAAGCTTTTATTTAGCTATTCGTTGTTACGTGGGAGGCATGTGTATCCTATGCGAGCCGGGAGGTACCACCACCCTTACTATGGGCTACTTAATCTTAGGTCTCCGATTTTTTGAGGTCGGCGAAGGCTGCTGGTCACTTCTTCTTCATCCTTAATTTATTCTCATCCTTATTTTTCCTTCTCGCCCTCGCTGTCTTCCTATCGGATTGAAAGTCCAAAATTAAAAGTTACGAAGAGATGGCTGTGGTTTCTAGGGTAATAAATACCGGACGTAAAATCCTGCTCCATTCGGATGTCCTGGAGGGCAGGGCCCATGCGACCTCGATAATCGAAAGTTCTAACTTTCTGATCCACTATTGCAACGTCCGTATATCAGGTCTAATCTTAATTATAATTACAACCTGATATTTTGTTTCTATGTGAAACACAAGTCTCCTCTGAAAGCTCCGATTCACCCGACTTTGCAATGTCTCCAATACAACCTTCACTCTAACTTTCGATATAAAGGAAGCGTATGTGTCTATATCAAGGACAGAATTGTTTACAAGAGAGTTTCTTCCTTGGAAAATAAAAATTTCGCCGTGATTTGGATTAAACATTCTGGTCCTAAACTTGTGAAATTTACTGTTGCATTTATAGGTCTCCTAACGACAATAACGTTCAAGACTTCTTCGATTACCTTAGTTTGAAAGTTGACTATCTTCTGTCCTAGTTTCCACCTTGCCATATCTCAATTGTGCGAGATTTCAATGTTCACAACTTTAATTGGTTTTAATTTTCATCTACTACTAATCCAGCTGGTTATAGTGCAGAAACATTTCCTATTGCTCATGGTCTCACACAAACGATTTCTGAACCCACAAGAATCCCTGATAACCCTAGCCACACTTTTTTTTTATGGCTGTGGACCTGAACAGGCTAAATTTGGCCTATCGTGCTAAAGCACTCATGAACACTTAGGAGGATGGATAGAGGTATAATTAATTGCCAATAGATGTCTATGAACAGCTACCTTAAATTTTCTCATATCATAAGTGAGAGGAAAACAGGAACTAGGGAGAGCATTCCAGAGCTTAGAAGCCGTGTGGAAAAATGTGGATTGCTCCGTTTGGTACGACAAGTGGAATTTTGTACTGCATACTGATGATGTGAATGAGAGAACCGAGTGTTTCTCGCAAAGATACCCCGAGATGGTATCAAAGAATATCATTCAGCAGCACAATAGCCGTTGTAATAACGATAATACAAAGAAAGAACTGAAACCATCCTTCTATGCTCAAGGGACTGTATGTGAGAAGTTAAGGATGGGTCGTTTATAAGCCTAATCGCTCTCTTTTGAATACGATCAACGATATCGAGAGCGTATTGGGGAGCACTAACCCAGAGGTGAGAATTATATTCCAGATGAGGCCGAATTTGGGCCTTATACAGCAGAAGGAGTTGTGGAGAGGTAAAGTACTGCTTTGGTCTGTACAAAAAGCCTATTTTACGAGCAGCTATTCTGGTAGCTGACAGAAGATGGTCAACCCATGAGAGATTTAAAGATACAGTCATACCCAACAGAGTAATAGAGTCTGAAAACCTAAGAACTGAGCCATTCATACTTACAACAGGAAATGATCGATCTTTTTTGGCGGACATAAGGCAACACTGAGTTTTGTTAGCATTAAATTTAACTACATTGCTTCCCCATTTGAGAACACGTTGATTGAATTTGCCATTTCAGCTTTAATTTCTTGATTTGACATAGTAGGTGGATTATTACTATGAGTAGATTGAGGTGAATTATAGTGAAAAGTGCTATCCTCAGCAAAGCAATGGATGGGGTCAGTTGTTAAAGAGATAAGGTCATTTATGTACAGCAGAAAAAGTGTAGGCGCTATAACGGATCCCTGTGGTACGTCCGCGTTAATGCTAACTTCTTTTGAAAAAAAGCCATCAACTACGACACGTATTCGGCTTTTATCAAGGAAACTAGAAACCCAGTTGATGAGCGTAGCATTTAACTCAAACGAGGTGAGTTTGGCAAGTAAACACTTATGCCAAACTTGCTTTTGATATATCTAAAGCGACTACAACTGTTTCACCGGACTGCTCTACTGTATTTTTCCAAACTTGGGTCACGTAAGAAAGAAGATCGTCTGTTGAATGACTTTGCCTAAACCCATATTGGTGGTCACTAAGGAGTTTGTTAGTTTCAAGGAACGTGAGCAGTTGCTGATTGATGGCCTTTTTCATGATTTTAGATAAAATGGAAGTGATGGCAATTGGTCGGTAGTTTGAGAGATCGGTCTTATCGCCTTTTTTGGGAATAAGTTGTACATTTGCTAACTTTCATGACGAAGGGAATTCCCCAGAAGACATAGAGATCGTATAGAGCTTAGATAGGACTGGTACTAGTTCGGGGGAACATTTCTTTAAAACAACAGCTGAGATACCGTCTGGGCCTTATTGAGATCAAGCCTACTGATGATCGATTCCAAGAGCTTGTACCGAAAATGAATTGGTATCATAGCGTATGAAGAAGAGTTGACTAGGGGCACATGTTTTCCAGAATCATTGAGACACGAGTTTGATGCAAACAAATCCACAAAAACATTGGCTTTGTTTACAGAATCAGCAACTACCGATCCGTCAGTAGACGTCAGCGGGGGAAATAAAGATGTTCCAAAGTTTTTACTAATGGCTTTATCTAAAGATCAACATTTACGTTGTTCGAACAACTTTTTAATTTTAGTGATTTTACTTTTGCAGATATTTCTAGCACTAACGTATTTTACATGACTGTCGACCGATTTATTAGATTTCCATTTAATGTAATATTTATTTTTTAAAGATATTGCATCAGCACAAGCCTTATTGAACCAGGGTTGAGAACGTGAATGACCTATACGGTACTGTTTTTTGGGAATGTATAACTCGATTCCCATGAGGATGACTTCAGATACTGAAAGAGCGATGTCCGAAGAAGAGGACGACTTAAAACAATATTCACACTATGGAAAGGTTGCAAAGAAATCCCGTAAATCACTTCACCGCGCTGACACCACAAGGTTCTGTCGGTTTTGCGAACAACAGTGGAATTAGGTACAGTAGATATGATTTCTATTAGACAATGGTCGGAAAGACCTAAAGGCGAAAGAACGGAAGTTTTATAAACAAGAGGGTTTGATGTAAGAAAGAGATCTAGAAGATGTGGAGTATGGTTAGGGTTATCAGGGATTCCTGTGGGTTCAGAAATCATTTGTGTGAGATCACATGAAATCGCAAATGTTTCTGCACTATGACCAGCGGGATTTGTAGTAGATGATAACTGAAGCCAATTAGAGTTATGAACATTGAAATCACCTACAATTGAGATATCGCAAGAAGGAAACTGAGACAGGAGATAGTCAACTTTCATACTAAGGTAATCGAAGAAGTCTTGAAAGTTACAGTCATTAGTAGACCTATAAATGCAACAGTAGAATATCACAAAATTAGGACCACGATGTTTAAACCAAATCACGTCAAAATTTTTATTTTCTAAGAAAGAAACCCTCTTGCAAGCAATTCTGTCTTTGATGTAGGCACATACGCCTCCTTTATATCGAAAGTTACAGTGAAGGTGGTATTGAGGAAATTACAAGCCGGGTGACTCGGAGCTTTCAGAGGAGACTTGTGTTTCAGATAGAAACAAAATATCAGGTTGTAATTGTTTAAGGTGTTGGTGAATAGCATTAAGATTAGACCTGATACCGCGGATGTTGCAGCAGTGAATCAGAAAGTTGATACTTTCGATGATCGAGGTCGCTTGGGCCCTGCCCTCCCGGACATCCGAATGGGGCAGGATTTTACGTCCGGAATTTATTACCCTAGAAACCACATCCATCTTAATTTTTTAATTTGGGACTTTTAATCCGATAGGAAGACAGTGAGGGCGAGAAGGAAGAGTAAGGGTGAGAATAGATTAAGGATGATGGAAAAGGTAACCGGCAGCCTTTACCGAGCTCAGAAAATCGGAGACCCAATATTAAGGAGCCCATGGTAAGGATGGTGGTACCTCACCAGCTGGCACGGTGTATACATTCTAGATTCTTTCTTACATCAAACATCAAAATAGAAACAATTTCTACTGTCCTTAATTCTGCTGTTGTTCGCAACACTAATAGAACCTTGTGGTGTTTCAAGTGGGCTAGATGGAATGATTTATGAGACATCTTTGCAGCCTTTCCATGGCGTGAATATTGTTTTAAGTCGCCCTCTTCTTCAGACATTGCTCTTTCAATATCTGAAGTCATCCTCATGGGCATGGTTCAATAGGGCTGGTGCTGAGGGAATATCTTTAAAAAACAAGATTTATATTAAATGGAAATCTAATAAAACGGTCGAGAGTAATGCAGAATACGTTTGTGCTAAAAATATCTGCAAAAGTATTATCACTAAAGCTAAAAAATTGTTTGATAAACGAAAATAACTAAATGTAATATTAAACAAATAAAGTTCTATAATAAGTGTTCAAAATTAGCACCATCTACTTCTAAACATTTATGAATACTTTTCATTACGTTATGTATCTATGGTCGGTTGTTAGAGAATTAAAAGCAAGTAAGACTCTCTGCATCATATTTTCCTTTGTCGTAACAGGTTTGGAAAATACCTGATTTTTAATGTAACCTCAAATACCAAAATTAGAGGAGCCAAATCAGGAGAGCGAGTCGGCCAACCCTGATTGAAGCTGAGCAACAGGCCCAAAGTTATGAGGAGGTGCTCCATCTTGCTGATACCAAGTTGAAGCCGCTTCTCCATTTTTAAAGTATGTAACTCCGGTCGTATGGCTTCTTCTAAAATGTGGCAATATACCATTTAAATTTTCATCATAAAATGTTAATGCTAAATGCTAAATGCGGAGTTTCATTAGACCAAAATGGGAATTATGTTGATTAAATAATCCATTTTTGCTAAACTTTGCTTCATCACACCATATAACTTTTTTTATGAAGTTTTCATCTTCTTGGGTCTTCATTAAAAACCATTCACAGAATTCTACCCTTCGAGGAAGATCACCTAATTGTAAGTGTTGCACCAAATGATATAAAAATGGTTTCCACTTGTGTTTTTTTAAAATGCGATGAATTATTCTCGTCGACAAAGTAAGATCTCTCTCACAATCTCTAATGGAGGCATTTGGAGAGGCTGTAAAATAACCCAAAAGATTAATTTCGTTTATGTCACTGTCCACTAATGGTTTATTTTCATTAATTTTTTTTCTTAAATTGACCAAACTGACGGCAGTTTTTAAGCAATCTTCTTACAATATCACCAGTTGCATTTGGTCGATTTGGATATCTTTCTGAAAAAACACGGCAAGTCCGTTCAACAATTTTATTACACTCGCCGTAAATAATGATAAGATTTAAAAAATCATCATTAGTAAATCCTACATTTGCCATTATTTACTATGAAATACAAACTGGTAAAGAAAACTGTCGAAACAACATAAACAATTAACGTTCTAACTATCAAATCTTTGACAGCCATGGCCTACCCTTTACTAATGTTGAAATAATTAAGTGTTGTTATGTTTTAACTAAGATAATGAAATATCTCAAAAGTGGTTGAATTAAGGTATAGGGAATACCGATACCAAACGAATTGGCTTAAAAAAGTACAGGGGAAAATGTTACGGCAAAGAAAGATATGATGCAGAGAGTCTTACTTGCTTTTAATTCTTTAACACCCGACCATATTTCCGGAATTATAAGATATAACTTAATGAAAAGGATTCATAAATGTTTAGAAGTAGATGTGCTAATTTTGAACACTTATTATAAAACTTTATTTGTTTAATATTACGTTTAGTTATTTTTGTTTGTAAGTTATCTAATTAAATTAATACAAAATACCTAGTCAACGTTTTTAATGATATCCGCAATTAATAATCATTTCAGGCTACTGGTTACTTTTCAGAATTAATAACTTATGAAAAATAACAAAATATCACCTTAAATAATGGAAAGCATGGCCTACCCTTTACTAATGTTGAAATAATTAGGTGTTGTTATGTTTTAACCAAGATAATGAAATATCTCAAAATGATTGGATTTAGGTATAAGGAATACTGATACCAAACGAACTGGCTTAAAAAATACAGCGGAAAGTGTAATAAAATACAGGACATTGTGCACAAATTTTATCTAGAATTTCATGTAGAATTCGAAAATAAAATAAAAAATATTAAATTCCATTTAAAATAACAAAGTTGACGTCTACTTCCGGTATAACCTGAAGTACCACATTCTGAACCATATTATATTTGAGCTCAGCGTCATCCAAAACCTACAGCTTCGTAATTTTAGATTTTTAACATAACGGTATCCGCCATTACTTTTAATCAAAACACTTCGCATCACACCCTGTATATATGGGACCGGTACATAATGGGTTAATGTTGGTACTGCTTTTCTTTCTTTTATAGCTAATATTACAGAGAGAATTGATCCTAATCAATCAATCCTAATTAAATATGGCATTAGAACTATTTTTAAACCTACAAGAAAAATTAAAGGACATTTAAGTTCACCTAAAGGTGCGTCAAACTCATTATCATCTTTCGGAGCGTATAAGTTATCTTGTTCATGTGGAAAAGTATACATTGGAACCACAAAACGTAGCTTTGATACAATACGTAAAGAACATATGAGATTTTGTAGATTAGGTAATAATAATAATAATAATAATGATAATTTTAATAGACAAGAAGAAAAACTCCGTTTAAATAGGTTTTGACATCTTATAATTAAAAAAAGGCATAATGATGCGTCTTAGTTTTGATTTTAATTTTGACTTTTGGTATATGTAGGTTTTTTGCTGTGTTTTTCCTAGACCTTGAAGCAAATGCTTTACCAAATATATGTTAAATTACCAAAGCACTATAATCTAACATAAGCAGTTGAAATTAAGATTAAAATTAAAAATTACAAAAACTTTCTGCATTATTCTTTTGATTGTTAATAACACTTGCACTTATTGACAAAGATATCTCTTTGTTAGATTTAACTGGATTATTTTATTTGATGTCATGTATTTATTTGCTTCTATCATTTTAAAATTGAAGTTTTTCACAACTTTACACTTACATCATAACTTGATTAAATAACATTTTTATTGTTAGCTTTCGCCGTTAGAGAGTGTTCTGATTTGTCATCTTTAAGACAGTTTAACAATATTTAATTTTTAATGATCTAGTTATTCTTTACTAAAATTTAATTCTATAGTTGGCTTTATACGTTTTTCAAACTGGGCTGATGTTTATCTTTTAAATTTTCAACGTTGACGAAACTGTTTACACCATCTTTAACAATTTTAACAGATATTACTACTGACGAAGATAACTGTAAGAGTTATCGAAACGTTTAGATTGTATAATTTAAAATATACCATTAAAAAATCCAAAAAAGATAAGTATTTTATTATTAGTATAAAAATTAAGATTTCTTAAACAGCAACCGTGATGTCTTCTGTATATTTAAATCACAGCACCAAATTCAAATTTAGAGTGTTATGCTCAAGTTCAAGTACACAATCACTAAATAAACTACTGAATATTAATTTTTAGTATTATTGATTTGAAGTGACTAACCTTCTCCTAACTTCATTTTTTCTTCGTAAAATCTTTTCTTTGATCGACAAAATCAAGGAATTTCTTAATGCATAGGAAAAAAAATTACGTTGTGCAACGTGTCCTAATTTCCACAATTTAAAGATAGTTTGAAAAATGTAATAGGTTAACAAAATGAGATTACATTTTTAAATAATTAAGTACGAGTGATTTGCGTGATAGGGTTTTCTAAAGGTATTTTGTAAGTCATTCTTAGAAGCACCTTCTATTTACCCGCGAACATTTTGATGAATAGCTAGCTAAAATATATTATTCAGAAAAGAAAATCAATCATCGAACGTTGTATTTTCTAGAAAAATGTTCGAATAACGTTATGAAATTTTCTTAATGTGATTAAAAAGCATCTGAAATAAAACCATCATCAATTTTTCTTTTGCTAATTAAGGTTATAGTAATTTACAGAAAACACGCGTTTTTTTAGATTTACATTGTTTAAAGATAGCGTGAGCAATTTAATATCCTCGGGGGTGTCATTACGACCGCATATTTTTAACCTTTCAATATAATTTCTTACAATTAATTGCTATAATATAATTTTTCTAATTCCGCCGCCATTTTGTTATGAAATTAGTTTAAATTCTCAAATTCGTGGATCTTCATCTTAATTATAAAAAAAGAATGATTGTGGTAGTATTAAAAAAGATGTTGACTTAACCTCCCTGCGTTCTCACGGCAAATTATTGATCGCTTAATAGTTCTCTGGTCATTTGATGACGTCAGAGCGGTCGAATCGACCATTTCTCCCTTTTTATCATAAGCTTGCAACTCCCAGATCGAATTTGAGCGTTGAGTAATGGCTATTTTAAGTTGTTTTAAAGTTTGTTGTATTGTTTAAGTTAATTTAAGACATTATGGTAAGTTTATTTTTAATAATATCCATAATAAGTATATTGCACTTATTAAATATTCATTACGCCATTATTTAAATTTGCAAAAATCATGAGTCATGCCGTCTAATCTTTTTAAACTTCGCCGTAGCATATCTGAATCATCAAAAATTGAGCTCTTGTGCCCATATATGATGCAAAGTGTAGCGAATCCATGTTAGGTTTATGCCTTATTGATAAAAATCTAAATTGGACTGATTTATTTTTAATAATCTAAAATGATATCCAAAAATATAAGTTTCTTGTTTACAACCTATTTTGTAAAATTCTGGAAGTACATTAGAGGATGACGGAAATTAAATTTCTTTTATTAATTAAATTAGATGATAACTTTGTTAAATTTTAATTTCGTAAATTATCGTGTGGAAGAATACCAGTATTAGCATTAAAACTATTATCATCAGCGGAACTACTCATATGATTGATCGCATATATCTTTCACAGAAAATTAAGCTTTGGAAACTTTAAATTATTTTTGTTTACATATGTAAAAATAGATTGTTCTCCTTGAACGAAGACAAATCCAAGATAATGCAAGGCTATGTTGTGCCCGGGCTTTTTTGCTTTAATTCCAAACGTTACCAAACCATCAGTTTAAGTGTTTAAGCAGGAGATCAAGACAGGTCACGATATTGGAAACTGTGACATTAACTATTATTTTATCCAGAAAACAAATTGCTCTGAGGGGAGCCTAACAAGCTATAGGCCCAGTAAAGTTATATACATTCATTTAATCGAAATTTAATCCTGCTGTTCTCCTCGACAAGACTATACACTTGTGCTCCTTCGGGTCATAATGACTCCTGAAATATGAATTAAAACCAAAATAACAATTTTTATACATTTATTAACTTCATTTCTCTAACGCAATGTTTTTTATATGAAACGTGAAACTTACAAGAAATTCAACCAAATTTAAATAAAAAAAAGAAAACGGAATGAAAAATGTCTAATAATTGATATGATCCACTACTTCTTACAGTCGCGACAATAATAGGTCACGTGTTCTTTACACAAATATTTTTTACACTTAATGCAGGTCATATTAGTTTTGTTACCATATTTAAAAGGGCAAAACTTGCAGCGTGCTCGTTTGTTTTTGTTGCTAGTTCCAGAAAGAGGTGTGGTAGAATTTTCCACCAATGGTTGTTGAATAGCTGTTACAATTGCAGCTGCTTGTTCATTATGGGGAAGATGTTTTCTGAACAAAATGTAAGGATTTGCCAATTGTTTGCCCAGTTATTCCAAAAACAGTCATCTTTTGAACAAAACATTTTTATTCCAGTCTGGATTTATTTCGCGCCATAAGACGAAAGCATTATAGGCACTGGTATCTAAAATGTTGTAAAATAAGATTATGCAACTTGCCAAAGTACTATAATCATTGGTTTTTATTTATTTGGTATATGGGTCAACTTTGGGGTTATTGTGAATCGTAATAATATTACTTCGGCTCTTAGTAGCATTTATAAAATTGAAACGTTAATCTATTTTTTTGTTTTGTGAGAATAAGTTCGAAACAGTTTTGAAAAAGTAATCAAAGATTACTATTAAATTTACATTTACTACACTACTGTAGTTGTCTTGTTTGGTGTTGTTTTCTTCCTCCTTTTTCTTATAGTTCCTTACTCATCCACTGCACCACCGTGTATTCAGGAGTCGGGATAACGGGAGCGGGCTGCTGTTGGGGGGCGATTCCTGGCGCCCAAAATTACGTTAAACTTTTATTCTCCCCACGCACGATCCGTTCTGAGCAAAACGGTCATTTAAATAGCTACGGTTGAGTAGTGAACTCTCTTTGTCTCGATTCTTTAATAATACACACCCACGCTCCGGCGAACTGAGCCCCGGCATTCTTTAATTTGTTGCCTCTGCCTTATTGGCACGTAACAAGGTAATAATATTAATAATAATTTTAATAGACAAGAAGAAAACTTCGTTTAAATAGGTTTTGGCATCTTATAATTAAAAAAAGGCATAATGATACGTCTTAATTTTGATTTTAATTTTGACTTTTGGTATGTCTAGGTATTTTTGTAAAATTCTGGAAGTACACTGGACGATGACGGAAATTAAATTTCTTTTATTAATTATATTAGATGATAACCTTGTTAAATTTTAATTTTGTAAATTATCGTGCGTGGAAGAATACCAGTATTAGCATTAATACTATTATAATCAGCAGTTACGGAACTACTCCTATGATTGATCTCAAATATCTTTTACAGAAAATTAAGCTTTGGAAACTTTAAATTATTTTTGTTTACATATGTAAAAATAGATTGTTCTCTCTTGAACGAAGACGAATCCAAGATAATGCAAGGCTATGTTGTGCCCGGGCTTTTTTGCTTTAATTCCAAACGTTACCAAACCATTAGTTTAAGTGTTTAAGCAGGAGATGAAGACAGCGCACGATATTGGAAACTGTGACATTAACGATTGTTTTCTCCAGAAAGCAAATTGCCCTGAGGGGAGCCTAATAAGTTATAGGCCCAGTAAAGTATATATATATATATATATATATATATATATATAATATATATATATATATATATATATATATATATATATATATATATATATATTTAATCGAAATTTAACCCTGCTGTTCTCCTCGACAAGACTATACACTTGTGCTCTTTCGGGTCATAATGACTCGTGAAACTCGTGAAATATGAATTAAAACCAAAATAACAACAATTTTTATACATTTATTAACTTTATTTTCTCTAATGCAATGTTTTTTATATGAAATGTGAAACTTACAATAAATCCAACCAAATTTAAATAAAAAAAGAAAACGGAATAAAAAATGTCTAATAATTAATATGATCCACTACTTCTTACAGTCGGACAATAATAGGTCATGTGTCCTTTACACAATTTACACTTAATGCAGGTCATATTAGTTTTGTTATCACATTTAAAAGGGCAAAATTTGCAGCGTGCTCGTTTGTTTTTGTTGCTAGTTCCAGGAAGAGGTGCGGTAGAATTTTCCACCAATGGTTGTTGAATAGTTGTTACAATTGCAGCTGCTTGTTCATTATGGGGAAGATGTTTTCTGGACAAAATGTAAGGATTTACCAATTGTTTGCCCAGTTGTTCCAAAAACAGTCTTTTTTTGAACAAAACATTTTTATTCCAGTCTGGATTTATTTCGCGCCATAAAACGAAAGCATTATAGGCACTCGTATCTAAAATGTTATAAAATAAGATTATGGGCTATCTATCTGTTTTTCGTTTGCATGTGTATGCACCGATTAGCTGATCTAATGCATCAACTGCTCCTTTTGTAGAATTATGAATCAAGTATAATTTGTTGTTTTTTGTCTTCTCTGTCGCTTATTTGTTTCTGGTTATGTAACGTACTCATTAAAAGGACCTTCTTGTATTTTTTTGGAATATAAGACACAACTGCGGTATCTTTAGTAAAATAAAATTTGGAACTATGCACAACGTTATTTACTTCCATGATAGGTAGCTCAGGCTTGCTTTTCCTGACACTCCCTAACATAGTAAGATTTCTTTTGAGAAGCATTTGACCCAGTTTATACGATGTAAATAAATTGTCACAAGTTACATTCTGACCTCTTAGTCCATAAGTAAGGTCTAAAACTACTCTCAGCCTCGGGTCCTTCTCAGGTCTTCCCCAGGTGGTTTTCCCGCATGTACTTGAACTTCTAAAGCATAAGAACTTGCACTATCCATATTTTGATGCCATATTTTACTGCAATTGTCACAAGTTACATTATGACCTCTTAGTCCACAAGTAAGGTCTAAAACTACTCTCAGCCCCTGATCCTTCTCAGGTTTTCCCCCAGGTGGTTTTCCCGTATATACTTGAACTTCTAAAGCATAAGAACTTGCACTATCACAAAGCGTCCATATTTTTATGCCATATTTTGCTGGCTTGCTTGGTATGTACTGCTTGACAACGACCTCTAAATGCAACCAGCTGCTCGTCCACAGTTACGTTTTGCCCAGGATTGTACAATTTTGTAGTATTTCAGCCCATTTGTCCCAAAATTCTCTAATAGGAACCAACTTATCCCATAGCCTTCTTTCTTGACGATCTTCTTTATTATCAAACCGTAACACGCGTGATATATAATAAGATCGTTTCAACGACATTGTTGCGCGAAAAAGAGTTCTGCCTGTTTCTGCATTCCACAAACTTCTGGTAGATTCATCATGCGATCTGTAAACTCCTCCTAACAGTAACAAACCTATGTACGCCTGCAACGTAATGTCATCTAATTCTTGCTACTTGTCAGCGTACACTCTACGACTTTCGATGTTAGTCATTTTCAAAACTATATTTTCCAGAGAACTATTGAAAAATAGCAGCAATGTAGATTTTACATCCTGGACTCGTGCATTGCTGTATCTAGTTGGACCTGGAGCGACTTTTATGATATTTGCACTAGTTGCACGCCCTGACTGAGGAAATAGATCTAACATCCAAGTTATGGCATTATCTTTAGATTGAACCGATTGGGCAGGTGGCATCAATTGCGTAGGATTTGTCCGTCCAGCATCGTCGAAAAAATCATCATCCGACTGTTCATAATCACTATCTTCACTAATATGATCTTCCCCTTCAGAAGCTTCATCGTCACTAATGTCACTCAAATTATCAATAAGTTTTTCTAAGTCTTCACCACTAAGATATTTTTTTGCCATTATTATTATTTCAGCACTTTTGAAGAACTAGTAGTACGTACAACAAACCGCGCTTTACACTGCAACGTAACAAACAAAACTGTCAGTTGCATACTGCGATATGATATTTATACCTGCTGCAAGTTGCAAGTCTGTTCCTGTTCCGACATGCACACGCGGCTACAGACCTGCCGAAAATGCTGTAGTAACTCGCATATCCTCAAATTTCATTATAAAATAATTGAAAATACAAATTTATACGTCCTACTAATGTATTACAGCCTCGAGTCATAATGACCCGAGGATCATCAATGTAACAATCATATTTAAAAAAATAAGGAAAAAAAATTTATTAAAACAAACATTCTTCAATTAATTATAAACAAAGTCATTAACTACGAAGTTTAGATATTAATGAACAAAAAAATTATCTAAACAACAATTTGATTTCGGGTCATATAGACCCGAAGGTAACAGCAGGGTTAAACTACAAAAAAGTGGACGATTAAAGGGTTTAAAAAATACTAATTTCGTTAGTAATTGAAATAATGAACACTAGTCAGCATGGGTTCGACTTACTATTAATCAGGAGTAATATGAAAGTAACTACTACTATACTAAAAGGTAAAACTAAGTTAGAGAATTAAATTTAAATCACTGTTGTACTCTGTATAGATACCTAGGTATCGGACAGTTCATATCCATTATCCCTGTTCAAGTCTGCTTCTGAATTTCAATAGCTGCTCTAATCCTGCTTGTATACCAGTTCCTATCGTTGGCCATAATTCTTGTCTTTTCAAGTTTTATATTGTACAGAATGTTTAAGGCATGTTCAGCAATCACTGATTTAGTTGGATGAAGTAAGCATAAATCTTTTGTGTGCTGTTAACCTGGTGTTAATGCTTCTTCTAGTTTCACCAATGTAGACTTTACCACAAGAGCGTGGCATTTCGTGAACACCACATGTGGTAATTGGTCTTTGCCCGAATTCTGAAGATTTAGAGCGTTTGTAATATTTTACCAATTTTACTCGTTATGTTTGCAAGGAATGATAAAATGGAAAACTTATTTGAAGTTGAGATTTATCATCAGTAGGCGTCGTTTGTTGCAGTTGAAATGACTTTTTAGTTTTCTGTTTATTGAAGCCACTATTTGTGAAAACCTGCTCAGTATGGTTAAATTCATGTTGTAGTTTGTCTGGATGACAAATCTGCATGGCACGGTTGTACAAACTCTCGTGTTGGAGGATGGCGTGATGAAGCGTTAATATAGTAATCTGTATTAGTTGGGTTACGATATCCGGAATGCGTTAGGCTTTTATCTGATTTTCTTTTAATTAGAACATCAAGGAATGGAAGACAACCATTTTGTAAATTTAATGTTAGTATGTTGATTGTTTAAATGGTTTGGAACACTATTAATTCTTCTTCTCCAAAAGGCTAGACAGCAAAAATATCAACATATCTAAGCCAAAGTTTTGCTTTCTTAGGTGCATTGTTTAGAGCCTGTTCTTCGAAGTGTTCGACAAAATCATTTGCAATCGATGGTGAAATTGGAGATTCCTTACCCCTCCATCTAAACGTTGATTATACTCACCATGAAATAAGAACAAAGCCTAATAATTGTAAGGTGTCTTTTATTGGAGTAAATATTAATTTGCCAATCAATTCGATGAACAAAGGAATATACGTCAAAAATAATTAACAACTAATTTGAAGTTAATGTTAATTTGCTAATTCATTTAATGAACAAGGAACCCACGTCAAAACTAATAAATAAAAAATAAATATAAATATGAATAATGGAGTGTATCGGCCTATTTGCACAGTTTATGCTTTTTGAGCGCGACGTTTTCGGAAACAGACTCTACTTCCGTCATGAGAAGGACTGTTTTCGGACTTGAGTCGAATTCATATGTTATATATAATTTTTCCCAAGCACTTAACTACTCTCAGATTCGAACTTGGTACCTTTCACTTACTAGTCTGACACCTTTACCGCTGAGCCACTGAGTAATCCAATATATATTTTTTATTTTATTTCTACACTAGCTTGGCTTATTGGATTTTCTGCTAGTGCGATGTATGTGACTTCTTTGAGTTTCCGACGAGTTGTGTTCTCGTCCTTTGCCACTATCTGTATGTTATCCCATTGGATGCGGTGGTTTTCGTTCCAGACATGTTCGGCGATTCTTGATCTTTCTGTTTCGCCCTTACGGACGTTGTTCTTATGTTCCTGAGTTCTCACTTGAGTGGTATACTGCTCTCACCTATGTATGCTCTGCCGCATTCGCATGGTAGGTTGTATACACAATTCTTGGAATTCTGATCTTCATTGTATGGTTTGGTTTTGGTTAGTATTCCCCTGAGCGTTCTGGTCGATTTGAAGGCAGTGCGTATCTTGCATTTGCTGCCTATCCTTCGTATTTTGTCTGAGGTACCTTGTATATATGGTATTATCGCTGTATATCTAGGTTCTTCTTTTTCGAATCTGAGAGTAGTCAAGTGCTTGGGAAAAATTATATATAACATATGAATTCGACTCAAGTGCGAAAACAGTTCTTCTCAGGACTAAGCCTGATGACGGAAGCAGAGTCCGCTTCCGAAACGTCGCGCTCAAAAAGCATAAACTGTGGAAATAGGCCGATAAACTCCACTAATAGGAAACCACAGTTACAAAACACTTATAATACAGAATTAATAAATAAATGATCTGCGGTTAAAATTAATTTGTCAATCAATTCAATGAATAAGGACTTCACGTCAAAACTAATAAATTAATCATCTGGAGTAATCTAAGACAAAAATAACTAACTGATCATCTGGCGTTAATGTTAATTTGCCTATCAATTCAATGAACAATAAATATACGTCCAAACTAACAAACAAATCATCTGGAGTTAATCTTAATTTGCCAATCAATTCAATGATCAAGGAATCCACGTCCAAACTAATTAAAAAATAATCGAGAGTTAATGATAATTTGCCAATCAATTCAATGAACAAGGAATCCAGGTCAAAGCTAATCAACAAATCGTCTGAAGAAGTTAATATGCTAATCAATTCAATGAGCACGGAATTCACATCAAAACTAATTAAAAAATCATCTTTACTTACCCATCGATTGAATGAACTAGGAATCCACCTCAACACTATTTAATCAATCGTCTGGATGTAATATTAAATTGCCAGTCAATTCAATCAATTAGGAATCCACGTCAAAATTATTTAATAAGTAACCTGGAGTTAATGTTAAGTTGCCAATCAATTCAATGAACAAGTAATCCATGTCAGAACTAATAAACAAATCATCTGGAGTTTATTGTAACTTTCCAATCAATCCATGGTACAAAAAATCCATGTTAAAACCAATTAACAAACCATCTGGAGTTAATCTTCATCTGCCAATCATTTCCATGAACAAAGAATTCACGTCAAAACTGACTAACAAACAAATCATTTGGGGTTAATGGTAATTTGTAAATCAGTTCAATGAACACGAGGTCCAAGTGAAAACCAATTAAGAAATCATCTGGAGTTAATGTTAATTTGCAACCTAGTTTTGATTGAGTTTTAAATTTTTGTAAAATCTTCTTTTGTCAATTGTTAGAGTTTCGCATTTCTTGATCGCAATTTACAATCGGAAGTAAAAATAAGATTTTCTCCTTTTTGTAGCCATTTTTGAAATACAGCGTGATAACGGTAATATAGACTTTCACTTCACGGAAAGCGGGAGCGTATGATCAATCCATGGAATATATAGTTTGAATCTTCGTTTTAAATCCACTACTGTTACTAGAAAATACTTCTCAGCATTTTGATTTGTCAAAATTTGTCGGGTATTGGTTGAGAGTAAACCAGTTGTTTGAGGCGACTCCATAAAAAAACTAATACCTTCAGGTCAGGTAACCTTGGAGACCACGAAATCTGACCATTTCTAGCTATCCACTTTTCTCGAAACATCAAATTTATCCATTCAGCTACGCGTGCTGTCGAATGTGCAGGGCGTTTCTTTCTTGCTGAAAGTAAATTGCTCATCTTCCTGTCAGCGGCAAGTCATGTAAGTACTCTTCCCAGAATCTTTCAAGTAGCTGTAGATACTCATCCTCCCTGAAGAAAGTCCAAGAATTCCAAAACGATATGAAACGGCACACCACACATTCACCTTTTGGTAATACTGTCTTCTATAATTGATCCGAAAGTTTCCGTTTTCTGTAGACCAGTAGTTTAAGACGAAATAACGCCATTTGTAATAAAAGTTGCTTCGTCTGATGTTTTTATAAAAATTTCGTTCTACAATACATTTCCCCCCGATGGTAAGACAAAATATTAACCTACGGCTTGCGTGACCTTCTTCGATAGTGTGTACAAATTTTAGTTTGAATGGCTTTACCTTCTGTATTATAAGTGTTTTGTAATTGTGGTTTTCTATTAGTGGAGTAGATTGCCCTATTTCCACAGTTTTTACTTTTGGAGCCCGACGTTTCAGAAGCAGAGTCCGCTTTCGAAACGTCGTGCTCCAAAAGCAAAAACCGTGGAAATAGGCCGATCAACTCCACTTGTGGCTTTACCTTGTTGATTTATAAATTCTTTGCAATTCTGATTTACTAACATTAAGATTACGTGAACGTTCCCTCAACGATAATCTGGGATGTTCTTCCACGGAATCAATAGCAACAATAGTTGCCGCGTCGTTTTCATCATATTTCTTTGCAGCCAGATGCAAGAAATTTCTTAACTATTCGCATGCAATCATACGTGTAAGATTGGTGTTGAGAAATCTCTCGTTACACTGTCGCACCACTTCTCGTATTACAATTTATCCGAGCCTATAACACTGAACAACGTAAATTCTTTTCTGTAACGTTAACATAATGTAGGAGTAATTGAAATTTGAACAAAAGATACTTCAAATTGTAATCTGACAGTACTTAAGATTAGTTAAGATTATGTTTAACCAAAGTACTGATTATGAACAACTTTTCTTAGTAAAATTTTGCCGCATCATGAACAAAAAGGGTAGTTTACCTTAAAAGAACATTGTTTTCGCTTCACTGTCAAGGCCGACTTGTTTTTCAAATATTTTTAAAATTATTTTTAAACCACGTATGGCTTAATCCCACAGTCTTAAAATAAAATTCAAAAATGTTTAGTCCATCACACCTCTTGTAACATCAATCCTATATGTTCGCAGTGATAGTATTAGTTTACTCTCTTTCACTTCTTTCCTGGTCATTTGTTGATTTTGTGAAACAGAGTGCATTTTTTTTTAGAATAGAACCGTGTACGTTTTTGAAGCCTCGATCTGCTAAAACCCAACTTTTTTTATCGCTTATCCTTCCAGGAAAAGCCAAGGAGGTAAAGTGCACAAGAGATCAAAAACTTGACACTGTTGTGCTATTCATAATCTGATCACGTATTCGACTGAAGCACAGGATCTGTTGGTTTTTCTATCTCGATTTCGAAACAGTCAATAATGCTTTCCGTTTTAGCATATCTAACAGCAAATGACAAAGGCAAATGCGTGTGTACCTGCTCTTTAGTTGGCCAGTAAATAAAGTTGTTCATCATTTGTGCCAACAGTGGGACCGTCTTAAAAAAGCCCCGTTGCACTCGATTTATTCTGATTTCTAAGTCAATATGCAAATTCAAATAATTTTTTTCAACGTTATTAAAACATCTCTTTGAGTGACGGGAATAGTTTAACAAGCTTTGTCTACCAAACAATATATATCTTTGGGTAGCCCTAAATAAAAACGTGAATATTTGTTTAGATAATAATACGTCGATTGTTTGCTCAGTCGTAGATTAAAGTGGGCCAGGTTCATAAAATTATCAATTTGTGCCTTATGCCCAGTCGTAGATTAAAGTGGGTCAGGTTCATAAAATTTGCCTTAAAATCTAAAAAAATATTTACTTGTACCTAGATATGTTCGCTTTAAAATGGGGTTGCTTCTTCCTGAAACTAATTGTTAAATACTCGGACGCCAACTTGTTTTTAAATATGGAATAAAGAAGTAAACCATGATACAATAAAGTTAAAAGAAAATTTCTACAATAACAAATTTTATTACACAACCTAATATTTAATTATGAACGGAAATACCTTAAAGCTAATGTTAGTAACGTTATAACCTAATGAATAATTATTATGAGTAATTCATAGGTGGAAGGCATTTATACCCCACTTGGCCAGGTTTGGCACAAGTGCCTACTTGCTAAGCTCACTTCGTTCGGCTTATCCGATTCGCTCATCAATTGGATATCCAGCTTTCTTGACAAAAGACATATAAGCGTTGTCGTCGACAGCTTCTTTTCGAAAGAAACTACTATTAACTCGGGAGTACCCCAAGGATCAGTGCTAGCTCCAACACTTTTACTGCTGTACATAAATGACCTCATTTCCTCAACAACTAACCCGATCCATTGCTTTGCGGATGACAGCACTTTACGTTGTAGTTATTCTCAGTTTTCCCACAACAATAAGTCTAGACAGCACGTTAAGATGAAAATGGCAGCCTCGATCAACAGTGACTTAGAACGTGTCCTTGAATGGGGAAGGAATAATCTACTCACGTTCAACGCCGACAAAACGCAGTGTTGCCTTGTGTCCGCCAAGAAAGACCAATCATTTCCTGCTGTAAATATGAATGGCTTAGAATTCAAGTTTTCAAACTCTATTTCTATGTTAGGGATGTCCGTATCATCTAACCTTTCATGGGTTAATCACATTTTGTCATACAGCAGAACAGCTGCCCGTAAACTGGGCTTTCTATACAGATCTAAACGGTACTTCACATCGCAACAACTCCTTTTACTGTATAAGGCTCAAATTCGACCTCATCTGGAAGACAATTTCCACCTCTGGGCCAGTGCTCCCCAATACGTCCTTGATATGGTAAACCACATCCAAAAAAGAGCTATCAAGCTTATAAATGACCCGTCTCTGATTTCTGACCTGCAGGCTCTTGAGCATAGAAGAATAGTTTCGGTTCTTTCTCTGTTCTATCGCTATTACCATGGCAAGTATGCCTCCGAAATACACTCCTTAATACCTTCGCAGGCCATCTTCACTAGGAACACTAGGTTTGCCCATTCACACCATAATTACGCACTCAAAATACCATCGTGTCACACTAAACGTGCTCAATCTACATTTTTTCACACGGTGGTCAATTTGTGCAATGCACTACCCAGTTCCCGTTTTCCTCCAAACATTGACTTAAGTCAATTTAAGCTAGCCATTCATAAACATTTCTTGGCAGCCAAACAATATCCCTAAACCCTCCCAGTGTTCCTGAGTGCTTTAGCACGTTAGGCAAATCTTAGCCTGTTCGGGAATACTAACAGTAAAAAAAATTAATGGAATCAGAATACCTCATTTTTGGGCACACTGTAGATAGCGAAATGGATGCATGCTGGGTCAGCGTTTTGAAAATTGTTGCGTAATATTACTGTAGGGTTGAAATAAATGTGGATTTGTATGATTTATAATTCCCTAATGAATAAATCACACTCTTGATCAATCGTACTAATACCGTAAATTTGATTAACGGTAAAATAATTAATTACGTAGATGTGTATAAACGTGTGAAAAGTAACAGTAAAGGTGAAGTTAAGCTAAAAAAATAAAAAGTAAAAGGTGAAAGTAAAAGTGTCTGAAATGCAAACGTCTCAAACATTGTAAAATAACATTAAATAACTCACCATAAAATTTACAGTACTTTTAATAAAAAATATTTAACAGAGCAAAAATGGATGCTTTACTACCATTCAGTATCGCACAAAAAACGACGCTCCCATAAGGTCTTTGCGCATGAACATGTCTGAAACTGAATGTGCGAACAATATGCGTGGAGGCTCTACTTTAAATAAGTAAATTATGTTTTATGCAACTATGATATGCAGCACACATGGCACGAAATGCACGTTAGCTGCCTACAGAGAGGTGAATTATTAACAACACGTTCGAAGTTTGTTACAATTTCACTGTAGACTTCTTTGATTGACATTTTACTTCGATTACAAGCCGCATTTGTAGATTTGGAGATTTCTTTCCTGTTTCACGATTTCAAGTTCTTCCTTTTACCTCTTTCTACAGCATCTAATCTCGAAGGTAGTTGAGCACCAAAAATTTTTTCTTGCAGACTTCCATCCACTGTTTTTCTCTAGCTACCTCATGAACAATGGAAGCGGTGATGCGTTCAATTCTATATTTTAACCAATCTTCATTATCCGATACTACGACAGAAATTGTAAAATTCTATGCAGTCCCTTTTTGTTCCACTATGAATGAACTTCGCCCACAAAACATGAACAGTTGCTACATCTACTTGACGAACCTCATGTTAGGCGTTTTAAAAGTTTCTGGTTTATTAAAAATTGTCCCAATGTCGTCGTCAATTAAATCTACCTTCGAAAGATTTGATCTTTTCCAATAGCATTTCATGCATGTAGCAAAAGTTTTTTTTTTAACTTTGTAATTTATATTTTGTCTCTCTGATGCACTGGAAAAAAGTTATTGGCCTCCAAAGTAGACACGACTTGACGAAAACCGTATCACGCGTGGCGTGCGATTTTTTCAGAAATACAGAAGGTTACTGGCAATCAATTTTCAAATGTTAATAGAGAACACAGTTTCCAACAGAGTTTTAGAAGTTTTTTTCTCTCACAAATGATTTAGAACCGTCCAGGGGCGTACCAAACATTATCTCAAGATCTTATCATGCGAGGCAAGCGACTTTCTCAGAACTACAACTGGTTGCTAGCATTGTTTTAATATTGTAATATAAAACACAGTTTCCAACAACACTATGAAAATGCATCTCTGAGAAACATACAGAGGCGTACCGAATATTACACCTGAATCGTATTGATCAGTGATGCACGGTTTTCTCGAAACTACAGATGCTTATTAAAATTCCGCTCTATAATTACAACATAGAATACAGTCTCCAACAATGGTATGAAACTTTTATCTCTCGCAAATGATAAGAGAGTCGTCCAAAAACGTATCAAACGTTACATTTAAATCATATCATCCTTGACGAGCGATTTTCTCAGAAATGTGGATAGTGGGCATTATAATACAGAACACAGTTTCCAGTAAAACTGTAAATATTTTATGAAAATGTAAACTTTCGCTATTATTAGATATAATTCAAATACTTTTTATTTCATATTTTATATAAATTTATGCATTTCGATAACCGTTACAGATGTTACCATTTACTAAGGACGATAACTGTAATTGTTATCGAAACGTATAGATTTAAATAACATATAAACATAAAAATACACCATTTAAAAACCGAAAGGATAAGTATTGTAATTAATTGTAAACATTTCATGTTTAGAAATTATTGAAAAACTTACAGGGGCACCGAATATAAACACGGAAACAATGGTCTTTGAGGCACGATTTTCTCCGAACTGTGGATAGTTGCTGGCGGTACATTTTGAAATTATAGGGTTGTCCAAAAAAAAAACCGGAATTTCCTTTTTTAGTATTTTTTTATTTCTTAACATGTTTCATTGATTTTGGTTTTGTTTGAAAGAGAATTGATGAAGACACATCTCTAACCTAATATTTTGTTTAAAGAATATCGAAAGAAAATAGGAGTCAATATGTTAAAACGTACTTGTCTTTGTCGTGCCATACGTCAGAAAGTTTTTGACCGATTTCCATTTTCGACCTCTCGTTCTACTCACAAATATCGTAGCTTTCGTAAAGGAACTTGAAACATATACAGTGCGGCTCGAACAAGTTCCAACTAGTTTTAAAGTTTGAATGTGTCGGCCATTTTGTTTTTTAAACAAATCGCCAAAATATTAGGTTAGTGATGTGTCTTCATCAATTCTCTTTCAAACAAAATCCAAATCGATGAAACAGGTTAAGAAATAAAAAAAAATATTAAAAAAAGAAATTCCGGGTTTTTTTGGACCGCCTTATATAATACGGAAAACAGTTTCCAATAAAATTATAAACATTTTACTTTTCAGAAACGGTTGAAAAACTTACAGGAGCGCACCGAATATTAAACAGAAATCGAATGATCTTTGACGTGCAATTTTCTCAGAACTGCAGATGCTTGCAGACGTTCAGTAAAATTATAATAATGAACAAAGTTTTCAACATGACTGTGCAAATGATTAGGAACCCTTCACGGACGTTCTAAATTTTATGCCATATCGTATCGAGCATCTTGGGGCTTTGCAGAACTGCAACAGTTTGCTACAATATTTTGTAAATTTTAAGTGTTGCAAATGATTAAGGGTTCTAGCAACCATCTGCATTTTCATTATAATCGCACGTAAAGGTTGGTGTAGGCTTAGTGTAACGTTTGGTACGTCCGTGGAACTTTCCTAATCATTTGCGAGGAATAAAGCATTTACATTATTGCTGGAAACTTCGTTCTCATGTTATCATTATACATATAGTGCTACCAACCACCTAAAATGGCGCGTAAAGGACGGTGTAATTCTGTTGTAACGTTTAGTTCGCCTCTATGGGCTTCTTAATCATTTACGATAGAAGAAATATCACAGTATTGTTGAAAATTTTGTTTGGTATTATAATATATGAACAGATGTCCAGTAACAATATGCAATTCTATAAAAATCACATGTAAATGAAGATATGATTTTGGTATGGCGTTGTGTACCCCTGTAGAGGTTTCTTACTAACTGGCGAGAGATGAAAGTTTTACAATACTGTTGTAAATTGTATTCTGTATTATATTAAAACAGAAGTACAGCAAACAGTAGTGATATGCATGTGCGCGCTCTCCGATTTGACCTTCAAGAGCTCGAAAAATTTAAATTTCCCTCCAAAACAAACTCCAAAATCTTTTATTTCTCACCACTGCGAGTGATCATGAAGTGTTTCAGGACCGGCCCTATATGGAATATGGTATAGGACCGGTTCTGGACCATTTCAAGGTCACTCGCCCCCATACCGGGACCAAATAGAGAATTTGCATGCGTAAGTGTGCGAGTGAGAGAGAATGTCAAGGCCACACCCCATTTATGGGCGGCGCGTGTCAGATCTAAAAATAGAAATGGTTATCATTTCTTAGAAATCCTCATGGTCAATGATTCTCCCCGCAGGTATATGACGTTTCTTAGAAATACACGAAGGAGGTTGTTGTTGTTATCTATACTAATAAGTTGATGAAGGTTAAATGGTTGGGGTATTGGCTAAATGAGGGTGGTATCATATTACAATTTCTTAGAAATTTAAAAATTGAATAGTTTTTAGTGGTAGCAGATTTATTATAAAAGACCTTCTTTGGTGTGTACGATGCAACAAACTTAGCAGAAATGACGAAACTAGTACGTGCGATGCGAATAGAAAAAGTAGTAGTAAGTGAAAACGAAAGAAAGAAGCGGGTACAAGAATTATTGAAGAAAATAAAAAAATTAAAACTCGATTTAGATTGTTTTGAAATAAAAAGAAAAATGACTGAGCTCCGGCTTAGCAAGAGAAGAAAAGAAGTATCGTAACCCATATTCAGTGATATAGTGCTACAGAGAGATTAAGAATTTAAATTTTAAATGCGGTCGCGGACTCTTCTTTTTGCTGATTTTAAGCAGATTTTTATTGTAGTAAGTAGAGTGATAGTCATTCGCCAATTTTGACATGCACAAATAATGAGTGTTGATGAAAAAAGAAGCGAATTAAACCGTTTTAACAAGTTTTATAGTTATATGTAATAATAATCAATAAATTCTTGTAATATTAAAAAAATACAGAAAGCTTTATATTCCCTCGAGTTATTTATAAGTGTAAAATGGAATGAATGATACGCACCAGTTTAGCATAAATTACGCAAATGCAAGACAGTTTATCTGCTGAAGCTAAAATGCTTTATGTGCATTCAGAAATGAAGAAGAGACGTACGTTACGTTAGGAAGTGAAAGAGACAAAACACGAGAGAATGAGTTTCGAGGAGGTTAAGCTGGAGAAACCAGAGTCTTTTCGCTCTCCTGAAATTTGTCCTTTTTTCCCTGTAATTTACTAATGTATTTACTAATGAATGTATTAGAATTGAAACGTTATTTTTTTTGATACAATTTTGTAACTCATAATATGTATATTTTTTTAGAGGCGGCGCACGCCCAAGCCCTCGAATACTTGCTCACTAGCACAACGACTATCTACCTCGCTCGTACATTGACTCAGATATTATATTTTCCCCCTTTTCACATCGTTTACATTGATTGTTGCACATGAGATATATATTGAGCAATATATATATATATATATATATATATATATATATATATATATATATATATATATAATTAGGATTTTTTTCATTTGTTTGGTTTAAAAGTATTTGCCCATATTGTCCGCCGATTTAGACATATAATATTTCATTTATTAGTTTCTTATTTTATTACGAATTTAATTACAGTTTTCTGCCACCGTTGGCTAAACATAAGTATAATCCAAGAGTTTAATGTTGGATTATTATTCTAATCATTTTGTTTTTAACCGTGGTTAGCTGACCGTAGTTCGCGAAGGTTACGTACCACGTACTGTATATTTATATTTTTTTTCCGCTTTAGTAATCTGTAGCCTGTTTCGGCAAACATGATTTGTTTGGTATTTTTTTCTACAGGAATTTTAGGTTTTTCGCACTGTAAGTGCCCATTTTTATCCTATCTTTCTGCAATCTCGATAACCATTTATTTTTCTGAAACTGAGACCGAGAGTTTCATTTATATCTTTGTCGTTTGACGAATCGTAGTGTTGTCCTAATTTACAACGTATATAACTTAATTTTTTCTCCATGTTCTTCCGATCTCTGTACTACGAGTTATATTTTTTGTAACTGAATTATTTTGAATTCATACTACCGAGACCGCGCATTTCCGACTCAACAACGGCACAAGTCTTAAATACCGGCGCCGATCTAAATCTTTAGAAACCCTGGTAGCGAAATCTTCACTGACGCTACTTGGACGGCTTTTACCTGTTTAATCCCCTGCGAAGAGGAATCTAGGCCTCTATATCACCGTTCACGTAGATTGGCACTCGAGTAACCCGATTAAACCGCGATAGTCCAGCCGCAGCTTACCCCTCTTAAATAATTTTATTAACAACTGACCGTCCACCAAAAGTATAAGCGTTATAATTAATGTAAAAGTACAGGTAGTCTATTATTCATTAAACAACTGCACTTAAAAAATAACGCAAGGATATCTCTGGAAGTAAATTTTAGTGTACACATTTGTATAACATTTTTAAGATAATGGAAATGTTTTACGAGGAAAAAAAATAAAGCGTTACAATGAAAGTGTGAGTTATTTATTGCAATAGTTTACAATATAAAACTGAAAATTATGCACATACACACACACATATTGAGAAACATATATTTATCTTAAAAAAAATGTTAAAAAGTTTTGAAATGTCCGCACTGTTTTACACAAAATTAAAGATATATAAAATTATATGTATATATTTAGAGGTTATGTTTTAAATAAAAATTTCACAGTTAAGCTTTACTTCACTTGTAATTAATCTAAAAACAAAAATTTCCTAAAACTATACATGCTAATTTAAAATAGTTCTCTAAAGTATGCAACCGGTTTTCGGTATTTAGTTTATTTCGTCTAATTTGTTCTAACTGCTGGTTAGTCTAAGCTAAAGCAACAGTTAAAAACTCAACATGGGCCACTCCCGACACCTCACTGATACTATATTCCGCTAGAATATTGCTTAAACACCTCACATTCTTAGTCTTAAAGTCACTCAATGTTAGAGGATCTTGCGCAAGCTGTGTGGGTGTAACTGCTGCAGGGTCCTCCTGATAATTATCATGTTGTATTAATGCAAGATTTCTTCCTCCATATTGAATGGGTCGAAGTGTTGGTGGTAGTGGCTCTGGTGTGGTAGCAACAACTGATATAATAATAGAAAAATAATAATAAATTACATTAATAATGTGTTAATCAATACATACATCGGTAATGAGAACTCAATGAAGTAACATACTCACTTTCTAAAATATCTAGCTAAGTCAACATCCTCCAGATCACTATCTCTGATGGAGATAGAGATCAGTGGAGGTATCGAGGCCAGTGCTGTGGTGAGTGGAGGTATCGGGGCTGATCCTGTTGTGGGTTGCACCAAGGTATTCTGCAAGATAATAACTTTCTTCTTCCGCTATAATTTAGATTTCTTAGTAGGTGGAGTCATCATGGGTACTACTAGGTAATGAATGAGTATTCGCATAAACTTTAACCCTATATATATATATATATATATATATATATATATATATATATATATATATATATCATATAAATCTGTTAACGTTAACAGAATTGGGCAAAAAGTGGAAGTGGTTACTACGGGCGAAACTGACCTCTGCAGGCAAGGGTGCCGCAGCACAGGGCATGAGAAAAGTGTTGATATCAGTAAGGTTAATATACAATATCAGCAAACGCTACGAAGTGCAATGTATGCACCTGCCTGGAGCTATTGCAACGTAATCTCTAAAGCGTGTGAAAGGTATTCCGCAATCATAAGTAGCAGACGTGGGAAAGTATTTCATGTGATATCATTAATAGATATTATCAGTAAAGAAGGTGCAATGTATGCGTCTGTTTGATGCTCTTGCAACGTAATCTAATGGGTGTGAAAGTATTCCACAATCATAAGTAGCAGACGTGGGAAAGTATTTCTTGTGATATTAGCAATAAATATAATCAGTAAAGAAAGTGCAATGTATGCGTCTGTTTGAGGCTCTTGCAACAAGTTATAACCAGTTTGACCTTGAATGCGGAGTTTATATGACTATATAAGCAAATAGAGAGCAGTTTTATACCAGTCAGTATATTGCACTCATGACAAGAATTTTAATTGTAAACCTAAAGTACTTATATAGTTATAATGAATATTTACTACAAGTCCATTACTGCATAATCGACAGTGTGTGCTTCATATTATCGCATTGTTGGATACAGTTTTGAAGGTAGCTATGGTTATATCGAGTAGTAGTAATATTGTAAATTTAACAAGACGTATTATTCCATTGTTGAAAACAAAAAATGAATTTGTAAGCACACCCGTATCATTAGCACTAATATTAAGCTATTGCAAGATATAATTCAAAATAAAATTTATTTAGAGGCAACTGAAAACTTACTTAAGCTCGAAAGCAATTTATCATTGTTAAAGTGTTGTCTTGTGAGACTTAAACGGTTAAAGAACGCTTCGGAGAAAACAGGTAGTAGAATTGTCACTAAAAAGACGTACGCGCAAATTAGATGGTAGTCTCTAGATTCATGCTTTAATGGTAGATTACTTACGGGAATTATAGTCAATACAGCAAACGTCAAGGGCCCTCTTATTTTTTTACAAAATGAATAGCTATAATAGTTTCGCAAGAAAGGTTACATTAATGCTAAGGCAATGGATGCTGAAGTTGAATGCCCTTTTAGCCTGCAATTTTATGCGCCCCCAAAATCAAGTTATCGAGTTGAAGAATTTTGCCATAAAAAATTACGTCATCAATATTGCGACCAACTTACTTGTGTGGTATAATGAAAATGTTTATTATAAATTACAAAAAAAATTAGACGTGAAGTGTTACATTTAAAGGTGAATATTAATAGATATGTTCCATTTAGAGGTGGTCTTTCAACTTACGTTAAAGTTCCCTCATTCATAGCACTATTGCATGCGGTAGTGAATGTTAAAAATGACGACGAATATTACTTCTTGAGGGCCATTGTTTCAGAATTATATCCCGCTCGACGTCATACGTAAAGGGTTCAAAGTTATCCTCATTTTAGAGATGTTTTGAATTATGATTCAATTCAATTCCCCATTAAACTAGATGATTTAAAGAAATTCGAAGAATTTAACGGCCTCTCCATTAATTTGTTTTGCATTCGAAGGAAAAATACATTACCATTTGTATTAAGTGAAAAGCAAAATAGTGTTAGGGAACCTATAAATCTTTTAGTACTTTCTGCTAATAATCAAGCCTGTGATGATATTAATACCAGAAATACTACTGTTTATCATTTTACGTGGATTACAAATGTCAGCTTTTTTTTCTAAACTATCGAATAGGGAGCACAAGAAATATATTTGTTATCGATGTTTGAATCACCTTCTACAAAAACATGTTACTCACTGTGTCAAACTGCCTACCGAAGCAGACATGTTTCTGCAGATCAAAAATTCCGCATTCCAAGAATAGGTGTCGTTTGTAATTTATGCGAATTCAGAAAGTATTTTAGAAAAGTGAACAAATTTAACAGACATCGAAAGTAATGCTCTATTTCATTCCAAACATATACCCTTCAGCATTGTGTAATACTTGAAGTGTTTATACAATGATTCTTTATCTCGATTTAGACTTTATAGAGGAAATGATTGCATTCAATGGTTTTTTAAAGAACTTCAAAGTATTGCAAATTGGACTACCGAAACAATCAATGAAATAATTCCTATGGATACTTTAAGCCCCACTCAGGTTGAAAAATTTGAAACCTCTACAGTTTGTCACATTTGCGGAAAACTATTTACTGAATATGACATCAAAGTTAGACACCATAACCAGTTTACTGGAGCATTTCGGGAAGCATCACATCAGAACTGTGACTTAAAAGACACATTCTACCGGTTGTATTTCATAATTTATAAGGTTATGATTATCATTTCTTCATTAGCGAATTGGCTACTGTTCCCGGTTCGATGTCACTGTTGCCCATACACAAAGAAAGTAATAAAAGGCACTAAAATTAGGTTTAGATTTATTAACTTTTTCAGATTTATGAGTAGTGATATTGGAAAGTTGTCTGACTATTTGGAAAATAGTAAAAAAATGATTACCCGCACTAATTGTAACAATGATGAAGAATTTTCTCTACTAGGTCGAAAGGTGTGTTTCTTATAAATATATTGATACTTGGGATAAATTAAGCGAGACCGGGCTCCCTCCCAAGGAGGCGTTTTCAGTCATCTTACTAATGAGAGAATCTGTGATGCGAGTTTTGCACATGTGGTTGTTTGGAGCCGATTTAATATTAAATCGTTAGGGGAATACTCGGATTTGTATCTAAAAACGGACGTTCTACTTTTAGCTGACATTTTTGAAAACCTTCGACAGACTTGTTTAAGTACTTACAAACTTGATCCTCTGCACTATTATACAACCCCCGGATTAGCATTGGATGCTATACTTAAAAGTACGCAAGTAAAGTTAGAACTATTTACAGACACTGATATGCTGATGTTTATTGAGAGAAGAATTAGAGGTGGCGTGGTTTAATGTTCCAATCGGTATGGAAAGCTAACAATAAGTACAATAGAAGGAAAATTTAATCCCACTTCTCAAAGTGTGTATTTAACGTACTAGGACGTAAATAATTTATGAGTTGTTATGTCAGAATTTGTACCGTTTGGTGATTTTTATTTTGTGGATGCAGCTAATTTAGAAACTTTGGATTTAATAAACCATCCTGATGATTCGGAAATTGGTTATATAACCGGGTATGATTTAGATTATCCCATAGAATTACATGAGTCACAGTGATCTGACGCTGGTACCTCAACATATGGTTCCACCCGTATCTGATTCGAATTCCAAAATGAAAAAATTATTGATTACGTTGCATCCAAAACGTAATTACCTAATTCATTACAGAAATTTGAAAGTATATTTAAAATATGCATTAAAGTTGACAAAAGTACACCGTACATTCAACAATCTCAAAATTAATTTGACAAAAATTTCTATAAATTAATGATTGATAGTGTTTTTGGGAAACTGATGGAAAATGTACGGAAATATAAGGATATACGTTTAGTAACGAAATTGGATGGTCGCTATGGTGCTCGTGTTTCCACATCAAAACCAAATTTTCAAAGTTGTACTATATTTAGCAATGATATGCTTATCATTCAAATGAATAGACTAGAAGTATATTTCAACAAGCCTATATATACAGGCTTCAGTGTTTTAGACGTTTCAAATGCTTTTTTATACAAATTTCATGCTACATAAGTTTCCTAATAATGCCAAGTCCTTGTACACGAATTCAAATAGTCTCTCATATATGCCTTTTCAGTTCACGATATCTATGAATGCATTAAAGAAGACATTGATAAATTCGATACATTTGATTACAGTCCTAACAATATCTTTGAACTTCCATTAGCAAACAAAAAAGTTCCTGTCTTAATGAAAGCCGCAAATCATGGTAAAATTATGTTGGAATTTGTAGGACTTCGTGCAAAAATTTATGCGGTACAGTAGTGATGAAATCTACAGAAAGTACCTGAAGCGTTCTTTAATGGGAAAGTCAACCCCTGAAAGCTATGTATTTGTAGTGAATATATTGCAACATATTGTTATTCTTTGATGAGTGTTTTAAATGGTATGCTATAAACTCAAAGTGTGCAAATGAAGTTATTATTAATAAGACATTATTTGATAGAAAAATTAATTTAGGTAATACCGTTAAAAGTTTTATGAAATTGTGTGCCGATAATGGTTACACTTCATTAACTTCTAATGAACTAGATAGGATCTTAGACGATATGAATTTACTCGGTGACATACCACTTAAAATTTATGTATACAATTTATTATGGGTTCATTATTCAACAACAAATGTTAAATCTAGCTTAGACAATATTGTTTATAAATACACCTTCTCTATTATAAGTGAATGTATTGAAAAAGCTGCATATTATGTTAATTACAAGTGCCTCGATATTTTGATTGAAATATTATTAGAACAAAACATTACATATATTTCAATTGTGGGATAACGAGGAGCACCACAAAATTTATTACTGGATATTAGAAAACATCGATGAAGGTGAAACAAATTCCTGCTTGAGATGATGAAAGTTTAGAAAAAAACATTTTAATATTTAAAAATAAAATACAATCATGTTTTTTAGATGTTCCTATTTTATCTAAGAGTTACAAACTATTCCTATGGCTAGTAATTTATTAAGTTAAATTCTACTCCTTTAGAGCATATCGTCTTTATTGATCCATGATATTTCATCCAATCTCCACCACTTTACGAATAACTAATTATTCTTAGAGCGAAGCACTTTTTCCACCAGGAACACATCGGGATACTTCGTTTTCTGTAATTCGTGTTCATAAAAGCCTCCCAGTACAGGTGCTCCTTTTATATCTCCCAACATGTATGTGGTGGGGTTAGTAATGTGAGCTTCCACAATCTTAAATAGTTCACTAGACCAATTAGGCGTGTATACTTTGGTGAAAATACTTTCAAATTTACTGATTCGTACTATGTCACACAATATCGATTCCTATCAAATATTTTTATGTGAGTGTAAACCTCCAGCTTTGTATGATTACCGACATATTTGGGCTTTATTCCTGTAGTTCTATGCTTACGATTGATATAATACATCGTTACAGTATCAATTGTATCAATCCATTTGTATTTACCCTGTAGGCTGAACGACTTATATAGAGCATACCTAATGGTTCTGATAACACGTTCCGCAGTTGCTGCCTTCTTTGTGCTATAGGTGGAGTAACGATTTGCTCCATAACGCTGCATTAGTTTAGTATAATGTTCATTGTAGAATCCTTCCCGACTCTCTTTGAAGATTGTTTGCGTGGCCTTGGTAACTTCTTGACCTGTTTTCGTTTTTAATCCTTTAGTCAACAAATATTTCGAAAAACAGAGGTCATCAAAACCTTTAATTATTGTTCGCCTTCGTTTAAATTTTTTTTTGCGGATTTGTGCAATTCGTTGACGAGTTGTAATTTGGACATAACACTAATTTATCCACAATTTCTTTAAGTTGATGTAGTTTTCGCTCCAATACTAGATAAGCGTTAGAGCTTCCTTTAAAACCTTTCTGAACTGCTTCTAGAAAAAATCAAGGTATCCTTCTCACATAGCGTCACCATCTTCTTCGGGGTCCGCCGACTGTGTTAAACGGTTTCCATCCAAATTGAACCTTGTCGTTGAAAATCTATGGAATTGGCAACATTGCTGAGTCTCTTGTTCCTAATATCAAATTGATTATCGTCAATCAGTTTAAACTGAGGGGTTAATTTCTTGAGTTGATACAGGATATGTGAGCGTCCAAATTTGTCAGGAATCATTTTAGTTACGATATGCCGTCATCAAGTCAGTCTCGTTTACACTGTTTGGTTTTTCAATGTATCTATCTTCATATAGTTCTTCTACAACCCATATTATGTCATTTACGACACCTGTGTTTTCCACCAATTTTTCCGCCCACAATACTTCTAGATCACGAATTAGTTTATGTATATCATTCCAATATTTATATTCGATCGGCTTGTTTAATAATTCCTTAGAAACGTAGCTCCACCTCTCTTGGTTGTGGGCGATGATGATTGCAAGGGTTTGACTATCTGTGTATACTTTTTGCTGCAGCTTCCTCGAATCTGTGCACTTACATCATAATCCCGCCTTGCAACATTCGTAGCTTCTAAAATACTTTTATAATTCTTTCTATCTTCTGAATTTACTAGATTTAAATCGGGTTCATTCATAATAAGCAGATTATATAAACCTGGAGTGACGCCTTCAATAATCATATCGTTTCCTGTAAATATAACGGGTGTATTACCAATTGTCCATTTGTCGGTTCTGGTATCATAGTGGACTCCATAAGTATGATCAGTGGCACCTTCAGGATCCTTCATAATACGTTCAACTTATTTACAAGGTAATTTATTGTACTGCTCGAGAAACTCTTCCGAGATGGGTTCATTACGGGTAGTAGAATCATCTGCGATACTGCGAGAGGTTCTTCCTCCTCCTCAGTATTAATCTCTCCTATGACGGATGTATCTAAGAAAGATGGTGCATGAAGGCCTGGAGGGCGATTTAAAAAAAAAACTGAAGCTGAGCTAGTAGGCTAATATCATCCTTTCTTGAATCAGCTAATGACTGTGAAGTGAGTCCTGGAGTACTTTGAACTTGAGCTAGCAGGCTAGTGGGAGTAGAAGTAGCATGCTTTCTTGGAAATATGAACAGGGGTGGTATTTTGGGTTTAACGTCAATGGTTTCCTTTTTAGGTGTTTTGATTTTTTTATCAGGATCGATTTTATTTACTATTTCAGTTAGAGGTTCTATTAGGGGCTTATAAGTACTTTTAAATATTCTTTCATTATCAATGCGGGCAGTTTTAAGACTGTTATACTTCTGCTGTATTATTTCACGAGCCTGAATAATTTTTTTTTAAATATCATCTCCTTGTTGTCCAATGTAGCAAAACGAAAAGGTGCCCGTTTACACTAAACAGATAGCTGTTCACACTAAACAGATAACTGTTAACACCTAAACGGGGCCAGTATGTTTAAGGTATTATATATTCATCAAACCTTTTCCTATAGCGACCATTATTGACTTCAACATCCTTATTTATGACCATAAAACCAAACGGATCTATCCAGCACTTTGAACACACGCCTCGAAACAATTTCATGCTTATGGTGGGGCTTATATGATCCTCATACACGTGTTTTAGATTTAATTAATCTTGCTCAAATGTAATAATTAGATTCGCATTATCACGAATTAATTATTTTGGAATTTTACTATAAGTTTGCCCCAAATATAAACAGGCAATAACGTTCTGCCTACCAATAGGAAAATATGCCCTTATGTTCTTTTACTTTTCACAACCGATATCGTCGAAGATAAAAATAGAGTTTGATTTTGCACAATTAGGCTCAATCACATCGTGATTATCACTGAACGTAAAGTAACCTATATCCTTCATGGGAAGTAAGATTTACTGTAAAAATTTGCACTTTTTTGATTCAATGACAGAGTATACGTATATATGTTTAAGTTTTAAACCATTTTTCTCGGTAAGTACACTGATCATTGCGTATGCTTTGCCTCAATTGAAGGGGCCACGTGTACTATTAGGAAATAAATCGTCATGTTTTGGAGTACTAGACTTTTCCTCAATGTCATGATTTTGAATTTGAAGTTTTTGTTTTTGAGCAATTACTTTCATCTTTGGTGGATGAAATAAAACTAAACGAATAACTACATTTTTATTTATATCCTAGACATACAGAGTTTATATTATAATTGTTTCACTTCTCTAGCTATACCCTACAATAGCATCGTGGAGAATAAGACCATAGGCTACAATTCCATTATCGAAGGGTGTTAGAGATTCCATTTTCAATTTAATGTCTACTGTTAAATTTTTTAAGAATTCATTTTGTTTATAGCAGTCCATTACAAATACTGGACATGTTTTGAATTCGGAGTAGTTGAATAATGCATTTATCATCCTCACTATCGTAATCGGAATTTCCAAAAACTGTGATATGCAGGTATGCATTGGTTAGCACTGAAGTTCGAATGCATTTCTTCATATGGATTATACTCAGAATTCAGATGTACTTTAAGGTTTCTGATGTCAAAATTTCCGGCCCTTGCCGACTTTGTGTACCTTTTGTTGGAATGCGACAATTATCCAACGCGGTTTTTCCGGTTGCGTTGATGTTTTTATTGGCCATATGTCTGAGGTTGCACCTTTTAAAGCAGGTAATTCATATAACTCTCATTGACGAAATGGAACAGTAAAAACAGAATTCTTCTCGATTCCTTCAAATAAGTTCAGTTTCGCAGCGTCACTAAGTGTTAAGTGTGGTACTTTCCATTGAATTTTATTTAATGTTATTTCCACATCAACGTCACCATAGTAGCAGTTTGTATCGCTTCTAGATCGAATTAAAATGAACTCTTGACGCATATTCACCATTACTTGACGATAATCCTTTATTATTCCCAATATGTGGTTCAATGGTATGCATACTGTAAATGATTTTTCTCCATCTTGCTCATCGAATTCTACTTGTAATGGTCCTTCATCATTTGTCGACCACCCCAAATAGCTTAGTGCTTTGATCTTGCCTGTCGTATAAGAAATATATCCTTTAAGTGTAGACGTTATGCTTGGATTTCAGCAAACGTCCAAAATTATGTAAATTATTGGTTAAGTGGCACGATTTTCTTTCATCTTCTTTTTTGAGCTCAAGCTTACCTTCTATGTACAGAAAACTATTATAGGCAGCCGTAATTAGATCTTGACTTTGAATTAAGATGCGTATTTCTTCGGAAGCTCCATATTTAGAAGATCCATACGGAAGGTAAGTATGAATATCTGATTTAATTATATCATCAAAATGTACGTTTTGAAAGACGTTTAATGATTCGACCATTGTCGCCGAGAACCAATTGACCTTAAAAAGTATTTCTCTGATTAATTCTCAGACCCACGTTTCTTTAGTCCTAGGCGTACTGTGAATGGTTCACTTTCACCAAAGTCTATTAATTCGCCCTTTTGATTAGTCAAATTGATTATTATATTACTAATCATGCCGGTGGTTACTTCTAAATATTAAGTATTGCTGGGAGTTTTATTAAGACGATAACCGAGTGTGACTGAAACGTCAATCTCATATAATACCTTTGTAGGTTTCCCGTTTCGACAAGATCCCTTTATAATGTAGCACTCTACGTGTAAATTAGTGTGTTTAAGTATTTGGATGTCTAACGCAGACGCATGTAAAATATTTGGTTGCAATATCTTGGGCGCAAACCTTAGCATGCGACCAATGCTATTTTCTTTGTAAAGTCAATCTCAAATGAACTGTTTATCTCACATTTAAGTGTATTATTTTTTGCTCTAATGATAAAATTTTCTATGGGTATCTTAGATTTTAGATAATTGCTAATCTCATCTAAGTCATATGTACCCTGCGGAGTATTAATCACTAGCAAGTGAGATGGATGTGTTCTAAAATAAAATCTATCGTTGCCTGCATAAATGTTTCTAAAGCTGTTGCAGCCGTAAAATCCAACCAACCCAATAACGTATTTCTCCCCCAAATCTAGTTCTATCGGTGGATAGACGTTGTAGCTAGCCGTTTTACCAACACCGTCTAAACTGAATGTTATGGACATAACTGAGAAAATTTGAGGTTGTATTGATTATAGGCATAGGTGTCCGCAAATGATAATATTAAATTCTTGATTTTGGTTGTAATTATAAATTTTACATCCCCGAAAGTAGTTAATCACTTCGATTGGTGGTTGAAGATTACCGGAACTAACGTAATATATCTTTTTACCTCGCTTTTTGTAGCAAACCCAATGCGTACCTGGCTCGGTTTCGCTATCCAAGTTAATAATTCTAGATTCATTTTTTAACGGTAATTTAGACATGCTATTTCTCATAAAAATATCCCTAAAGTAGTGCACATTTTTCGTGTATTTATTTAAATCAATATCTGTTGACGGTATTGGGAAACGGTTTTAAGTATAACACATCACCACCAGATTTGTATGGTTGCAGATAAAGTGCGTCACCGCCTTTCTTGTGTGGAGCCTATAGCGATCGATTCCATCATGCGATTATGGCGCGATGTCTCTTCTTGCAATTTTTTGGAATTTTTTGCATCATTGAGTGCTTTAGCAATTCCCGATGCGCCGCCAGCTAAAGCACGGATTGCTGATAATCCTGCGAATAACGGAATAAGAAACGGTTAAAAATCCCTTGTTTAGGTAAGGGAATTACTCAAGGAACTTTAATGTTTTTCTTGCCTCCTAAACTTTTTACTACACGTTTTTCCGTTGAAAGCACTGACTTTATTATAAATTTATAATTAGATTATAATTATAAAAGATGATTTCAGCATCGATCTGCAGTACTATGAAAATTGTTTATAAAAAGCAATATGATTTTGGTGTAACGTCTTTTGTGCTCCTGAACGTTTTCGAATCATTTTCGAAAGATGAAATTTTCACATTATTGATAACAGTGCTTTGTTATTTTACGGTTGGTCAAAATAACTACATACAGTGTATTATGACAAGTACTCGAGCAAAGTACAGGTCGTCGGATCAAATCCTACTCGAGGTAAACTTTTTATTTATGTATTTAATAAAATTAATAATATTTTTTAATTACATACAGTATACCTCGATGTAATGGCTTTTTGTATGAATTTCACCGATAACGCTATAACGTTAAGTCCGTATGGTGTCACCCTCGGATATCTAAGAAAATGTTTGCCGGTAAAGTGTGGCATATTAGATGAAGATGATTTTTCTTACACTTTGTTTAACTAAATTACCACTCTTAAAATAAAATAACATTCCTGTTTCAGCCGATTTCCTTTTCTTATGAACTTTAGCACTACTAGAAGTTTCATAGGACTTTTGACTGTTATGATTACCAATACATAATATACAGTTAAGTCCATCCTTTTTTAAAGAAAGCAAATTGGTTGCGATAGCTATATGCTTTTCTTCTCTTGGGTTAAACCCCTGAACTTTCTCTGAGCTTTCTTTTTCCAGCTCAAAATTACTTTCTACATCGCTAGGAATGAACTGCATTCATTTTTCTAGGAGGGACGGAACATTGATTTTTCTGGTTTTTAGTTCAAATAGCTAATGGCTCTGCAAATCGAAACATAATGATCTACTATATATAATGTTTCCTATTAGATATTATCCCAACTTCGTATACTGCGAAGGCTGTGAATATGGTTTACTCGAAGTTGTATCCTGTAATACTAAATCTAAACCATACACTTTACCCAACAAATATTTGCGGAAGCGGCTCTTTAAGCTTGTAATTATCTCAGGATGGTTTTCTTCGGTGGACGGATAAGTGGTGACTAGCTCCCTCGCCCTTGATCATATCATTGATTATAATCAATTATCCTATCGTTTTTGTCGGTTTCGTCTTAAGCGGATCGTGGGGACTTCCCAATTTTTAATTGGAATAAACATACAATAAATTAAGGTGTGAGCACTGATAATAAATAGGGAGAAATCCGTGAAACTATCTTAAATCAGCCCTTCCTAGATCGCGTGTCTCTCCAATTTCCCTTGACTGTACCTGAAATTCCAAAATACTGAAAGGAAAAAGTACAAAATAAAAATGCGGGTGCGGGTGCGCGTGTGCGTGTGCGTATGCGCGCGTGTGCGTGCGTGCGTGTCGACGTGAGTGTGTGTGGAGGAGGGGTTGGTGCGTGCGTTCGCGCGTGCGTGTGTGTATGTGAGTGTGTGTATGTGCGTGTGAGTGTGCCTGCGTGCGTGTCCGCGTGCGTTCGAGTGTGCGTGCATATGTGTGGATGTTACTATCCACGAATAACTTACAGAACAGTGAAACGTACCCACGTGAAATTTTGTGTATACGCTTAATTTTATTTTCCTAGAGTTAGATTTTGGGAGAAATCCAGCAGCGTGTGTATGTCTGTGTGTATGTGTGTGTGGGGGGGGCGGTGGGTTCGTTCGTGCGTACGTGCGTGTGGACGTATGGGCGTGTGTGCCTGTGTTCGTGTGTGTGTGTGTGTGTGTGTGTGTGTGTGTGTGTGTGTGTGTGTGTGTGTGTGTGAGTGGCGTGTGTGTACGTGTGTGTGTGGGTGCGTGCGCGTGTGCTCATGTGCGCATGTGCGCGTGTGAGCGTGTGCGCATGTGCGCATGTGCGCGTGTGAGCGTGTGCGCATGTGCGCGTGTGCGCGTTAACGTGCGTGCGCGTGTGTGTACGTTTGTGTGCGTGTGTGTGCGTGTGTGTGCATGTGTGTGCGCACGTGTGTGTGCGCATGCGTGCCTACGTCCGTGCGTGCGTGCGCGAGTGCGTACGCGCGTTCGTGCGTGCGTGCGTCCGTTCGTGTGTGTGTGTGTGTGTTTGAGTTGGTGTGTGGATGTGTGGGTATGTTTCTGGGTCTCTCTTGCAATACCATTTCAGATATTACATTTTACTCTCTTGTTTTACCAAAAAAGCACAAAACACTTCTGTATTTTATCTTGTTCATAACAAAACACAAATACTTATGAAAGAAAACGCTATTTTCTCCACAAACCCATCTGTCTTAAAATAACTAACACAATTTTGTATTTCAGAATATCGTATAAGTAAGACGGTAATGGCCATGTCCTCTAATATCGATTTATACCGTAATTAGTACCAGTAGATGTAAATAATACATTTGCTATTCTCACACCATAGCTTCACCCGTCATCTTGAGAAAACCATAAAAAATCTTCGATCTTCAGTGATCATCATTCCATGACCAAATTGAAAAAGACAAATTTTGATACAGAATCGTTTATATAAGTGTTTTGTGGGAATAAGAGTGACGAAATTATAAAGCAGTTAATCGAGTGCTTTGCTAATTTTTTACTTTCTCGTCGCTTTCGGTCGCAAAATCTCAGAGAAGTCTTCATTTGGAAGTGATTGAGAATTTGATTGCCTATAAAATCCATTTCTCAAAAATGTATTGTAACGAACCAAGAGAAAAATTAAAACACTTTTTTTTAATTTAGCCCAAAGACACAATTTGGTTCGTAATTTTAAATTATATTTTTAGAATAATTAATATAATGATATGTAAACATTCATTTTTGTGTTTGGCATAATTTCAGACGTAGGATTAAGGACCTAGGAAGAGAATATAAAATTCATTTCGAAGTAGTTTATTTTAGTGGAAAATATCTGATGTGGAACAATACACGACCTTCCAACCTACAAGGTGGGTATTAAAAAAAAAATATTTTTTTAGGATAATTACGCAACCCCTTCTGTTACGTTCATAATAAAAATAGGCAATATTGTAAAAATAACAACAATAATTTATGAGACAAGGATGTTTAAGTCTTCATGTTAGATAGAGGCCAATAGACGTATCAATACTATCTTAAAGTAACTTCTAAAGCCACTCGCTTGTATAAAAATATCGATAATACAAACAAAATATTATTTAATTAATTTTTAAGGCTTATTTGGTTTCGTATTATTGTATTATTATATTGAAAAAAAATGAACAAACTCTTAAATTCCACCGTAGGAACTGTTTTGACAGCCAAATTATGATTTTCTACACAAACTCAAAAATGTATCCTTGGATCCAAACGACACTGTAGTTAGTTTCGACTTAACATCACTTTTCACCGAAATACCTATTCAAGACACGATGAAAATTTTAGAAGGCAAACACTTAATAAACCAAGATGTACTCAAATTGATAAATTACTGTATCCACTCAACCTATTTTACATAAAAAGGACAATTCTACAAACAAATTAAGGGAGCACCTAAGGGCTCGCCACCCTCTCCAGCTTTTGAGAATGTATATACGGAAGATCTTGAAACCACTGCTTTAAATTCTGCATTTTTAAAATCTAAATGACGGTTTCCTTATGTTGACGACAAATTTTAATTTGGCACATTAAAATAAAACATGAATAGTTTTGTAAAACACATTATCCAGATTCACATCAATATCAAATTTATTATGGAAGTTGAAGAAGATAAATTACTCTACATACCTTACACAAACGAATTATCAGAGAAGTGGTTGAAATTTAAAGAAGACTCAACGCCCTCAATAAACGAGCTGACACCTCCAGAACGCCACAAATTTCGAAGAATATTATTAAACAAGTTCATTCGAGGTTTCAACTAACACCAAACCCTCCAGAACTTTCAAACACTTACGCTGCAACTATTCCTGACGTCCCCACTGCTACATCTTCTGCATCATATACTAGAGCAACTACCGAAGCCAAACAGGCTCGTCCAGACTGAAGTTAAATTAGTTACCTTGTTTCATATGTTGTTTGTCAAAATAAATTCTTGACAAAGGAAACATAAGACGTTCCCGAAACGTGAATTAATTGTTACGTTTATTTTACACACGTTTTCCCAGAATAGATGTCTTATTTAAATATATGATATTATATATATATATATATATATATATATATATATATATATATATATATATATAATATAATAAACTCTCTCCGCCGCTGGATTTAACTCATCATCTCCAGAAGTTGAATATCAAAGCTTAAATCTCAAGTTGTTGTGGATACATTCATACATCCACAGACACATACACGCACACGCACACGCACAAGCACGCGCACACGCACACGCACGCGCACGTCGCGCGCACACGCACGCCACACGCACACGCACACGCACACGCACACGCACGCGCACACGCACACGCACACGCACACGCACACGCACACGCACACGCACACGCACACGCGCACGCACACGCACACGCACATGCACACGCACACGCACACGCACACGCACACGCACACGCACACGCACACGCACACGCACACACAACACACACACACACACACACACACACACACACCATTAGGAAGGGTTTTAGGTAACATTTTGTGCTGGGAAGTGAACTTTAAGACATCAACGTTTTTAGGATGCTTATTTAGCATTTGGACCTTACTGCTGACGTGCTCTTTATAGTTTACCGTCTGATGACATAATTTATATTTATGGTTTTTATTTTTGTTGAACAGGTGAAGTTATAAACGTCTAATAATTTATTATTTTTGACAGTCGGGTCCCCAAGAACAATCTTAATTTTCTTTACCTACGATTACTGGGTTAAAGGGATTATTAAATCAATTCGTTTTAAGCCGGATTTGTTACATTACGTAAACGGTTAGGTACTCTGTGAATGTATGGTAGCAGACATATGGAAATGTAAACTTTCACCATTATTACAATACAATATAAACGTTTCGATAACACTTACAGTTATCTTCGTCAGTAGTAATATCTACTAAAATTGCTAAGATGTCGAAACAATTTTGTGACAAATTTCACAAAATTGAATTTGAAAATTTCACAAAATTGTTTGAACATCTTTAACAATTTTAATAGATATTACTACTGACGAAGATAACTGTAAGTGTTATGAAGCGTTTAGATTGTATTACAATTAATATACAGATACATCATTAAAAACCCAAAAAAGATAAGTATTTTAATATGGTAGCAGACGTTTAGTGGGTGCGAGGAAAGTCTATTGGTAAATGCGCTTTGTCACTTTCGTGTTTACTTTCCTGTTGACTACGGTCTATTTAGGCATTGAATAAGCTTTGCCTTTGCCATCTAGCGGATCCGTGTCCGTGTTTGTGTCTATGCATGCGCCTGCCTGTGTGCCTGTGCCCGTGTATGTGCCCCTGCCTGTGTCTGTACCTGTGCCTGCCTGTGTATTTGTGCCCGTGTATGTGGCCCTGTGTGTGCCTGTGCCTATGCATGTGCCTGTGCCTGTGCCTGTGCCTATGACTATGCCTGTACCTGTGCCTGTGTCTGTGTCTGTGTCTGTGTCTGTGTCTGTGTCTGTGTCTGTGTCTGTGTCTGTGTCTGTGTCTGTGTCTGTGTCTGTGTCTGTGTCTGTCTGTGTCTGTGTCTGTCTGTGTCTGTCTGTGTCTGTGTCTGTGTCTGTGTCTGCGTCTGCGTCTGCGCCTGCGTCTGTGTCTGCGTCTGTGTCTGTGTCTGTCTGTCTGTGTCTGTGTCTGTGTCTGTGTCTGTGTCTGTGTCTGTGTCTGTGTCTGTGTCTGTGTCTGTGTCTGTGTCTGTGTCTGTGTCTGTGTCTGTGTCTGTGTCTGTGTCTGTGTCTGTGTCTGTGTCTGTGTCTGTGTCTGTGTCTGTGTCTGTGTCTGTGTCTGTGTCTGTGTCTGTGTCTGTGTCTGTGTCTGTGTCTGTGTCTGTGTATGTGGCTGTGTTTGTGTTTGTGTCTGTGTCCGTGTTTGTGTCGGTGTCTGTTTCTGTGTCCGTGTTCGTGTCCGTGTCGGCGTCCGCGTCCGCGTCCGTGTCCGTGTCCGTGTCCATGTCCGTGTCCGTGTCTGTGTCTGCGCCTCCAACAGCGCCTGTGTCTTTGTTCATGAGTGCGTATGTGTGTCTAGAATTATCTGTTCCAAGCAATGGGTGTATCGCCCATAGTTGTTAAACAGCTTTCTAAATATGAGTGATGTACCAGCTTACAGTTGTTTGACCCTCTTAGCGCCCGCTGTTATCGCATGCAGAAGTATCAATGGCAGTGGGACAATTTGCATACTCTAACAAAACCATTAGTGGAGTTTCAGAACAGAGTGGTCCGTATCGATAGAGTATATTGCCGAGTAGTGAAAAACCAAAGTGGCTTGCAGGCTGTAAGTCTTCCGCTCAATACCCAGCAATAGCACAGAACAAAACAGAATTTGTGCCAAGGAGCTGGAACCTCATGATGATTTTCTTCTGTGTGTAAAAATAGACTGAAGTTCTTGGTAGTTTGTATGTTGTAAAACACTTACTGGCACTACTAGGCTTTTGCATGAGAGGTCAATGCGTGGCCATTTTGAATTTGGTACGATATGTGATTTCCTCTTCTTGCCTCTATTCTCAGTAAGGCTATCTTGTTTTGTTTCTGAACGGAACACCTGTGCATGAAGTCATTGAAGTTGCTTTTCGCATTAGTGCTATTTGCAGTAATTTCCTAAAGGCATAGTAAGGTGTCTTAATAATGCCGAACCATAAGGGTGGAAGATGGATTATTCATAAAAAATCATCAACAACTTTCGGAGGGAATTGCTCCATTATCGGCAATAATGAAGGTTCCTACTTGTCTTACGATCTCAGAAGCCCATTGTTTGGGACGGGTTGGCTGGTTTCTCGGCAGTTAAATCATCTGGTGGTTGATTCGATTTTAGCATATCAGCCTTCAAGATCTCAGGAGTAATTATCCTTTATTGGTCGTGTTTTATTCTCTCCACAGCAGGTCGAGAGTCGGAACGGCTAATCTCCACCTCAAAGTTGATGGATTCGTCTTATTGTGAATGGTTCTATGAATGAATAGTATACGTGCAAACGTTGACCAGGCAAAGGTTCTTCGATTATCTTTGCCAGGAAGCTCGGCCTTAAATCTTCACATAACATGGGGGACTCTCAAACCTTTCCTCCGCGATGTGAGACCTTGCAAGTGGTTTGGTATGTTCTTACACGTGTGTGCATGCCTGTGTGTGTATGTCTAAACGTTTTTATTCAGCACATTTTGTTTTGTGTGTGTACGTAACCTCTTTTAAAGACACATCAGTCTACTCCTTTTCAGAACTTTGATTTGTTAGTGATACTTCGCCGTAAGATAGGCCAGACGTAGTGTGTTTATCACTTTTAGTTTGAATCTTCTTCCTGAGTGTCGATTACTACGAACAACCGTGTAAGTATTTCTCGGTGTAGTAGAGTATTTCTTTTCCTGATAAATATTGTATTAAATTCAGGTAAATGATGAATATGTAAATAAAGTCTAGGCTTATTGACAACATTTTTTTACGTTCTGTTATAACCTAAATATGTTTACCAAACTCGTATTAGATGTAAATTATAATACCTTTAAGGAACCTGGCGCATGCTGGTACACATGTCAATCACAAATTGACAGCACATATCTGGGGACATTATGAGTATGGGCGACTACAACTTAACAGAAATTTTTTGATTGTATTGACCTTTTAACTTTTAATCACATATTAATTGCTTGAACTTGATTATCAAATCGCTTTAAAATTTTACTTCAGTTAGCTCAAATAAAAAATTGTATTAACTTAACGTTTACCAATTCAAAATTGTCTGCGCCATTAATCTTGAGTTTAAACAAATCTATTACCAACGTCAAAATTCTGTTTGCCACTTACTAAATGGCCTGTTTAAATATTGTATTAGTACCTTAAACTGCACAAGATTTTATCCGTATGAATTGTAATTTCGCTTGATAAACAAAATTGAGGTTGATGGTCCAATTGCAAACAGGGCAACCATATATGCTTAGGACAAACTGAAAGATCCTCAAAAATTGTTATACCAATAAGCTGCAATAGCTAAACCGCAAAGTGTAAACAACCCAGCACCGAAATTTGTTTTAAATGATGTTCTTTTATTAATACATACTTTTTGTTTCAGGAATGTGAAATCAAGACAAACCCTTAATACATATCCTACTTATAAGCTCAACTTGTTTTTCGAAATGTGATAAAAATCCGTCCAATATTGCTCATAAAGGTATGAAAATGAAGTTAGAAGTAAGTGAACATAATGAATTCATTATGGCGGAAGACAAACTTGTAATAATACAGAAAAATAAAAATCTGCATTCTAAAACTATTAACTGTGAAAATGCTAAACGAAATATTAAAACAGAAATACCAGAAATAGAATTTGTAGAAGAGACTGTTAGTGATATTAATCTAGATTCGACAGAACAAATGTGTATAAGCCAATATCCACAAATTTTAACTTACGAAATAGATACATCAAGCATTATTAATGTTGATGAGGACCAAATAATTAAAATTGAATATCAAAATGCAAATGGTGTTATAAATACAGAATATATTGTAAACCAAAATGTTTTAAGTAGTACAAATGAAGTCCAAAATGTAGACTTGGGTTACTTAGATTCAAATGTGTGGGAAAAAAGTGTTGACCAAGATAAAAATGTGTTAACGGCGGAGTTCATGTCTAATGATGAGCTCCACATAGCAAACAATGTCTTAGTGTTATCTCCGAATTCAATCAGTCTACCAGAAACAACAATTGAAGCAAGCAATGAAATTTTTGGCATACCGCAAAATGAAATTGAAATCGGAGTTTCTACTAGCGAGATTGAAGTCGGAGATCAAAATTCTTCTGATGGTTTAGTAGATAGTGAGCCTGGGGTACAAAATAACTCATCCGATAATATCGGTTACATGTTAAGTCCAAAAAGTGAAAGTGATGATAGTTGTGAAACTGATTTAACCAGTTTAAATTGGTTACATAATATTACAAATATAATGGCAGTTCCAAATTTACCAACACCTCCTATTTCGCCTAAACCCAAAAGAAAACCACCGGCCAGTACGCAACAAGAAGATTTAACTATTAATATTAATTATTATAAAAGGAATGGTGATAAGAAGCCTCCATTTTCGTATGCGACTTTAATTTGTATGGCTATGGGAAAAAATGAAAATAAGATGACGTTATCAGCAATTTATGAGTGGATTAGAGAAAACTTTTTATATTATAGGAAGGCAGATCCTAGTTGGCAGGTAACTATCATTTTTAGCATTGTTCACTCTTAATGAATGTCTTTTATAATCTTTAGTTTATTCGGAAATAGATATATTGTGGGGAACGCAGCCTTATGGTAATGTTGGGCTCATACTTTATTTTTTTTTGTAGTATTACTTATTTCCTGAAGATTAGTTTAAAATATAGTCAGGATTAACTACAGGTCAAGGTTAGATTTAAAGCGACACCAGCTAATAATATTAAACTTAATAAAAATAATTGATAAGGTTACGGAGGGGTGGGGTAATCAATTAAAGGCCAATAAAATTTAAGTTCTAATAAGGATTAGAAAGTCAAAGATTATGTGATAAAGCTTATAAAGTATTATTGGCAATTTTTGTAGAATTATAAAATTTATATTCTAGTCAAATCCTTTAAATTTGTATTATTAATCACATCTTGCTCAAAAGAGTTCATACATGCAAGATAACTATTATTCTATATATATATATATATATACAGGGTGATTCAGCCAGGAGGAAATGTCAATATTTTAGGTACGTATTCTGGGACCGAAAATAATCATAAAACTTCCTATAAACATGGGTCCTTTTCTCAACCGCTACAGAGACACATGGGTAAACAAATTATTCAGATTAAAATTTTTATTAAATTATTTATAACAGGTAGGCTAGATTTTATAGTTTTCAAAAGATGCCACCGTTTACATTTAAACAATGTCACCTTTCTCGGGTCGCTCTATGAATGGATGCGGGTCTGTTTCTTATAATTGCTGCTGCATTTATTATTCGATCGAGTAATGTATCTCCAGTGTTTGCTTTACTTGAATATACCAATGATCATTTTCAACGGCGTTAAGGATAGCCTCTTCTAGTTCAACATTAATTCCCGGATTCCGTACAGATACAATTCTGAAATATACCAGACTTTCCAGCTATAGCAAAAACTTGTTGAAAAACCCTTCTATTCGGAAAGCGACTCTGGTACCCGGCGACTGCAAGACTGCAGAAGCCATAAACGAATACCATATTAGCATATTCACGATGAAAGCATATATATATATATATATATATATATATATATATATATATATATATATATATATATAGCAATACCGTTATTTCTTCGGGCGTTGTCTCTCCTCTGGTACAACTGTATCTGACTACTGTCAGTACAAAAACAACGTTTCGGTAAAGTCCCATTTGCTATTTCCTCTTCAACTGCTTGAGTCGGCTCCGTGTTACTCAAATTGAACGCGGAGCGTAGAGAATCAGTTGAAGAGAACCTGTAGGTGGAAAATAGGACGTTACCCAAACGTTGTTTTTGCATTGACAGTCAGAGACAACAGCAGCAGAGGATAGACGACACCCAGAGGAACAACGGTATTGCATACTACACTCGCGGAAATTTGAAAAATTATATATGTATATATATATATATATATATATATATATACATACATATATAATTATCATTAATTTAGAAAGTTTGGGATAGCTACTTGTTTACGGTGCAGTTATCTGTTTCTAAAAATCGTCTACACGTTTGTTATAACGTCTAAATGTCTACTAGAACCTAAAAACCTTTGAAACCTTGACTAATTGTTTAACAGAAATATGTGCATGTTTTCCTGAAATAAGCAGCTTTTACACCCACAACTACTTTCTCTAAATAAGTAACCGCGTAGCATAGCGGTTCATTTTAAGAATGTAATACATGTATTTATCTCTCTCACTCTTATGTAAATCCCCTACTTCCAACTATGGTTTTCATAACCTATTTAGATAAATGAGAAACATATTGTGAGGGAGCAGGAGAGTGTAACTCGATATATAGCATCCTCCGCATCGGCGGCTCTGGTTTGTGTTGAACAACAAAACGAAGAACTGCAGAAATACCAATAACATCTTTATGAAAAACCTATCCTAGTGTTCATATTGGGACAATAGGAGATATTATATTAAGGTATCCTTCGTACCAAAGAATTGATCCTTATGATCAGATATTGTGATTTAGCTAGTCGTACAACACTACCTTCTGTCACAGTGTGTAATATATGTATTTATCTCTCCCACTCTTATGTAAATCCCCTACCTCCAACTATGGTTTTCATAACGTATTTAGATAAATGGGAAACATATTGTGAGGGAGCGGGAGAGTGTAACTCGATATATAGCATCCTCCGCATCGGCGGTTCTGGTTTGTGTTGAACAAAAAACGAAGAACTGCAGAAATACCAATAACATCTTTATGAAAAATCTATCCTAGTGTCCATATTGGAACAATAAGAGATATTATCTTAATATCAAATATTATCAAATATTGTGATTTAGCTAGTCGTACAACACTACCTTTTGTCACAGTGTACCGAGAGCTGGTGATCGCAAATACTTTATATTACCTGATGCATTCCTGATATGGCGAAGAAGTTGGAGAAACAGCTTACTGATGAAGAATTGCGGAAATTCTCCAAAATAGGTCACAAGATGATGATATTCCAGACTTCGATGAGGATATCGATTCCGAATTGGATGATCATCAAACAGCGGTAAGCGAAGATAACTATTGTCTGTCGGTAGAGGAAAACGCTGATCCTGCAATTGAAGGGGGTGAAGACGGTACAGAGTGGAAAAGCAATCTTTATTCAATAGGGCGTACTCATTCGCATAACATTGTAAAAGGAAAGCTCTACAAAGTGGTTTTAGAACCTGGACAACTTGTATCAACAAAGAAGCTGTTCGAGTCCTAATCCCTAGAAGATGGTATTTCTACGATACTATTAAGTTGTACGCATTTTTTAGATTATTATTTACTGCTGACCATTTGACCAATAACGAGACCAATTACGATATGTTGTAGAATTCATTGTAGGACCTCCAATTTTTCAGGCGACCATGGGCCTGAAGCGATTTAAGGGTTTACTCAGACTTATAAGATTGGATGCCAAGGGTATTATATATGGGGCGGTATTAACACAAATTTTAGAAAGCATTACCTACCAGGCGCTAATATCACAATAGATGAACAGCTGGTCTGGTATAGAGGATAGTGTCCTTTAAGACAGTATATGCCTTCCAAATCTGATAATAATCATTGGATGGAGATATGGTAGGCATGTGATTCGGAAGGATATTATCCTTACATTGTAAAGGGGCACTCTGGTCAAATGGTTGAACAATTAGCACAACCATATTATAATAGCAATCAAAATCAGGCCTGTGGACCTGAACAGGTTAAATTTGTCCTATCGTGCTAAAGCACACAGGAACACTTAGGAGGATGGTGGATAGAGGGATAATAAATTGCCTATAGATGCCTATGAACAGCTACCCTAAATTTTCTCATATCATAAGTGAGAGGAAAGCAGGAACTAGGGAGATCATTCCAGAGTTTAGAAGCCGTGTATAAAAATGTGGATTGCGCCCGTTTTGTACGACAAGTGGAGATTTGTACTGCATACTGATGATGTCAATGAGCGAACCGAGTGTTTCTCGCAAAGATAGCCCGAGATGGTATCAAAGAATATAATTCAGCAGTACAATTGCCGTTGTAATAACGATAATACAAAGAAAGAACTGAAACCATCCTTCTATGCTCAAGGGACTGTATGTGAGAAGTTAAAGACGGGTCTTTTCAATACGATCAACGATATCGAGAGGGTATTGGGGCGCACTAACCTAGAGGTGAGAATTATATTCCAGATGAAGCCGAATCTGAGCTGTTTCGGTAGCTGACAGAAGATGGTCAACCCATGAGAGATTTGAAGATACAGCCATACCCAACAGAGTAATAGAGCCTGAAAGCTTAAGAACTGAGCCATTCATACTTACAACAGGAAATGGTCGATCTTTTTTGGCGGACACAAGGCAACACTGAGTTTCGCTAGCATTAAATTTAACTAGACTATTGCTTCCCCTATCACTATGAGTAGACTGAGATGAACTACGGTGAAGAGTGCTATCGTCAGCAAAGCAATGGATGGGGTTAGTTGTTGAAGAAATAAGGTCATTTATGTACAGCAGAAAAAGTGTAGGCGCTACAACGGATCCCTGTGGTACGCCCGCGTTAGTGCTAACTTCTTTTGAAAAAAAGCCATCAACTACGACACATATTCGTCTTTTTATCAAGGAAACTAGAAACCCAGTTAATGGGCGCATCATTTAACCCAAACGTGGTGAATTTGGCAAGTAAACACGTATGCCAAACTTGGTCAAATTTGAGATATCTAAAGCGACTACAATTGTTTCACCGGACTGCTCTACTGTATTGTTCCAAACTTTGGTCACATATGTAAGAAGATCACCTGCTGAACGACTTTGCCTAAACCCATATTGGTGGTCACTAAGGAGTTTGTTAGTTTCAAGCAAAATGAGCAGTTGCTGATTGATGGCTTTTTCCATGATTTTAGACAAAATAGAAGTGATAGCAATTGGTCGGTAGTTTGAGGGATCGGTCTTATCGCCTTTTTTGGGAATAGGTTGAACATTTGCTAACTTCTACGATGAAGGTAATTCCCCAGAAGACATAGAGATAGTATAGAGATTAGATAGGACTGGTACTAGTTCGGGGGAACATTTACTTAAGACAATAGCTGGGATACCGTCTGGGCCAGTCGCCTTATTGAGATGAAGCCTGCTGATGATCGATTCCAAAAGCTTGTACCGAAAATGAATTGGTTTCATAGCGTATGAAGAGGAGTTGACTAGGGGCACATCTTTTCCAGAATCATTGAGACACGAGTTTGATGCAAACAAGTCCACAAAAACATTGGCTTTGTCTACAGAATCAGCAACTACCGATTCGTCAATAGATGTCAGGGGGGGGGGATGAAGATGTTCCAAAGTTTTTGCTAATGGCTTTAGCTAAAGAACAAAATTTACGACTGCCTAAAGGAGATGTGGCTAGTTAATTGCATTTTCGTTGTTCGAACAACTTTTTAGTTTTAGTGAAGACACTTTTGCAGATATTTCTAGCACCAACATATTCTACATGACTGTCAACCGATTTATTAGATTTCCATTTAATGTAGTATTTATTTTTTAAAGATACTGCATCAGCACAAGCCTTATTGAACTAGGGTTGGGAACGTGAATGACTTCAGATGTGAAAGAGCGATGTCCGAAGCAGAGGACGACCTAAAACAATATTCACGCCATGGAAAGGTCCTATTCTCTTGCCTCATCTAGTAAATACGTTAGCAAAACCATAGTTTAGTGGGTAGTGGGATATCTACATAAGGGTGAGAGAGATAGAAAGGGGATTATCACAACTCAGAAAAAAATGTCAAATTTTAAGGTTATGTTTTTTTTTTTGTGGGAATGAAGACAGGATTATGTAAAAACTACCTTTTTTGAAAACGAGGTTATTTAAAATAGAATCCAGTTGTCAGAGACGTCTTCAAGGTTATTTAAAAACTACATTCCATGAACCGGATGTGTAATAATAAATTCTGTCAGTTACGTCTAGGTCTAGGGTCAAAGTAATGTGATTATTCGCAGAAATGAGGTTATTTAAAAATATTATTAATTTCTGGAAACAAGGCTATGAACAAATTTTTTGAAAAGAGCCAACCAAAGGTTAATGAACGCTGACAGGTCAATAGCGAGTGACTTTTAGTGGAATTAAATGCACACTTAGGGAACTGGTTAGCGATTTACGAGTCTAAGAATTCACCTTAAAAAATTCCAACGTCAACACTAATCAAATTCACACTTTAATATCCGACCGTAGGTAACGGTGAAGACATTGAAAAATGAAGGTCAAATGTGAGGAACTTCAATATAATAATAATAATAACAATAATAACGTTTACTGTAATACGAATAAATAGAACGTATTACAAATGATTGAGGGTTCGCCTGTAAGGCGATTTCCACCCTACCAAATTACATTATCTTGCACAGTAACATATAATTCACATGTCACATGGTATATTTTTGATTGCTTTCATTGGTTAAAATACAAAAACAAAATCGCAGAATAGGCTATCAAATGGGTTATAATGTTATCACCATGTTGAGTGTCACATGATTTTAATGAATAAAATAGTTTACTGTCAAAGTGACAAATCGCTTCAAATTGTAGACTTTAAAAAATATATTTTCTATTAACGTTCATTATATTCTCTTACCAAATATAACACGTGTTATGATTAATAATCGATGATACCACTCGTTAAAACCTTTAGAAAATTGAGCTCGTGCTACGCACTCGTTCAATTTTCATCGGTTTTAACTCAAGCTATCATCGTTGATAATCATAACACTAGTTATATTATCCCCAAAAATAAATCGAATGCAAACATCAACTATCAAATACGATCAATGATTGCAGATGTTTTTAAGAAATAATTTTTTTAAAGTCAAACCAGGACCACGGTGACTAATTGTTCATGAAATATGACATTTTTATTAAATGACCCAGAAAAAATGCAGGATTCGTGACCCGCCTAACGTATTGCAAAAGGGGCTTTTTAATTTCTGCTTTGTTGGTTGCAATGTCGTGGCGTTCTGTTCCAGATATTTGTTTCTGAGCGAATTACATTGCTAGGGGTGTTTTATAAATCAATTTAAAGTGTTGCTAGCGAGGGGAAGTTATTACTGTCCTAAATACCCTCGGCTGGTACAAAATGATCCAAGTTTATGCCTTATTTTGCAAAATTTCGAACTGATGGACTAGGATGTGCAAGATTAAAGTTCAATAAACTTTATAACCTTCCTTTGTTTTCAGCTTTCTTAGTTTAGCTTAGTTTATTGTTTTTTAGCTGATATTTTAAAGGTTTAAGTTTATTGTTTTTAGCTGATATTGCTTCAGCTTAATTGTCTCTAACTGACCTTGATTTTCCGTTAATCCCATTTTAGATTAACACGTTGAGTACCAATGACTAGTTAGCTTGTTGGTTTTAAGTTGGGGACCAACAATATTCTTATGATTTTTACTAAGGGGTCCGCACGGAGTATGATAATGTTTTATTTAATTCCTTGTATATTTTGCAATGATAATAGTCCAGAAATCAGTTTAGAACAGTTTGGGATGCCCCCAGTATTGACTAGTTAACTAGTCATTGGGCTCCGTAACAAGAATTCCTCATAGGAGACCAATAATTAGTTTAGTCTAATAAAATAACGCGTATTTGTAATATTTATTATAAAAATTAAATATAGTACAATAAAACACAGTACTTAATAATAAAAAAAAAGAAAACACAAACTTAAAATTCTGATTGTAACAAAGAATTATGAAATTGTTAGTGATTTTTCATGCCACTCTCTGAAACACGGATGTACGCAGAGTGTTGGAGTTCCAAGACATAAAGGACATAAATATCTGGACTGCTTTCTTACCTGTTTTTTTACACCTTCTCATAACTGTACTATTTTTTGCAGTATCAGGTATCGGTTCTAAGTAATGCTGTATACCATTTTTGTGATCAGAAAGTATAGAGGGGTCTACAACTGTATCCGAGTCAATTAATGAGTCAATAACGCTTTCTCTGAAAGTTAGTAGTCTGCATTTATGATCTTTCCGCTTCCGGTAAAGATAGAATGCCTTCCAAATGCAAATATCGACTAGTCTAAATTAAACCTTGCGATACCAATTGTTGTAGCTGCATAGTACGAAAGCATCTGGTCCAATCTGTCTATTTAACTCATGTATTTGTTGTATGAAACAGTACATTCCAGTTTCTTATTTTTTACCCCTCTTCTGTTTGTTACTTCAACCATTTGGTGTTTATGGCCAGTAGTAATCATTCTGATATGTCGTTTGTCTTTCCAACTTGTGACCAAAACAGGACCCTTCCTCTTAATAGCGGCTTCCCCTATCTTTGAGAGATTTAGGATTATCTTTCCGTTTTCGATTAGTGTACCAGTTACGTAAGTCTTGTTTTTGACTAAATTTGAATCACATTAACATCAAACTTGCGTCATGTTTTCTGTAGCTATCTTCCTCTAGATGAAACAAGTTTCATGCTAGAATCACACGCCATAGTCAACCCAAATCTTAATTAAAACAACTAAAGTACTAAAACTCCTTTTTATTTATCAGAGTAGAATTGTAGAAAAGAAGCATTGTTAAATTATTTAATCTAAAATACAAAATATTATCGTATAAAGTCCACACACATCCGGATGGTAATACTGCAGTGTCGTTTTGTTGTAATGGAATCATCTAGAATTATTCTCTAAGAAGGGTAAATGGTATCTTTGCGGTGGCCGTCCAAAGGAGTCAAAATATTGTCCGTTCTCGTCAATGTAGACAGCAGTCCAATGTTGGCCTGGATTGTTTGATGGATCCGTGTTCGCATAATTGCACACGGTCTAGGTGCATGCCGCGGTAACTGCCTAGAAACGCATTCAAGTACAAAACACATTCTTGTGGCTGGGGATCGATTTCAAACATTTCAATACTTGCACCGCATACATCTTTGCAGTTGTCATCCGTCCAGTCTTTCAACAGTACTGGGTTTTCCAACGCGCACATAGGCTTCACGATATAGCTCTAACGTGTCTGGGGAAAACTCACTAATTATCTAATTACGTAAAAGGTATGATGTGTTTAAAATACAAATACAATTCTAATTCTAATTCTTTGCAAAATTAACAAAATAAAGCCTTTAAAATAAACCCTTAGCTTCTAAAATTCCTATTGCATAATACTTGAATTAATGTTATTAGCTCTCACTGTTAAATTACTTAATTAATGAAAAGTGTACAGTAAACTTGAATATTTCAGGTTTAATACAAACAAAATATACATATTGTCATAACGCCTAAATCTTAGTTCTGATAGGATATCACCACAAATAATAATAATAATAATAATAATAATAATATGGTTATTGTTCTGTTTTTTGTTACATGTTCGGAGACCTCACTCTATAATCCAAGATGTAATACGTACCGTGTTGAGGGATGAATGGCCACACGTTACGTGGTCTTTAACGGTGTCTCTTAGGTAACAGGCGACCCCTGAGAGTATGTAGCCTTGCTGCGGTAAGGTGCTCTACCGTAGTTGACTTTTATTTCACCATTACTCGTGGGAACTCTATGACATCCAAAAATTCTATTTCTGGAGCGCCCTTATCCATAAATGAGGGTGGTGCTAGTGGGACACCTATTTCCACTAATGACTTGAATCGGTTTCTTATCGTCAAGCGTGATGATGGGTCTCCATTCGTAATCGCAAAGATTTTGTATGGTTTAGTTGGGGATTTGAATCAAGTAAAAAAAATACGAGAGGGATTGCTTCTGGAAACAACATCCAGTAAACAATCACAATTGTTACATAGAACAAAGCGCTTGGGTGAAATGACAGTTACTGTAACAGCACACAATACATTAAACCAATCGCGTGGAGTCGTTGTCTGTAGAGATTTACTAAATTGCTCTCTCGAGGAAATAAAGAGAGAAATGACATCAGAAGGTGTGATAGATGTGAGGCGCATTAAGACCAGGGTCAATGGAGAATTGATAGATACGCCTTCCCATATATTGACGTTCAATAAAGTAAAACTTCCTGAAAAGGTCAAAGCAGGGTTTTATCGGTTAGCAGTTCGCCTATATGTACCAGCACCCATGCGGTGCTTCAGATGTCAAAGATTTGGTCACACTGCTGCTAAATGTAGTAACTCCCAAATCTGCGTTTGTGGTAAAAGCACACATGAAGGCAGGCCATGCGATCAACCGATTGCATGTGTCAATTGTAAGGGCGATCACAACGCCAGAAGTAAGGACTGCCCTTTATATAAGCAGGAAGTGGCAATACAGGAAATAAAAGTCAAAGAGAATCTGTCATACTTCGAGGCAAAGAAAATTGTGATTAAACCAACAGTAGCTGGTAATGCGTCGTACAGCCAAGCACTTTTAGCTGTAAAAGAGAAGGTAGAAGTTACAGAACTAGCCAAAGAACTTATTCCCACCTTGGTAGATACACTTAAATCGGTATTTATTATGAAAAACGAAAGGATGGCTCCTTTTAAGAAGCCAACGATACAAAGTAAAGACCAACTGGAAATAGGTCAGATAGAGATGGATGATGAATCCAGAGGCGCAAAAAGAAAAACACCGAGAGAGCGAACCGGATCTACGGATTCAAGCATTGCGTCCGTAGACGAAACAACCCTGGCACAGGCTAAAAGCCAAAAGAAAAAAAAGGGATGGCCCAAGGGTAAACCCAGGGGCACAAGCAGTGACAGGGGTGCTAACGATTAATACCTAGTCAATTTAATCCGTGATACTATCTAGTCAAGTCAACTTGTGATACCATCTGTGATAATATTTATTTTTATATTTGTATTTGTCCTTGTATACATCGTTAATTGTTATTTATTTATTAGTTTCTTGTCCCATATACAGATATTTGTTATTTATTTATACGTTAATTATTTATTAACTTGTGATCATCCTTCCTGTGCAATTTCACAATGGATACACACAAAATTATACAATGGAATTGCAATGGGTGTAAAACACATTACCCGGAAATACAGCTACTTGTGTCGAATACAAACCTTATTGCGTATGTTTACAGGAATCGCACCTAAAAGATAAAGACAAATTTATATTGAAAGGATTCAAATGTTTTAGACGGGATGACGAACTACGCTTACGAGCAAAAGGGGTGTCCTCACACTAATTAACGAAAATACTCCTGCCACGCCCCTGAATATTAAAACTAAATTACAAGTAATAGCGGTCAAAATCGAACACCCTTTAAAACTCACTGTGTGTAACATTTATCTTCCCATTTTACCTGGACCAAACAAGAACTACAGAACGTAATAAAACAATTACCAAAACCTTAGATAATTATTGGTGACCTCAACACGCACAACACTCTGTGGGGTTCGGAAAAAACAGACTATCGTGGACGTATAATTGAAACCATTATAAATGAATGCGATTTGGTTATGTTAAATACGGGTGAAGGAACATTCATAAATTCGCGGGCAAGCAAATTATCAGCAATCGATATAGCTATGTGTTCTCCTCAGGTAGCATACTTGCTTACATGGAAAACCCTCGAAGATCACGTTCATTCTGATCACGTAACAATCGCTATCGAGTGTAATTCACAGCCATCACAAACATCAACCGTAATGAAGTGGAACCTACAGAAAGCTGATTGGCCAAAGTTTCGCAGAAACCTGGAAAATCCTCCCGCTTCTTGTAATATTAACGAAACTGTCCACACATTTTCGAATATGATTATTACTTCAGCATCACACAGTGTTCCCAAATCGGGAGGAACTTTTACGAAACCTCGCGTCCCGTGGTGGAATGCCACTTTACAAAAAGCTATCCAGGAAAAGAAAAAATCCTTCAATGTATTCAAAAAACATCCTTCCCAAAGTAATATGCTTATATTTAAAAAAAAAGAGCTGAAGCGCGAAAATTGGTATTACAAAGTAAACGTGATTCTTGGGAGGAATATGTATCCACAATAAAACCTACAACTCCCTCAACAACTGTATGGAAAAAAATAAAATCTATCAACCGAAAAGAGACTAATGTACCCATAATACTAAAGGTAAACCAAAACATCCATACGAACCAAGCAGAGGTGGCTAATATATTAGCAGAGTCATTTCAAAGCGCAAGCAAACCGTCTAACTATACAGCTGAATTCCAGCAAATGATATATGAACAAAAATTACAATTTGACAGTACAGAGACACATATAGCATATTACAACGTCCCTATACTTCTTGATGAACTGGAAGAAGCTTTGAACAACTCACGCAAATCATCACCTGGTCCGGATGATATTCCGTATGAATTCTTAAAACAATTACCTTTAACCCAAAAAGAGAAATTATTGGGGATATTCAATCAAATTTGGGAGCAGGATGTTTATCCGGAAGGGTGGAGAGAAGCTATTGTTGTCCCGATTCCAAAAACTAACCGAAACAAAAACGAGTCAACAAATTTCCGCCCAATTTCTCTCACGTGCTGTATGGCCAAAATACTCGAGCGTATAATCAACTCACGTTTAACCTGGCTTTTAGAAAAGAACGGATTTCTTCCTACCAACCAAATGGGTTGTAGAAAATTCCGGTCTACCATCGACAACTTGGTACAAATTGAGCATCATATTCAGTCAGCCTTTGCAAACAGACATCATTCTATAGCAATTTTCTTTGATTTACAGAAAGCTTACGACGTGACTTGGAGATACGGTATACTCCGTCAATTACACACGTGGGGAATAAGAGGAAATATCTTCAACTTCATAAAAAACTTCCTTCAAGAACGCAACTTTAAAGTGAGGGTTGGAAATAAGTATTCGAATGTTTTGACGTTAGAGAATGGAATTCCCCAGGGATCAGTGTTAGCGTGACCCTATTTGTTATTGCCGTTAGCAGTATAACTGCAAACATTGATCCACAAATTCAGAGCTATTGGTATGTAGATGACTTATCCATAATATATTCATCCAATGATATTAACTTAATCGAAATGAAACTACAAGCTGCTGTGAATACTATTGCACGTAATGCCAATTCTATAGGGTTTAAATTTTCTGACGCAAAACACGATGTGTCCATTTTGTCGTCTAAGACATGAACATGATGACCCCACCATTACTATATATGGAAACCCAATCAACATGGTAACACAAATTAAATTTCTGGGTCTCACGATGGATAAAGGGTTGAGATGGAAGGCACATATGGATGATCTTAAAAAAATGCAAAGAAGATACAAACATTATAAGGTGCCTTGCTAACACCAAATGGGGCGCTAACAAAGATGTATTAATCAACATATACAAATCCTTAATCTTATCCAAAATAGATTATGGCAGTGGAATTTACTCATCTGCCCGAAAATCCACATTGCGCCCTCTTGATACAATCCACGCTACGTGCTTAAGACTATCTATAGGAGCATTCCAAACCAGCCCGCACTTGTCGATCTACAGTGAGACCGGTTTACCACCGCTAAAATATCGACGCCATAAAATCATAATGAAGTACTGCACGAAATTATTAGCCATACAAGACCATCCTAACAACGAGATAGTCCTTAATAAAGTATTTCTCCAACCTTTCCAGGGCAGACCCAGCATAACCCGTCCATTGCTTTATAGATACAACGAACTTATTAACCAGCTAGACATTGAAATCCCACCGGTATATAATATGCAATTCTGTGAGATACCACCATGGCAACTTCTACCCGCTTCATATAACCATGAACTAGCTCAACCAACATCTAAAAAAGTACAACAGGAAAACTTAATGAAATTCTGCGTAGTTACGTTGACAAGGAAGTAATATACACTGACGCATCCAAGGGTAAAGGAGGTGTTGGGAGTGCCATAGTTACATCAGACGGACGCCATGCATGGAAATTACACAATTGGTGCGACATCTTAACCGCCGAACTATACGCAGTGTGGCAAGCCTTGAGGTACTCCGAGTACAGAATAGAAAAACCATCTTAGTGTGTACGGATTCGCGAACGTCTATTGTAAAACTACAAAACAAGTATTCCTTAGATCCACTAGTAACGAAAATTCTGGCCACCATTCACCACCTAAAAACCATTAATAAAACCGTTATATTAGTTTGGATACCATCGCATTCAGGAATACAAGGCAACGAAATAGCAGACCAAAGTGCCAAAGAGATAATACTTACTAATGAATGTAATGATATACCTATACGTCATACGGACGTGCAATCTAACGTTACGTTAATAATAAACAAGCTCTGGCAAGATGAATGGTTGCAATCAGATAAGTTAAAAATTATAAAAACATGTGGTGCGAACAAAACTCCTCTCAACTTAAATCGTAAAGAGACAGTCACAATCACACGAATTAGAATTGGCCACACTAGATTCTCCTCGGAACACCTACTATTAGGCTCAAAACCACCAATTTGTACAGAGTGCCAATCACAATTTTCAGTCCTCTACTGTGAAAAATACACCAGACTTAGAGAGCAGTATAACATAAATACGGAAGTACTGTACAGCACAGAAGCGGAAGCAATTAAGCGATTACTGGATTATCTAAAAGAATCTGAAATATTACACATGATATAAATACGAACAGTGGTTCACGCAGCTAATGATCCTAGCAATCGATGCTGCAAAAAAAAAAAAATAATAATAACAATAATAACGTTTATTGATCAGACCCGACTGCCTTGGAAGTTATGCCGAAAGGTGATTCCTGGGACAGTCAAAGGGTGGATGAGAGAGCAATGGTTTTAGTGGGTAAGGGATGCTCACTCCACATAACCTCTACGGAGGGCATCTATAAAGATTTTACCGTCAACTCTCTGTTAAAAAAAAAAAAAAATTACGTTTATTGTAATACGAATAAATAGAACGCATTACAAATGATTGAGGGTTCGCCTGTAAGGCCATTTCCACACTACCAAGTTACATTAAATAGTGTATACTATCTTGCACAGTAACAAAACAAAATCTAATATTTTCAAATTATGTAACCACAAATCATTCAATTATGACGTGAACAGTACGTTAATGTCACTGAAAACTAAATAAAGTTAAGAAAATTTAAATGAGAATATAATTCACATGCCACATGGTACATTTTTGATTACTTTCATTGGTTAAAATACAAAAGAAAATCGCAGCATAGGCTATCAAATCGGTGATAATTTTATCACCGCATGTTGACTGTCACATGATTTTAATGAATAAAATAGTTTACTGTCAAAGTGACAAATCGTTTAAAATTGTACTGTAAACAAATATATTTTTATTAACGTTTATTATATTCTCTTACCAAATATAACACGTGTTATGATTAATAATCGATGATACCACTCGTTAAAGCCTTTAGCAAATTGAACTCGTGCTTCGCACTCGCTTAATTTTCATCGGTTTTAACTCGAGCTATAATCAATGATAATCATAACACTAGTCATATTATCCCCGAAAATAAATCGAATGCAAACATCAACTGTCAAATACGATCAATGATTGCAGATGTTTTAAGAAATAATTTTTTAAAGTCAAATCAGGACCACGGTGACTAATTGTTCATGAAACATGACATTTTTATTAAATAACCCAGAAAAGATGCAGGATTCGAGACCAGCCTAACGTATTGCAAAAGCGGTTTAATAATTATTCTATTTCATACTTTTTCATTTCTGCTTTGTTGGTTGCAAGGTCGTGGCGTTCTGTTCCAGATATTTGTTTCTGAGCGAATTACAATGCCAGGGGCGTTTTGTAAATCAATTTAAAGTGTTGCTAGTGAGGGAAAGTTATTACTGTCCTAAATATCCCTCGCCTGGTACAAAATATCCAAGTTTATGTCTTATTTTGCAAAATTTCGAACTGATGGACTAGGACGTGCAAGATTAAAGTTCAATAAACTTCATAACCTTCCTTTGTTTTCAGCTTTCTTAGTTTAGCTTGGTTTATTGTTTTTAGCTGATATTTTAAAGGTTTAAGTTTATTGTTTTTAGCTGGTATTGCTTCAGCTTAATTGTCTGTACGTTGAGTACCAATGACTAGTTAGCTTGTTGGTTTTAAGTTGGGGACCAACAATATACGTATGATTTTTGCTAGGGGCCGCACGGAGTATGATAATGTTTTATTTAATTCCTTGTATGTTTTGCAATGATACTAGTTCAGCAGTATTGACTAGTTAACTAGTCATTGGGCTCCGTAACAAGAATTCCTCATAGGAGACCAATAATTAGTTTAGTCTAATAAAATAACGCGTATTTGTAATATTTATTATAAAAATTAAATATAGTACAATAAAACACAGTACTTAAAAATAATAAAAAGAAAACACAAACTTAAAATTCCGATTGTAACAAAAATTATGAAATTGTTAAACACGGATGTACGCAGAGTGTTGGAGTTCCAAGACATAAAGAACATAAATATCTGGACTGCTTTCTTATCTGTTTTTACACCTTCTCATAACTGTACTATTTTTTGCAGTATCAGGTATCGGTTCTAAGTAATGCTGTATACCATTTTGTGATCAGAAGATATAGAGGATCTACACTGTATCCGAGTCAATTAATGAGTTAATAACACTTTCGCTGAAAGTTAGTAGTCTGCATTTATGATCTTTCCGCTTCTGGTAAAGATAGAATGCCTTCCAAATGCAAATATCGACTAGTCTAAAGAAAACCTTGCGATACCATTTGTTGTAGCTGCATAGTACCACAACATCTGGTCCGATCTGTCTATTCCACTCATGTATTTGTTGTAAGAAACAGTACATTCCGGTTTCTTACTTTTATCCCTCTTCTGTTTGTCACTTCAACCATTTGGTGTTTATGGCCAGTAGTAATCATTCTGATATATCGTTTGTCTTTCCAACTTGTGACCAAAACAGGACCCTTCCTCTTAATAGCGGCTTCCCCTATCTTTGAGAGATTTAGGATTATCTTTCCGTTTTCGATTAGTGTACCAGTTACGTAAGTCTTGTTTTTGACTAAATATTCTGCCAAGCCTACACTATTATAGTAGATATCCATCAATACCCAATAGCCTTTATTTAAATAGTTTTTCATTAATTGTTTCACAACTTCTGCTGTATGTGTGAAATTTTCAATTACGATTGTTCCTTTAGCAGTATAGACAAGGGAGTTGAGTATAAATCCATCCATAGTAGTAAGCAATAATCCTCCCCGCCACGGAAGTACGGACTCATTCAGAGTGACAAGTTTACTTATGTTACACAGAACTTTATCTATAATAACTCTAGTGTTATAAAATCGATATGTAGTATTCACTTCTGCATGGTCGACAAATCTTAAAGATCTCAAAATGACCTGAAATCGATTTCTTGGCATTACTTGACCCAAAATGGGATGATAATAAAGTCTGTTTTTTGACCAACGTTGTTTTAAACTTGGAAATTCAATCATACCTCCCAAGCAACATAGACCTAGAAATTGTTTTAGTTCACTATCAACTCCTTCCAGTTATTTTCATTATTTTGTCTGGATCTAGTAGTTTTAGGTTTTGTTTCTTCACCTCGTCTATTAGTCTCCTCGACAACAATCCCCAAGATATCTTGAGAAAACATGAAGTAAAATAATCAGTTGGCTTGGCATCATCTGGCAAGTGGACATTACAGCAAAGTTGTGCAAGAAAAGCTATTTCTGGTGCTCTATAGCACTTATTTAATCTAAGTTGCTTACTAAATGTTCTAGTTCACTTTGTTTTAACGCCTCTAATCTCCTTTTGCGAGTTTTGATATCTGAATCTTTGCTGTATCTGTATAACAATCCCTGCTTGTGCAAAACAATATTGTCTTACCCTGGTACATCCTGACTGTTCATTATTTAATACGTATTTTACAACTTAACAATACGTGCACACTCTATGTAAGATAACATACTTCTGTTCTTTAAATAAATAATTTATTATTTTTTATTCGTACCATGATCATGGACATCTATTGGTGAATAGTCAAATTAATAGTATTGGCTGCAGTTATAGAGCGTTTGTCGGCACTTTCTCAGAGACCCGACGGTTTATGTGACCTATTTCGTAGCACGCGCAATAAAATGAAGTACATTACATAGAAGAGAAATCGTGACTAGTTAACCAGTCTTAGGTCCCTACAAAAAACCCACCAGGACTAGTCAACTAGTCATTGGTCTATAACGTATTCCACCAAAAATACTCTTGGTACTCAACGTGTTAATGACCTTTAAGAGAGGAGGTGACCTTGAAGTTATTAGGCTACACTAGGCTCAGGAGAATCAAGTTTTTTGAGCCAATATTGTTTAATAGATTTTATTGTAGATTAATGAGTTTTTTAGACAGTAAAAGTTGGTATTAATATGAATTGCGGGATATAAATAAATTAATAGTTTGGGGTAGTGAAGATTTATTTGTAACGTTTTTCAAATTTTTTGTTTGGCTTTCATTAATATATTTTTTATTATAGAACTCAATTCGTCACAATTTATCTCTAAACAAATGTTTCGTGAAAGTAGCAAGATCAAAGGATGAACCAGGAAAAGGCGGTTTTTGGAAATTAGACTTAGAAAGATTAGAAGAATCACGACGGTCAAGAAGAAGATCGAGTTTAACAGTACGCTCACCTCGATCATCTGTTGTAAAACCAATCCGCAAAACAAAACGACATCGACCATCGCAACGCACTGGAGAAAGAAAGCATAACATTTTGTCAAATATATCAATTTGTAATGAAGCAGACGTTGAGAATGCTGAAAGTGACGATAGTGAAAGTTCCAAAAATGAATCGAATAAAAAAATGTTAAAAACTGAATCAAGTGAAGGTTCTGTACCAAGTCTAAAACCATCTACGCCTAGTCAAAGTTGTACCACTGAACCTGTTAATCAAATGATAGCTGAAGACGAATTAACTGGATTACTCTTGGCAACTAATGGTTGGGATGATTGTCAACTCGAGCTACTCGACTCACTTCTCGACTCATTATAATTACCAAAATTAACAAAACTTTAAGCCAAAAATATTTTTGATAAATATTACATGATTTATTTGCAGATTGTAGATTTAAGATGTAATTGATAGGTATTTCTTAGTTTCAAATGTGTATTAACTGTGCAATTGTACAATGTAGCTAAACATTTTATATACAATTTTATGGTATTAGAAATCTCTAAGTAGAGATTTTTGTGATTTCAGTCACAGAGTGGTTTGTGCCTTTTGTCTCTTAGCACAGTGTGCTGTTTTGCCTTTAATTATAAGTAACTAATCTTTTAGTACTTAATGTAGATACGAAGAGCTCGTAATTCTTCCGTCCATTTATTGAGATATAAAACTATAATTTTGTTAGTTACATAAACAAATGTTTTACTCTTAGTGAAGCTGCTCAAAAATACAATTTTGGAAATGTCTGCTCATAATTTTGCTCAAATTTTATTGTTTGTTAACAAAATTTTGAGAGATCGATGCAGCTATTGTACAAATACAATCAAAGTAGTTTAATAGTGGAATGGTGGGAGATGAATGTAAAAACATCTTTCCAGTTAAAGTATTATTGATAATTTTTATAGAAGTATAAAATTTATATTCTAGTCAAATCTCTTAAATTTGTATTATTAAACACATTTTGCTCAAAAGAGTTCATAAGCAATAGATTGTTGTAAATTTTTCATAAAGGATAACTATATATATATATATATATATATATATATATATATATATATATATACATATTTGCTTTCAAAATGTTTTAATAAACTGTATAATACAATTCTTTTGATGTTATTCTAAATACTTTTTTTGTACCCAAATGCAGATCTGCAATTGTAGGTTTAGTTCTAAGATTTGTGTGATCAAAACCATAAATTAAAAATGTTGCATTAATATATGTAAACTTTCCATTAATTTAATTAAATTCCTTGTTTTTTTATTTGTGAGATATTTATTTTTATTTGAAAATGTGCCGAATTAGCAAATAGGGTTCTTAATTTAATCTTTTAACTCTGTACTCTGCTGTAAGAAGTAAGACGTTAAAACACCTTGAACTAACTCTAAAACAAAGCTCAAAACCGAGGATAAATGTGTAATGAGTGCCATCACGAGAAACAACTTGAAATTTCTATTCATATTTATTATACGCTTGAACGTATAAATGCATGCGTTAAGTATTTTTTGAAAACACAAGTCGAAAATATTATCAATTTTAACTGAACTATTTGTTTCACCCTCGTATAACTATCAACTAATATTTATAGTTACCAGTAACTATCCAAGGAAATAAATAAATGCCGCCCAACTTGGAACTTCAGAAACGTATTCCCACTAAACAATCCGTCAATCCTTAAATATGAATTTTATTTCGGTCCACTATGTATAAAACTTTAATCGAATTCCACTTATGTTCCATCCAACTATTGTTCTTTTAAAAATGTTATGGTTAATATACTAAGCGTTCGCACGCATAATTTACTGTGGTTCAGGTCAAAACTTTGATTTTTATTTAAAAATGATTAAATACTGACTGCCAATGTGATAGGCAGTAACTGACAATAAGACCTATATTATACAGGGTGTTACAAAAAAGTAGGCCAATCCGTTAACCACATATTCTTTGGGACAAAATAATAAGACACTTCTTATGTCACTTTTCATTTGAACGCTTTCTTTTCGATATACAGGGTGACAAACTTCACTTTTTAGAAGTGTATTTTTTTTTTATCTCTGGTGTGTTTTAAGATATCGTTTTCAAATTTGGTACAAATCTTACTCTTTTCTAAGTGCACCTTCTATATGATTTCAAGTAAAAAATTCAAAGAACTAATAGAAAAATAAGAGGGGTGTGGTAATCTTTAACCCCCCATTTTTTTTCTGACAAACACCTATAAACGTCGCATCCATTTTTTTGTAGTAGTTTGATGATTTATCTAACTTTTTTGAGTCTTGTAAACTTTTGATTTGATGCTTCCTTTATGACATACTTTTAGTTATTCTTATTTTATTAATCAGAATAAATTCATAATAATCACTTAAAACAATCAATTGTGCTAATAACTATAATACGAAGTTGGATGCAAATAATTAAATTAAATGTTCTATGTGTCCACCGCCTTCGTGATTGCACCTTCTGGCTCTTTTTATAACTGAAAACCGAATATTTTGGAAAATATTCGATTTCAATCTAAATACCTCTGCACCTTCTGCCATGCGATTCCTCAATTGATTTTGATTTATTATTATTTATTACGCAAAATAAATTTAAAAATAACTACGAAAGTTGGCAACACTGATCAAAACTCAAAACGCCATTTGATTGATCTTGAAATTCTGCCCGATATTGCTAATTTAACCGACTCCGTAACTGTTATAATAACAAAGTTACCCATAGAAGCTTAGTTAAAAATAAATCCATAATAATGGCTTAAAATAATCAGTTGAGTTAATAATTCAATACTACGTCGCATACAAAAAAAATTTAATGATCGATGCGTCCACAGCCTTCGCGATTGCACCTTTTTATTTTTTTAAATAATTGAAAACCTAATATTTTTTATACGTCTTGTCAAATGTTTGTCAAATTAATCGCTGTAAAAATTTCGAACGACTATTGAGTTCAAACGCTAAACTGAATAATAAGGTATGGCCAATAGAGAGAATATTTTGGAATTTTCTGAAATGACTGATATGATTTTAATTATGGGTAAGATTTCAAATAAAATCTCTAGATTGTACATTTTGAATAATCATTCTCACTTTAGGAAAATGTGATTCTAATGCTAGTTTAGCTTCAAGGCGTTATGCAGAAATGTATCCAAATCGGTATCACCCAAAAAAGAAATTTTTCTTGTTTAGTACGCCGCATAAGAGACACTGGAAAATTCAAACAACAACGAATAGGAACATGTGGACGGCCTCGTAAAATTACACCAAATCAAGAGGAACAAATTTTGCAAATAGTTGAACAAAATTCGGGTACTAGTACTAGGATTCTAGCTCGACAGATCGGAAATGATATAAATTCGACAGACGTGCATAGAATTTTAAAACGTCACTCGTTACATCCATATCATGTGCATAGAGTACAGAACTTTTTGCCGCAAGATTTTCAGGCAAGAAACATCTCTTGCAACTGGCTCTGTAATGAAAATAACCGTAACTGCCGGTTTGTTAGATCCATTTTATTTTCGGATGAAACTACCTTTACGCGAAATGGTATAACGAATATCCACAACACCCATGTTTGGGCAGATGAAAATCTATGAGCTCTTGTAGAGACCAGTCATCAAGTAAATTTTAAACTAAACGTGTGGGCAGGAATTTTAGACAATTTTCTTTTAGGTCCGGTATTTTTGCCACCAAACTTAAATGCAGCACATTTTTTATTTTGTTTACAAAATGAGTTTACACGTACCAATGGATTCGTCAAAATATGTGGTTTCAACTTGACGGAGCTCCGCCTCATTATGGCAATAATGTTCAGAACCACTTGAACCAATATTCACCTAATCACTGGATTGGTCGGGGACTTCAGTTGTTGGGGATTCATGAAAGATTTTGTTTATACGGTTCCAATAATAAATCAAAATCAATTGAGGGATCGCATCGCAGAAGGTGCAGAGGTATTTAGATTGAAACCGAATATTTTGCAAAATATTCGGTTTTCAGTTATAAAAAGAGCCAGAAGGTCCATTCGCGAAGGCAGTGGACACATCGAACATTTAATTTAATTATTTGCATCCAACTTCGTATTATAATTATTAGCACAATTGATTGTTTTAAGTAATTATTATGAATTTAATCTGATTAATAAAACAAAAAAAATTGTTAAAAAATCGCAACACCTAGTCGAATAACTAAAGGTATGTCATAAAGGAAGCATCAAATCAAAAGTTTACTAGAGCCAAAAAAGTTAGATAAATCATCAAACTACTACAAAAAATGGATGCAACGTTCATAGACGTTCGTCAGAAAACATGGGGGGTTAAAGATTACCGCACCCCTCTTATTTTTCTATTAGTTCTTTGAATTTTTTACTTGAAATCATACAGAAGGTGCACTTAGAAAAGAGTAAGATTTGTACCAAATTTGAAAACGGTATCTTAAAACACACCAGAGATAACAAAAAATACACTTTTGAAAAGTGAAGTTTGACACCCTGTATATCGAAAAGGAAGCGTTAAAATGAAAAGCGACATAAGAAAAGTCTTCTTTTTGTCCCAAAGAATATGTGGTTAACGGATTGGCCTCCTTTTTTGTAACACCCTGTACATTTAAATCAATAAATGAAAAGAAATCAACTAAATTATTTAATGGCCTATCTAAAAACATCTACTGTCAAGTCAACATTTTCAAGTAACGAAAGAATTATTACACTGAAACTGAGTGATCCTTCGTGTATCTTTACACACAAAAAAAAACAAAAAAGAAATCTAATAAATCACTATTGATTTGTGATACTCCAAATTGATAGAGAAGGTCTACTACAATCCAAACAAAAGAGTGAGTTGAATAATTAACTGTATTATTAATTATACATTGAATTCCGCAATGAAGCAACAACAAATCAAGTAAATATCTTCGCTACTAAATCTGAATCTAGTCTTAAACATAAAAAGGATGGTAATTAGAATACTTCTGTGTAATTGAAGTATTCTAAATGATGGGGTTGAACTCCTTTAATTAATTTTTGGTCTTGTATACACTTATACCATTCGGCTTTTTTAACGTCAATGTCAAGGACTCAATTATGATGGCACTAACTCACATGTTCCACGAACACGTCGGTCCAACACTGCTATCAACTAGGCAATTTTTACTGAATCGCTTTTTTTTATTATTTGTAACTGATCTTAATATTTTAAGTCTCTTTGTGGCCAGATCCTTAATTGTCTATACACATAATGTCGTTAACAAACCCACATGTATTTACATGAGCATTAACAGTATTTAATACAGTCTTATTTTTAATTTACAATATCCCAAATCTATATTTAGTTATACGGATTCCTTCAAACGTTTTTTAACTATCGCATGGATTCTTTATGCAAAAATCTTAATTTAACACAACAGGTACTGTTTATTTCAAATTTGTTTTAACACTTTATTTAAATTTTTGAAAAAGTTTCATAACAATTTCCAACTCAATGCCAAATCAACTTTACTTGTAACCATTTTTAAAATTCCATCATCAAAATGAGATATGGCAGTAAACAAATAATGTTTCAACTGCACTACTAAATTTTACAACATGAATGCACAAGTCGTCCTGGCTAAAGGTTGGCTGACAATCTCTCTATGCAGAATAACCCGGTTCTTTTATAGGTAAGCACGACCATCTTAGGAACGTCATACTCACGACCATCTTGGAAACGCCACTATATACTGTCAGCTTAATCAAAATCTTCCACTATTTAGGGGTTTAAATTCACTCAAAATATTCAAACTAAACCCAACTTTTTATGATAATTTTCCATATTCCTTCAAAATTCATAAAATTTCAATGCTGTTTGTCTTTAAATAATACGTAAAAATTTTTATTATGAAATCTTAATTTATTTATACGAATAAAACAAACATTCTACACTTTATTCTAGTACTAAAATACTACTAATTCGGTCGGGCTACGCGTTCATAACATCTTGAGTTTGTATTCTTGAAATAAAGTGACTAAACAGTAGCACATACTATCGTCCCTTTAAGGGTTTTTACCTCAACATTATCTCTCATTGTATTTAATTTTTTCTATTCACAATATCTTTTTGGTGTAGCAATTACACCAACACACTCGAAAGAGATTCTCCCGTACAACCATACGTTTACATGAGATCAGAAATGTGCCGGATGCACAGTATAACACTAAATATCTTAAATGCGTCACAATATTCTTACAACACATATAAGACACACGCACACACACATATATTTTTTATATATATATATATATATATATATATATATATATATATATGTTTGCACTGTATAATTGCCTTGATAATTATTTATTTAATTTAATAAGTATATACTTGAATTTTGTTGGCACATAAAAATAATACATTTAACCTGTTAATTATAAATTGAAATATTAACGTGAAATCATAAAAATTATTTTCACGCAAAGAAATGTTCATGTGTAAAATTTAAGAGTTCTTTGCAATTATTTACTTTAATGTGCAACAGACTTCTATGGAATTTGCAAAATATACGCATGCGTTGCGTCCTTGCTGAACTAAAATATGTGCAACATGTCAAAATTCCAACAACGATCTTTACTTAGTAAGTACAATTTTGATTTTCTTTAAATTAGAATTATTATATTTTTGATTGCACTTGTTCATTACCTTTCCAGATATAGATACACGTCGTCGCACAACAATTATATAGAAATTCAAAAAAACATCAACACAGGACATCAATGCAATTTGTTAGGTTATGATAATAAAATAAACTCACATGTGTTGTTGAATTTTTCATTAAATGGTCACCTTAAACTTGTTCCATGTTAACATTGGATGTAAACTTCATTCCATCTAACGATGTTACTGCCTTCCTGTTGAAAATGGTACTACTTAATTTCCCTAAATTCATCCAGCTTCACTAACTTGTGATAAATCTTCTTTGTGATAAATACGTTGCACTTGAGTAAGATGCTCATTTACTTTTATAATTGCACTTTTATTTTAATTGAATATTTATTTAACTATTGATTTAAATATTCACTAATTTTCCGGATTAATCTTGTTATTTATTCTTTCATAAAACTTTTATTTTAGATACCGATTTCAAGTTAAAATTATTTTATGACCTCAATCACTTTTGAGAAAAATAAACATCACATCCAAAAATAACAGAAGAATTTTATTTAAATAAAAAAAATGCACATCAACCGATGTTGAACAAGATTTCGAAATGAAACCAAACAATAGTGTCGAAAATTATAACCGGTAGCCTTAGTTTTAAAAATTGTTATTTGTTATATCGATTGTTTCTGAAATCTCAGACTCTACGTTAATTGCGGTTCACTTCCGATAATATTTACGAAAATTTTAACTTACATGTTAAAAATGCACTATTAGCACTATGACTTGTTAGCCACAAGAAGATTAAAAGAATAAAAGAGTGAGAAATCAGGAGCAATTCCTTTTATAACTTTTCATAGATACCAAAGCTTTCAATTTTTTTTTAACATTACATACAAAAGATCCTCGTATTCGATTGGTCTAAACAAAAAAATTAATGTAACTAAAACATAAATTATGCCATAACTTTTTCAATTAAATTCGGATTTGCTTTTTAAACACATTTTTGAACTCTGCATAAATAGACACCTCACATGCTACAATTTGTTTCATCAATTTAGCTTTTGAAAATTTTATACCTAAAATTACTAATACCTAACAAATTTTATATTTTACAGCTAAACTGATGACATATTCAGCTTCTGCATAAAAAACTGTATAAGAATTCACTTATTTCAAAACATTTTATTTCTACTTTAATACCTTAATTTTAGGTACTAACCCAATTTTTCTAAATTTATGTTTAAATTACATATTTAATGCTAATTTCTTTGTAAAAACAAGGGAAACCTATTATTATATGCTTTTATAATTTATTCTGAACTTATCTTGTCTTAAATAAGCTATAAATTTGTAAAATTCTTAAATTTTGTACTTAACCTAACTTTATATAATTTATTATAAGATTTTGTTATGAACGAATAAGTTCAAAGGTAAATATGTAATTAAAAATTATTATTAATTTTATTAAATACATAAATAAAAAGTTTACCTCGAGTAGGATTTGAACCTACGACCTGTACTTTGCTAGAGTACCGCGCTACCAACTGCGCCATCAAGGTTCAAGCCCCAATCGATGTAAACCTTGTCTTTAAGTATGTAGAACTGATGTAAATTCTAAATATAATGAGATTACAATCAAATCACTTATATTAATGGAATGTGAGCCTGCAATATCGCAAGGATTCACACATTCCAAAGCAACTTGACTAATATTAAATTATTATAAGATTTTGTTATGAACGAATAAGTTCAAAGGTAAATATCTCCTTCATCGTCGAATTAAACAAATCGGGGCAGTACACTACTCCTTTGCAACGATTTAAAGTTGGATGAGGTGCAACCTCTACTCCATAACCCGATAATCTTTTCATATCCAGTAACCTTTTACTTTGATTCTAGGATGCTGTTTCTATTAATAACGCTCCTTTAACTTTTTTAATACTAGGAATATTCCCGGCTACTCCAAACAAGGCCTTTGAGATAAGAAACGGGCTCAATTTGGTACAGTAGCCTTCCTTCCTTTTTAGTAGCAGGAACCGGGGCGAGGGAGCCTCCTTTTTCTTGTTTATTTGTATTGGTCGAACATTCGGAGGACTCCCCAAAGATCAAGGGGAATTCCATCGAGGTGGAGCGGGGGCTGAACTAGTGGTCTTACCCGCTTGAGGATTTTTTCGTTGTCCCACATCAGCGCCCATTTTAGAGGATGGGTCCTCTATAGATTGATAATCAATGTCATACATACCAATCCCACGAGTCAGGAACAACTAAAGGTCCACTACGGCAGTGGTCCATACCGCAGCAAGGCAAAAAGTGTTGTCGGGGGCTGCCTGGTATCGGACAGACACCGTTCGCGAACAAGTAACGTATGGCCATTCATCCTTCGGCACGGTTCGTATTACACTTTGGATTACGCCTTTGGTGACGGGCCCAGGCCCCCAAGACGTAAATCAAATGACAGGGCCAAAACTACCAAAGACACATTATTATTATTATTATTATTTTTTAATGTTTAATGGCTCAATTGCTATGGTTTTATGGCCATTTTTAAGCTCTTCTTTTACCTTATCCTTATTTAAATACTACCGTAGAGGTTTGTCCTTTTTAGGTATTTTATAGTAAGTTCTATTGATTTCTTGTCTACGTTCATTATCTCGTTCATGCTGTTACGTATTCCTAACTCTCTTCTTATATGTGAGTACTCTGGACACTCGATAAATATGTGCCCCAGTGTTATATAAACATTACATTTGTTACATATTTTTCTGTCGCTTTTGCCTAGTAAAAAATTGTGGGTTAAGTTCGTGTGTCCAATTCTAATTCTGGTAAGCACAACTTGGTCTCTTCTAGTTAATTGGCATGTTATTTTCTTAGGGGTGGTGTGTTTCTTGATTTTACTTAAAAACGTATTTGACTGTTTCCACAGTGAGTCCCATTTCTCAATACACTTGGCTTTTAGGTGTTTCTTAAAATCGCTTGGGTGGATTGCGATGTCATCTACTTTCATTTTAGAAGCATTTTTGCTGCATTTTCAGGTCTTCCAATATGCCCTGGTATCCACATTATTGCTATGTTCTCAGATTCGGTGCTCTTTGGCCATGGTTACTAAAGGATGCTTAGTGTAATTTGAATTGTGTAGTGCTTGCACAGTACTTAACGAGTCTGTTGTTATTATTGTAGTAACGACAGATCAAAAGGGATTGCCAAATTGCGTACAGTTCTGCAATATACATATTGGCACTCTTATGCAGTGACCAACTGTGGTATGTTCCATTTGTATAAACCGCACTCCCTACCCCTTGTTCGGTTTTGGAACCGTCTGTAAAGATTTTTGTATATGTAGAATAGCTGGACACAATTTTGAATATGTGTTCATGATATGTATGCGGAAGGTATCTTGTTTTTTAAAATCAGTTAAGTCAAATATAAATTTGGTATTTAGTGGTATCCAATAGGCATTTTCAGGCGGAATGTGCTCAATTAGTTGCGGTACACTGATGTGGTTTCCTTCCATTATTTCCAATGCCCTTACAAGTGCTGGTCTACTTACTGTTGGCTTTACTTCATAGGCTCCGTGTATATCGGTACCTTCGATTATTTCGTGGTTAACATGTGACCGTAGTGATAGTATTTTTTGTCTCCTGATGTATAGCGGTGGAATCCCGGCGTCTGCAAATATTGATAGCGTTGGGCTTGTTCGGAAAGCGTCTGTTGTCATTCTAATCCCGTTCGAGTGTATAGTGTCTAATGGTTTTACAGTGGATTTTCTGGCGGAAGAATACACTATACTTCTATAGTCTATAATAGACAATATGAATGATTGGTAAAATGAGTGAAAAATGAGTGTTTGTCTGTCCGACCCTCAATTTATATTGCATAGGCATCTGAGTTAAGTTTAATCTTTTTTTACATTTTGTGGCTACGTAATCCACATGTTCTTTAAAATAAAGCTTTTTATCGAAGATCATGCCTAAAATTTTTATGCTTTCTACTAGAGCAATTGGTGTACCATTAATGCGTAAAACTGGTTCGTTGTGGTATTTCCTTAACCTGCAAAAGTGTATTTCTGCGATTTTGTGCTCAGTAAATTTAAGGCCTATTTTATCGGCTTGTCCTACAATTTCTTTTATTGCCATTTGCAAGCTGTGCTGGATATTATCAGTAGTATTATTTTGACTAAGAATTACTAGGTCATCTGCATAAAGACATTTGTGAACATTTGGATGATTTAAAGTTAGTAGCTCATTAATACCAATAATGAATAAGGTGCAGCTTAATACGGATCCCTGAGGTATGCCATTTTCTTGTATATATGTCGTGTTACCAATTCTCACAGCAAAACTGCTATAGGACATAAAACTTTGCACAATCTGCGTTAATTTTCCTTTTATATTCCAGTCATGCAGAGTTTGATATTTTGAAATAAGTTGTCGTGATTCTAATGGCGATACTAATCGTTCGTTTACCATTTTTTCAAAAATCGTACTCAAACAGTAGGTAAGTGAGATAGGCCTATAATTAGCAGGGTTTGTAATATCTTTTCCACGCATAAGTACTGGTTTATTATGGAATGTTGCCATTGTACTGGATATGTTCCTTTTTTTATATATTGGATTGTATATTTTTAACAATTCGCCTTTTTTAGGTAATGGCAGTTTTTCAAGCATGATGTATACCACTGTATCTGGCCCGGGAGCAACTATGGAGCGCCTTATTTAATTCGGTAAGTGTAAAAGACTGGTTGTAATGATATGTTTCATCGGTCTTGAAATTTATTTCTTGTTCTTGTAGTAGACTAGTTGCTTTGAACGCGTCTGTGTAGGTCTTTGAGCTGCTATTTTGTTGAAATTGTTGTGCTAGTGCTTCAACAATATCTTCATTTTTTGTTAGGTTTTTCCTTTTACTATTAGCAGTGAAGGAATACTTTCGTAGTGTTTTCCTTTATAGCTTTGGCTTTTCTCTAAACATCGCTACTTCTAGTACGAACGTTGATCGTATTTACATACTCTTGCCATAGAACTTCTTTTTGCGTGTAATATTTTTCGTCGTAATTCAGCAAGCATTTTTTTAAAATTAATCATGTTTTCAGTCATTGGTTTACGCTTAAAGGTAGTAAATAATATTCTTTTTTGTTTAATTAAGTTTTTAATTTCTTCTGACCACCAGGGTACAGATTTTGGTTTTATTGTTGTACTAGATTGAGGAATAGCTTTTAATGCGGCTTTCACAATAGTTTGAGTAAATAAAGTTACTTGGTCTTCTATTTCCAGTATGTTATCATATTGATCGTTATTTAAAATCGTAGTGTATTTTTCCCAGTTTGCCTTTTTAATTAACCATTTTTAGCTAGTGTGCTGTTTTCCTTTTCTGTTGTGTAAAAATCAATATGGGAGTATGAGCGCTACCACAAAGATCATTATGCACTTCCCATGTTAGTTTTAATGCTACTGTTGGGGAAACAAGCGTGAGGTCTATCGCAGTAAAGTTTGAGTTACCATTGAAATGTGTGGCAAGGCCAGTGTTGAGAAGCACTAAACTATTATTTTCTGTAAGTTGCTCTATTAAGTGACCTCGAGCATCAGTATGCGTTGATGCGGGCAATTGTATTCTCAATATCTTGCAGTGTCCAGTTTTACGATGGTAAATATATGTTGTAAATAACTATACTAATTGGATGTTCAATTTTGACTGCAATAGCTTGTATGTGCGTATTTAGTTTCCAATGTGTATGTGGTATGTTATTTTTAACATAGATGGCTACTCCTCCACTTGCTCTTTCGCTACTAATATAATTTTGGTTATAACACTGATAACCTCTGAGCTAAAATGTTTCGTTTTCTCTGAGATGGGTTTCTTGTAAGCACAAACAGAAAGAATGTTATTCGTTGAGCATCATTTTTAATTGGCAGTAATGATATTTCAACCCGTTACAATTCCATTGCAGAATATTTTCTTTGGTATTGAATGTTATAGGTTAAGGTATTTTAGGTTGTCGAATACCAATGTTCGAAATAAATAAGTTGATAAATTGTGGAAATAAACTAATAAATAAATAAAATATACATAAAACCTTTAAACTAAAAAAGGACAAAACAATAAAATATCACAGTAAAAATATCACAGTTTAATCATAATTTTATCCTTAAAAGCTAGTTATCACAGTTGAGTAGTAAAAAGACCAATCTAGCTGGTCTTTTTTGGACCTCTTGGCTTTCCTTTTGGCCAGCCTTTTGTTTTATGTTTTTATTTTCTGATGATGTTTATATCTAAAGATGTACTTGTGTTCAAAGGTGGTAGGCATGTATACTCCAAGCCAGCCGGGGAGGTACCACCACCCTTACCATGGACTCCTTAATATTGGGTCTCCAATTTTCTGAGCTCGGTAGGGGCAGCCGGTTACCTTTTCCTTCATCCTTAATCTATCCTCATCATTATTCTTCCTTCTCGCCCTCACTGTCCTCCTATCGGATTAAAAGTCCCGAATTAAAAAATAAGATCGCTGTGGTTTCTACGGTAATAAATGCCGGACGTAAAATCCTGCCCCATTCGGATGTCGGAGAGGGCAGGGCCCAAGTGATATCGGTCATCGAAAGCATCAACTTTGTGATTCACTACTGCGACATCCGCGTAATCTTAATGCTATTCACCAAGATCTTGAACAATTACAACCTGATATTTTGTTTCTATCTGAAACACAAGTCTCCTCTGAAAGCTCCGAGTCACCCGACTTGCAATTTCCTCAATACCACCTTCACTCTAACGTTCGATATAAAGGGGGCGTATGTGCCTACATCAATTTGGTTTAAACATTCTGGTCCTAATTTTCTGAAATTCTACTGTTGCATTTATAGGTCTCCTAATGAAAGTAACTTTCAAGACTTCTTCGATTACCTTAGTATGAAAGTTGACTATCTCCTGTCCCAGTTTCCATCTTGCGATATCTCAATTGTAGGCGATTTCATTGTTCATAACTCTAATTGGCTTCAGTTTTCATCTACTACAAATCCTGCTGGTCATACTGGAGAAACATTTCCTATTTCATGTGATCTCACACAAATGATTTCTGAACCCACAAGAATCCCTGATAACCCTAACCATACTCCAAATCTTCTAGATCTCTTTCTTACATCAAACCATTTTGTTTATAAAACTTCTGTTCTTTCGCCTTTAGGTCTTTCCGACCCTTGTCTAATAGAAATAATTTCTACTGGACCTAATTCCACTGTTGTTCGCAAAAGCGACAGAACCTTGCGGTGTTTTAAGTCAGCTCGATAGAGTGATTTACAGGATTTCTTTGCAACCTTTCCATGGCGTGAATATTGTTTTAAGTCATCCTGTTCTTCGGACATCGCTCTTTCAGTATCTGAAGTCATCCTCATGGGAATGGAGTTATAAATTCCCAAAAAACAGTACCGTATAGGTCATTCACGTTCCCAACCCTGGTTCAATAGGGCTTGTGCTGATGCAATATAAAAATAAATATTACATTAAATGGAAATCGGTCGACAGTTATGTAGAATACGTTGGTGCTAGAAATATCTGCAAAAGTGACATCACTAAAACTAAAAAGTTGTTCGAACAACGAAAATGCAATGAACTCGCTACATCTCCTTTAGGCAGTCGTAAATTTTGGTCTTTAGCTAAAGCCATTTTCGGTACAAGCTCTTGGAATCGATCATCAGTAGGCTTGATCTCAATAAGTCGACTGGCCCAGACGGTATCCCAGCTACTGTCTTAAAGAAATGTTCCCCCGAACTAGTATCAGTCCTATCTAAGCTCTATACGATCTCTATGTCTTCTGAGGAATTCCCTTCATCATGGAAGTTAGCAAATGTTCAACCTATTCCCAAAAAGGCGTTAAGACCGATCCCTCAAACTACCGACCAATTGCCATCACTTCCATTTTGTCTAAAATCATGGAAAAAGCCATCAATCAGCAACAGCTCACAGTCCTTGAAACTAACAAACTCCTTAGTGACCACCAATATGGGTTTAGGCAAAGTCGTTCAACAGGTGATCTTCTTTCATATGTGACTCAAGTTTGGAACAATACAGTAGAGCAGTCCGGCGAAACAGTTGTAGTCGCTTTAGATATCTCAAAGGCATTTGACCAAGTTTGGCATAAGTGTTTACTTGCCAAACTCACCTCGTTTGGGTTAAATGATATGCTCATCAACTGGGTTTCTAGTTTCCTTGATAAAAGACGAATACGTGTCGTAGTTGATGGCTTTTTTCAGACGAAGTTAGCATTAACGCGGGCGTACCACAGGGATCCGTTATAGCGCCTACACTTTTTTTGCTGTACATAAATGACCTTATTTCTTCAACAACTAACCCCATCCATTGCTTTGCTGACAATAGCACTCTTCACTATAGTTCATCTCAGTCTACTCATAGTGATAATCCACTTTCTATGTCAAATCAAGAAATTAAAACTGAAATGGCAAATTCAATCAACAAAGACATTCAACGTATTCTCGAATGGGGAAGCAATAATGTAGTCAAATTTAATACTAACAAAACTCAGTGTTACCTTGTCCGCCAAAAAAGATCGATTATTTCCTGTTGTAAGTATGAATGGCTCAGTTCTTAAGTTTTCAGACTTTATTACTCTGTTGGGTATGACTGTATCTTTAAATCTCTCATGGGTTGACCATCTTCTGTCAGCTACCAAAAGAGCTGCTCGTAAAATAGGCTTTTTGTACAGATCTAAGCAGTACTTTATCCCTCGACAACTCCTTCTGCTGTATAAGGCCCAAATTCGGCTTCATCTGGAATATAATTCTCACCTCTGGGTTAGTGCTCCCCAATACGCTCTCGATATCGTTGATCGTATTCAAAAGAGAGCGATTAGGCTTATAAATGACCCGTCCTTAACTTCTCACATACAGTCCCTTGAGCATAGTAATATCGTTATTACAACGGCTATTGTGCTGCTGAATTATATTCTTTGATACCATCTAGGGCTATCTTTGCGAGAAACACTCGGTTCGCTCATTCACATCATCAGTATGCAGTACAAATCTTCACTTGTCGTACCAAACGGGCGCAATACACATTTCTATACACGGCTACTAAACTCTGGAATAATCTCCCTAGTTCCTGTTTTCCTCTCACTTATGATGTGAGAAATTTTAAGGTAGCTGTCCATAGGCATCTATTGGCAATTCATTATCCCTCTATCCATCTTCCTAAGTGTTCCTGAGTTCCTGATAGGCCAAATTTAGCCTGTTCAGGTCCACAATCATAAAAAAAAATCAGAATTATCCTCTGAACAAACCTCTACTTCTGATGTTAATGCGTTTACTGAACTACGGGGGTGAACTCTTTTATCAGGGTCTGATTGTTCACTATTTTGTTTTTTGTGTATCCGGTGTGCAAAATCCCAATTCCATATCAGATAATTCTGTGTTTACCATAGTTGGCACAGTCTTAGGCAATATATGCGTTGTTGTGGCTTGGATTGTATTTGCTTTTTGTACTTCTGAGATAGATTTCACTGCAAAATGTAGTTCGTTTCTAATTAATGTTTTTATTTCAGGTATTATTTCAGAAACTATGTCCTTGACATTATAATTTATAGGTGATGCAAGTGATTTTTGCGTTGCGATTGACGTATATGTGGCCGAATGTGAAGGATTTGAAGTCAAAACCTCTCGCCTGGCTTCTTGGTACGTTATTTTTCTGTCTACTTTTAATTTTTGTATTGCAGATTCTCTTTTATGCGTAGGGCAGTTCTTAGACTTACTTAAATGTGATCCTCCACAATTTACACATTTTGAAGGAACTGGACAGGGTTCGTTATTATGTTCTGGGTAACCACAGTAGCATACTTTGTCCTTAGTGCACGTTGAAGAGCTGTGTCCGTATTGTTGACATTGAAAGCATCGTAAGGGGTTTGAATGGTAAGGCGTTACTGGTAAATTATGATATGCAGCCTTTACTGACGTGGGTAGCGATGCTCTGTTAAAAGTAAGTAATACTGAACTAGTTCTTAATAATTCACCCCCTTTCCTGATTGTCATAAATTTAGCGTCAATTACTTCTTGTGGTTCTATATTTTCTTTAATTACTGATTCCGTGGCATTTTTTAGATCGTGGCAGATTACAACTCTTTTAGAAAAATTTTAAATATTGCGAGGTGTTACCTCCACAGCTATGTCGTTAAATGTGTTTAAATTTAAAAGCTTCTGTGATTGGATTCAACTTTTAACTTCAATAAGGAGTCCTTGTTTTATTTTGCTTATGTTCGCAACCACTCCAATTAAATAATCTATACTCCTTAAAATTACAAAGGGACTCATTTGATTAAATTCACCAACAGCCGCTTGATAACGATCGGGTGAGGCCTGCCCGCTCCGCCTCGCTCCCGACCGGTACTGGGGCCCTGCACCATATAAGTGGGCGCTACGAAGGGCTTGGGTTGGTTTCCATAATCCATGTTCAAACCTTTTTCGTCATCAGTGCATTTTATCGCTACCTGCCAGCGGGCCAAAGCCTTTTTTTGTTGTTGCTTTTACATTATTATTATTTTTTTTTGCGCGTCAGCTACATTGGCTATTGGCGCCTTACTCTTGCCATTAGATATCATTATATAAATTAATATGTCTTAAAAACTCAATAACCTTTTCTTCGGATTTTGTATCTAGTGCTAGACAATCTGCTATTTTATTTGACAATCCTAAAGTGGACAAACTTGAACATATTTGAGACAAACAAAAACATTTATTATCATAGATTATCTATCACCAACTATCTATCGCAGATTATTTATCACAGTTTATTTATCACAAGACACTTCAGTTGATGGGGTTCTTTCCCCTGCAACTGAAGTACTGGCAGAGTTACTACAGTCAGATCCGTCTTTTGAATTAGGTTTAGGTTTTTTTAACTTTCTTTTGGCCAACCTTTAGGTCGTTTTTGAATATTATTTTTGTTTGTAAAAACGGGTCTACCATCAAAATTCCGTAATTCATCAGTGGGAGTGACGGGACTGAGCCGGCGTTTCAATCCAGATGCTTATAATTCCTCTATCTCCATTTCATCTGAGGAGGATTTGTCTTCCCCAGTTGTAGCCCTTATTGATGACATCGATGGTTTTGTTGTCAGAGATGAGGTTTGCGGAGATAAAGTTGGTTGTTCCTTCGCATAGTTCCCCCAGCAGTCCAGTCTCATTCAAAAATTTGTTTATGATTTTAATCGTTTAGTCATGTAACCTGTAGTTTCTTTATAAAGAAGTTCTATAAGCTAGCGATTCCGGGAGGTTTCCAGTTCTGCAGCGTGTTGATTACTGTTTGGAATGTGTTTCGATCAAGATATCCTGGGCTTGCTCTTCTATCTCTTTGCCGTTGTGTTGTATCCTTGTCCACTCGCTGAAATTCCTCCTCGTAACTCTTCCATTTCTGCTGCACTTGATACATTTGCCGCACAAGTGATTTTACTGGTTTGTTCTTGTTGAATTTGTTTGTAAAATAATTTCTGGTTTCGGTAGAAATGTGTGTTGTGGCCTTATTTCTCTCTTTGCTATATTATTATTATTATTATTATTATTATTATTATTATTTTTATTATTATCATTATTATTATTATCTTGTGTGTTAGCGCATCGACTACTTTGGTCATTAGCGCCTTCTTCCAGTACGTAGTTCTTAGAATATGATAAGCTTATATTTTATCATACATGTTAGTCATTTTTAGGAAATTCAGTGTGTTCTCTATATCTTTCATATTGATTAAATTGGTTCCAAGGTTTCCAGAAATGGAGTACACGTTGCAGTATATAAAGGACATATGCATATTATATGTTCAATTGTTTTTGCAGTGTGACAGTTTTCACACATTGGTGTTGGTTCATTTTGTAGCAGGTGCTTATGGGTTATTGATGAGTGACCTATGCGAAGACGATGAATTATGCTACTGTCCTTTCTATGAACAGATGCAGATGTTATCCATTTTGTGATGTTTGGCTTAATAATTCTTAGTTTTGAATGACCCTCTTCCCATTTTTTCTGCCATAGTGAGTACATTTTAGTTTTTAAATACTTTGAGATATAATCATGGTTAGCAATGTTGACTTTTCTTGTAATCTTTACGTGCAGCAATGTCAGCTCTTTCATTTCCGTTTATATTAATATGACTGGGAATCCATATGAAAGTCAGTTGTTTCTGACAGCTTGCAAGATAATGAATTGTTGCCAAAATCATTTGTACTAATGCATTTTTTGTACATGGATTTGACAGACTCAATAGGGAGCTTACAGAGTCACTGGCTATGATAAATTTTTACCGGTTGATTGTCATGTCACAGAAACGAAGAGCTTGCCATATAGAATAAAGCTTCGCTTCATAAATTGATGCATGGTCTGCCATGGACCAATTGTGCTCTATCCCATTTATGAAGATAGCCGACCCTGTACCAGTAGTTGTCTTTGAGCCATCGGTGTATATTATTATATATTGTTTGTACTTTTCTAGGATTTCATTTAGAGCTTGGTGGGAGGCGGTTGAGGCAGTATTTCCTTTTATATAACTTTTTAGGGTCATTAGAATTCGTACATGTGGTACTTGCCACGGAGGAACAGATAACATGTAAGGAAGTTCATACCTTATGAATTGTAGTGCATACTTCATGGTGCACGCAAATGGCTTATGTAGCCTACGCCAGTTTTCGTACATTTCATCGTTATAAATCAGCATGCTGTAATTTAGATGGTTTTGATGGGCTCTTATTTTAATTGCATAGCATAAGATTTTTAGCTGAAGATGCAAGGACATGGGTAATACTCCTGATTCGGAGCACAAACTGTCACTTGGGCTAGTGTAAAAGGCACCAAGAGAATATCTAATAGCAGCATTCTGTATTCTTTCTAACCGCTTTATGTTGTACGTAGAAGCGGAGGAATAGGCTTTGCATTCATAATCAATATTAGTTCGGATTAGTCCTTTGTATATCAAAAGTAAAATTTCCGGGTCAGCTCCCCATTGTAAATTTGCCAACACACTCATTATGTTTAAAATGTGCTCCGTCTAGTGTCACTCCCAAAAACATACCAGTATCTCTACATGGAATGAATGTGTTTTTCATCATTAGTAGGGGACTATAGTGAGGCTTTCTAAGCTTACAAAAATGCATGCAAGAAGTTTTTGTTGACACTATTTGGTTTATGGCTAATTGCATTTTTGAATTTAATTCCCCAATTGTTGAAGCAGAGCAAAGGATTGCTAAATCGTCGACGTAAAGATATTTATGGATATCATCAGAAACTGCAGAAACCAGAGAATTGATGACTATCGTAAACAAAACTACACTTAACGTAGATCCCTGAGGAATCCCGTTTTCTAAGGATCTTTTGAAAGATAGTGAACTGCCTACCCGTACACCTATCTTCTAGAAAAGATGCGATAAATTGAGGTAGGTTACCTCGAAAGCCCCAATCGTATAGTTTTTGTAGTACCCCATGCCTCCAAGTCATGTCAAACGCATTTTCGATGTCGAAAAATACGGCAACCGTGTGTTGTTTGCCCACAAATGCCTTTAGAGTGGTATCTTGTAATGGTACTAAATGGTCAGTAGTAGATCTGCGCTTTCTATAACCCGCTTGATAGTTGACCAATAGGCCCTTACTTTCCAGTAACCACATTAGTCTAGCACTTACCATTCGTTCAAGCACTTTTCCCATGAAAGAGGTTCCAGTTTGAGGGATAATGACCCTCTTCCCAAATCTTATTGAAGGTATAAAGAAGCCATTCATTGTAGATAGGTGTTAGATTCTTTAACATTTCGTATGTTATATGGTCCGTACCATAAGCTGACGTTTTTGTTAACTTAAGAGACATTTGAAATTCACTAATGGTAAAAGGCACATTATATTCAGCTTCACACTCCCCGAAAAAGTTTAAGGTGATTTCGCGGTCATCTTTAGAAGTAAGAAATGATGGGTCGTAATTTTGACTACTGCTTTTTTGTTCTAGATGGTTTACTAAAAGTTCAGCTATTTTGTATTTATCGTTGACCATGCAGTTATTATCTGTCAGTGACTCTATAGAGCGTATATTATGTTTGCCTGATATGGCTTTTATTTTTTTCCATACTTCTGCATTAGGTGTTTGCCTAGTGATGCTGGAGACATAATTATGCCACGAACTTCTTTTACCTTGAAAAGTGACTCATCTAGCAATTGATCTAGCTTTTTGAATGCAATCAAGTTTTCTGTTGAAGGATGTCTCCGAAAGGTATTGAAAGCCTGTTTTTTTATTCTCACTGCTTCACTAATGGATGCATTCCACCAGGGTACTTGCAGCTTGACAACCCTTCCCCCTGTTTTGGGTATGGAGTTACTTGCGGCATTGATGATGGCGGCGGATATTTCATTAACATTAGAAGATGCAGTGTCCTGGATAACGGGGTGAATCAGGTGTGCTTTAAATTTATCCCACTTTGCCTTGGCAGTATTCCAACGAATTGGACTAACAAAAGGAATTCTTGAATTCTCGAGACTAATCACGATTGGAAAGTGACCGCTGTGGTGTAAACCACTAAGTACTTTCCAAGAGAAAGCGGCCGCAATGCGCGCAGAGACAAATGTCAGATCTACTGCCGAGAAGGATCCAGACCTTGCACACAAGTGAGTATTTTCTCCAGTATTTAAGAGAAATAGGTTTCCATTATATTTTCAAGAACTTCCCTACCAACATCGGCACGGGATGAACCCCAAAGGTGACTATGGGCATTAAAGTTTCCTGTTAAAATAAAAGGTTTCGGAAGTTGAGCAATGAGATTTTCTAAATCTCTCTGCTGCCAATTTAAATTTGGAAGGTACATATTACACATTGTGATCTTTAATGGAGTCGTTATTTGTGTAGCTACAGCTTGCAATTCTGTTTACAGAGGCAGTGCATTAAATTGAATATCTTCCCTAATTATTATAGCAACTCAACCCTTAGCTCTAGTGGTAGGTAAAACATCCTTTCTAATAATTTGGTGCTTACGCATATGAAAAGTTTGTTTCGGTTTAAAATGCGTTTCTTGCAAACATAAGCATAAAGAACTGTACTCGCTAATTATTGTCTTGAGTTCACAGTAATGATAAACAAACCCGTTACAGTTCCATTGAACTATCGAGGTCTAAAAAAAAAAATTGTATGCGTAAAAACGTAACAAAAAATGAAATAATTAACGAAGAGTTGTTAAAAATGGACAATACTAATAAATAAATATATAATAATAAATATGTATAAATAAAACACGACATAAACAAAGATAAAAAAATATCACAGAAATTAGTAAAGTACTATTTATCAAAAATACCACAGAAATTATTAGTATGAACCGTCATCAACGACTGTCGAGATTGCCTTTCTCCGTTTTCCCTTTGGCCAGCCCTTGCCCTTCTTTTTTCTATACTTGGAGAAATAGGACGTGGGCCGGGAGGAGGCATGGGTTCTAAAATGACTTTTGTTTCAATGGGATTCTCTAATAAAGGTTTTATTGCGCCAATCGGGAGTGGTAACAACTCCTTTGCTAGAGAGCTAATATCGACCTTTGATTCAGTAACAGCAGATGAAGCAGTTGCACTGGCATAACTAATCCCCACTTTGGGAGTAGATGCTATAACTTTCTTTTTCGCTACGGTATATGTGATTTTCTCTGTTACTCGCACTTCTCGAATGATTTTTTCTTGTTTAAAAACAGAACAGGTTGAATCTGTAGCAGAGTGAGCACCACCACAGTTTACACATGATATGGGCTCCTCGCAAAGATTCCTTACATGCAATGGTTTTCCACATGAACACAATTCGAGTTCCATTGTGCATTTGGACACTATATAAGAAACGAGCTGATTTTGTCAAAATTCAGCCCATCTTTTCGTTTCAAGACAAGGAACCGGGGTTGAAGCTCCTCCTCTGAGTTCTTTGAAGACGAGGGTTTACTAAGTGGACCCTCTACCACTTCCATGTTTATCGAGGTGGCCCTCACATTATTATTCGTAGGTATACTCATTTTGTTTCCACGAGAACCCTTGGTATTAAAAGTCACAAGTAGCAGAGCCTGGGTACTACAAGAGGGCATTTATACTGTGGGGGGCGCCTCTTAGCGTTTCAACGCTAAAGACCAGACTTCCCCCTGGCCACGCTCAGGCATCCCCTCGCGCAATCCCGTCAGCACCTAAAACTGCCAAACGACCTTAGGATTGGGGGATTTTTTATAGAGACTATTATTATTATTATTATTATTATTATTATTATTATTATTGTTTTTGTTTTTCTCATCTTATCTCTCTATATCTATTCCTCTAAGCTGTGGCTTAGAAAGCGCCGTGTTATATGGCATGTGTCTAATACAACGACCTTTTGTATATTTGTTATTAGATGTTCGATTCCTAGTTGGGTAAGTTGTTGTACAAGTGTATTTGGAATTATTCCCGTGGTGGATATAACTAGGGGTCTTATGAAAGCATGGTTGACTTTCCACATTTTTTATCTCTTCCGCTAGTTCTGTATATTTGTTTATTTTCGTGTTATATGTCTTTTGAATATAGTGGTTAAGAGGTATTGGACAACTATATCAATTAAGGTAACTTCAATTTTTTGTGTGTTCATAAAGATGATATCTGGTCTATTAGCTTCTATTTTAATATCAGTTCGAATTTCTCTGTCCCAGTATATTTTGGATATCTCGTTTTCTATTACGTTCAGTGTTTGGTACTTGTAATATGGTGCCATTTCTTCATTCAGATGGTATTTTCGCGTTAGTCCTTGATATACTATTTTTCATAAAGCCCACTGTTTCACCATATGAGTCTCTTTATTTTAGCCATTGGTTGGACATTTCTTTATTTGTTTCCTCCTTTTCTAGCTGATTAGAATGTGTTCCATGTGATGATTTCAGCTTCCATTGCCTGACAAGTTCCTCGGTGACGTTTCTTTGTGCTTGGTTTCCTGCTTCTGTAAGTTTTAAGTTGAGTGGTGTCATTTCGTCATCTGCATTACATATTGCTTTAATTACTGGATGTTATTTCTTATTTTGGAAGTATTCTTTGATGTTTTCGATTTGGGCTTTATGAAGTTTTTTAATATTTATGATGCTTAGGCCACCCATTTCTGTTGGTAACATAATTCTTTCTAAAGCTGCATTAGGATGGTGCACACGATGTTTTGTTAGATTTACTCTGACTATTCCACTTAATTCTTCAATGTCAGTATTGCTCCATTTTATTACACCGAATGAGTAGGTTAAAATTGGGATTGCGTAGGTATTGATTGCGTGGACTTAATTTCGTCTTGAGTATAACTTCTATGCGTCCTTCGAACTCTTGAGTTTCTCTTTGATAGTACCGTGTTTTATTCCCTTAATCTGTTAAGTCTTCAATTATTTCTTTTTCGTTTAGTTGGAAACCTTCTGTTGTTATAATTTTACCTCTTTCTAGGAGTATAGATTTACATTTTTCGATTCCTAGTTCCGTTTCTATTGATGTGCTAAAGTTATATGTGATATTACTTAGCTTTTATAGTTTATCTTTAGAGTTAGCACATAGCTTCAAGTCACCCATGTATAGAAGCTTGGATATCGTTACTGTATTCCTCGTTTGTATTTTATATCCATATTGTGTATCGTTTAAGGTAACGCTTAGAGGATTTAGGCACATGCTGAACCATAACGCACTAAGGGAATCTCCTTGAAATATGCCGGTTCTGATATTTAATGGGCGAGAGATCATAGTGTGATGTCCATCTAAAATGTTGAGTTCTGTTTGCCACTTTTCCATTATCTGCTCAAGGAAATGTATTACAACGTGATCACTTTTATATATCCTTAGCACGTCAGCAAGATATTTGTGTGGAATCGAGTCAGATGCCTTCCTATAATCGATGAAAGCCATACTAGCTTTTTATTCCTTCTTACTGCCTGTTTGGTGACTATTTCATCGATGACGATTTGTTCCCTGCATCCTTTGGATCCCCGGTAACACCATTTTTGTTCCTCTGTCATGAGTTTGTTTTCCTCTAGGTGTTTGTATACTTTATTAGCAATCACTAACGTGAGTAGCTTATAGATGGTAGGTAAGCATGTGGCTGGCCGGCATTTGGAAGGGTTGCTAGTATCTGAATCCTTAGGTATTAGGAAGGTCTTACCTTTCATCGCGAAAGAAGGCATCTTTTTTTAGCCAGAAATGTTGTATTTGATCATTTCCGGGTCACTTCCAGTTACTGGTTTTCTTTATGGATTCATAAATCTCTCTTTCCTCGGTTATATGGTCTATCATGGGCATAGTATTTGATGTTCCCAGGGTTTCTTGTGTCAATAAGGTGGCGCTTTTTTATAGTCTTTGTTTTGTTCCCGTATACTTGCCCGAAAATCAGTAACATCTTCTAATTTCGGTGATTGGTACTGTTTATGTTCTGGTTGAATTTTTAGTTTCTGGAAAAATCTCTTTGATTATTGACAAATTCCTAGTTTTATTTTTTTCTTTTGGTGCATAGTTTATAACTTTTTAACTATAACTTTTTAACGTTTTTGTGTAGACTCGTAATTGTTGTACGTGATCGTCTATGATTTCTGTTAGTTTTAAGTTGTCCAGCTTCATTATTATTATTATTATTTATTTTTTTTCCCCGACTCGACTTCTTAGGTCATTTGCCTGGGTTATCCCTTAACAATCAATCAATTATTTTCGCATTTTGCTTATCTTACAGCTTTGTGATGATGTCTGTTTCATGTAGAAAGTTTATTAATTGCTGTACGTTTTCTGTATCGTCTGATAGGATTTCTTCTAGTGTGCATTTTACTCCCAAGTATTTTCGTATATTACTGTATTTGGTACAGTTCCTTAGAATATGGTCCGCCGTTATTGTCTCTTTACATGTATTACACATATTTTTTCTGGATTTACCTAATAGGATTAGGTGGGTTAGATTTGTGTGGCCAATTCGGACTCTTGTCAAAGCTACTTATTCTCGTCTAGTTAATAGATTTTCATCTTTCCATGGATTTACAGATTTCTTTATTTTTTGCAATTGTGCAGTCGCTTCCTTCCATTCATTTTCCCATAAACTATATAACATTGTTTTAATTTTATGTTTACTTTTCTTTAGTGTGTTGGCTACCTGTGTTTTTTCAATTGTATCTTGTGTAAACTGTTCCTTTAGTTCGTTTTTTCTAATAATTTCGATCGCTCTAATTAGGGCTGGTCTTGTTATAGTGGGTTTTTCTTGATACTTTTCGTAAGTGTCATTGTTTATTATGAAATTGTTTATGTGGTTAGGAAGGAGTTGGATCTTGAGGAAGTGCTTTAGTAGTTATTGTTGGCATCTAATATGTAAGGGGGGGTATTCCAGCGTCTACAAGGATAGCAGAGTGGGGGCTAGTCCGGAAAGCGCCAGTAGCGATTCTGACACCGTATTCATGTATACTATTTAGAGCTTTCAGTGTTGATGGACGGGTACTAGAGTATACGATGATGCATGCATAGTCCAATACTGGTAAAACGAATGCTTTGTACATCAGTATTAATGTTTTTCTTGTAGATCCCCAATTTATATTAGAAAGACATCGAACAATATTTAATCTCTTTTTACACCATACTATCACATTTTTTATTTGTTCTTTAAAGTAGAATTTTTCGTCGAGAGTTTTAAGTTTTTGACGTTTTTAATTCTTAATATGGGATGGCTATGGCTAGTCCTTAATCGGCAAAAATGCATAGCTTTAGTTTTTTCTCTAGAGAATTTAAAACCTTTCTTTTCTGCTATGGCAACTACGTCATTTATGACGTTTTGTAATTGCTCCTCTATTTTTTTAATACATTTACTTTGATGCAGTATTATCAGACCATCTGCATACATGCACTTTTGTACCGATTCTGGTATAGCGTTTATTTATTTATTTATTTATTTATTGGTGTTTAGAATGCATTTACATAATTATAACTATGCTTAACATTTTACACAAGTCAGGTAATACTATATTACTCTATTATATTTGTCAGATCATAATTCTGCAAATTTCAAATTATTGCAAAATTCATCAATTGAGTACGGGGCCATTTTTATTAGGTGTTTCTTCAAAGTATGTTTGAACGTGTTTAGTTCCAGATTTGACACGCTAGTTGGAAGCATGTTGAAAAGAAACGGGCCATAATAATTTACCGACGATTTAGATATACTTAATCTATGATAAGCTAGTTTATAGTTAGTACTGTTTCGGGTATGATATTGATGCGAGAAGGTTTCATATTTGCCACTGTTTTTTTTAACGTACAGAAGGGATTCCAAAATAAATAATGCCGGTAATGTTAAAGTTTTTAAATTTACAAAGGAGCTTTTGGAACATGCTAGGTAGCTAATTTTTGCTATAATGCGTACGCCTTTGTAAAGAAAATACACGTTTTACAGTAGGACTGTGCCCCCAGCACATGATCCCATAGCATATAGTGGACTGAATTAGGGCGAAGTATGATATTCTCAGCGTTTCATTTCTCACTGTATTTACTAGGTTTCTTAGGAGAAAAATATTTTTAGAAGTATTTCTGGCCAAGTGTTCAGTGTGTGTTTTCCAGGACATGTTGCAGTCAATATGCACTCCAAGCAGTTTAATACTCGAGGAAATTTTTGGTGCCTGGTTTAAGTAATCTTTTTTTAAAGTAAAAATTTGAATTTGAGTTTTCTGAGAATTTAGTACTAGCCTATTATCAGAAAACCATTTCTTTACGTATGTCTCTGATATCTCAAGCGAGCGATTTAAATCAGTTAGATTGTTGTTACTTTTGAAGTAGGTGGTATCATCGGCATATTGTATAAACTTGGTATCCGGATCACAGTTCCTGAGATCATTTATATATATGAGAAAAAGTGTAGGTCCGAGAACCGACCCTTGGGGTACGCCAAGACAGATTGGTAAGCTTGAGGAACGTTTATGGTTTAATTCTACATATTGACGTCTGTTTTGAAGATAAGATGTTATAAATTGGATGCTATGAGTACTTACACTATATTTGCGCAGTTTTGCAATAAGCAGATTGTGCGGGACGCAATCAAAGGCACGTGGAAGGTCGTATAAGACAACTCCTGTGTACAATTTTTCTTCAAAGCTTTGTAGGATATTTTCGGTCAGTGTATTAATGGCGTCAAAAGTTCTCAGGCCTGTTCGAAAACCAAATTGACAGTGTGCTAGAAGATCGTTTTCAATAAGATGTCGTTTGAGTTGATCATTTAAGACGAGTTCGAATAATTTACCTATAGTAGGTATAAGTGAAATGGGTCGAAAATTCCCTGGATCATTTGGGTCGCCTTTTTTTAGTATAGGGATAACCCTAGAGATCTTTAAACAAGTGGGGAATACCCCTTCAGATATCGATTGGTTGAACAATTTGGTTAGAGGTACAATTAGGAGATTCATTACATTACATTATTTATACCATAACTATCCAAGCTCTTTTTATTTTTAAGTTTACCAAAATATTTGCGCATTTCAACAAATGATATTTGTGAAAAAGAAAAAGTGTCAGTTGAAGCTTGGTTACAAACACTGTATGTTGGATCCAATGTCTGTCCTAGTGAATTGAGTAGTAACTTTGAAGGAGTATTTACAAAGTCGTTACAGGAAACACGATTGTATGAGACCGACTTTTCCTATTTTTATTTATAATGCTCCATATGGCTTTAGTTTTATTAGACGATTTTTTTATAAAACAGTTATTTGCAATGTATTTATTATGCCTAATTTCAGCGCGATATGCTGCACGATACTCTTTATAAGCAGTTTTGTTCTCGTTTGAGGGCATGAATTTAAATGTATCATAAAGGGTATCCAACTTTAGGCGCATATCTTTTAGTTCATTGTCAAACCACTTTACCTCATACTCATTTCTTTTAGCGGAGTTCCTCTTTACAGGAAAGCATGTGGTAGCTACATTTCATAGCAATTGCAACAATCTTACAAATTTATCATTCAATGTTAAATTTGTAAATTGGATGAAATTTAAGTCTGCACTTTCAATTAAAGAGTAAAAATGAAATAACCCTACCTGTGTTACGGGTCGACAGTAGATTTTCTGTTTAACCTGGTTTTTGTCTAGAGTTGGTAATTTTAGTATTACAGTATTACGATCTGACACGTGGTGGTTTACAACATAAGATTGATAGTCTTCTATGTTATGCTGATGAATATGTTGTCAATGCATCTTGTTAATCTTGTGTTGTCGTTTATAATAAATTTTAAACCATACGTCGACAGGGCATCCGTGAGGCATACCTTTCGCGTGGAGTCGTCATTGAAGTTTATATTAAAATCACCATTTATGATAACAGTGTTTTGTATGTAATTTATCGAACTTAATACTTTTGTTAATATACCTATAAATGTTTCAAAACACCCAATAGGTGATCGATAAATTGATATAATTATAATACTTAGTGGACGTATCTCCACTGCTGCTATTTCACAGTCTTTTTCTTTAGAAATGTTACTTACGTGTAAAAGATTTTTGAAATTATATCTTGTGCTTAAAAGAATTAAGACACCACCATGTTTTGTAGATGATCTTGAAAATGATGATGCTATTTTATATCCTGTGAGTTCCAGAGCACTTATATCGATGTTATCACACCAATGTTCGCAAAGACACATGACGTCAATATTTTCAGTTTTTTGAAATGTTTTCCACTTGAGTAACTTTGTTTTTTAAACTTTGTACATTCAAGGAACTTATGTTATTATATATATATTATATATATATATATATATATATATATATATATATATATATATATATATATATATATATATATATATATATATCGCAGCAATCAAACCTGCCGCTTCGTCACCTGTGTTTGAAAATCCTGATTCTTTTGGAACCTGAATTTAAACGGTTTAATTAATTTTTTTTTTCCCCTACAAATCACTAGAAAGTATATTTTTAGATAGCGATTGTTCTACTCCCACTTTAAATGACTTATATGTGTCGTATTTAGTAATTAATGGATCGCACGTAGAATCAATGAACCCATTCTTTTGCATAAATGATTTTATATCATCTGCAGAGAATTTAGGATTTACTCGAGTTACAAAAAAGAATGATCTTTTTTCAACCCTAAGGATATCTGCATTAGCGTTTTCCCCTAATGTAAACTTTAGATTTCTATTGTTTTTATTATTATTTGGTTGCATGGGGCGGGTATCTTTACCTAGATTAATGATACTAGTCATTATATCTTGTTGTTTTTCGTGAAGCTCTGCTGTGGTATTATTATGTGATGTTATTTTTCCATTTTTAATTTTATTTCCATCATTTTTCTGTGAAACAGTACTGTACAAAGTAGTTGTATTATCCGCAACTCGACTCGGCGATAAGGCATGCTCATATGGTTTAGCATTATTATTTTCACTAATGTTACGATGAATATTTACGTTTACCTTGTTATTCGAATTCTTTGAGTGTTCTCGTAATTTCTCTTGTAGGTGTAAATTATTTTCAGTTAACTCCTTGATCAATGCTTCCTTTGTTTGTAATAACAACTTAAGGTAGTGGATTTCAACTATTTTAGGGTCACATTCCTGCGAAATTTCAATTGAATTCTGTATGATTTCGGTATCTTTCTCACAACACGTGATTCCTAGTTCGTGAGACCTCACTTTTTATTTTGGCTACACAACTATTATGGTAGAAATTGTAGCATTTTAAACATTGTACACGTTTATTAACCGTGTTATTATTACAAATTTTACACAACGCCACTGCCGGTACACTTTCATTGGGAGCCATGTTTAAATCTATGTGATTGATACCTATGAGAAATAATGTTGCACTTAACACCGAGCCTTGTGGGATTCCGGTTTCAAGTGGGTGTGAACAGGATTCCACATTTCCTAACCTAACCGCAAACGTTCTGTTAGACATAAATCTTTTTAGGAATTCTGGTAGGTTTCCCCGAATGTTCCAATCCTGCAGTTGTTTTGTGACGTTACATCTCCATATGGTGTCATATGCCTTTTCTATGTCAAATGACACAACTACCGTATGTTTCTGGTTGCGGAAACCTTCAATAACTGCATTTTCTAGGTAAACCAGTACATCTACAGTCGAATGAAATTTTCTAAAGCCAGTTTGATTCGATTATTATTATTATTATTTTTTCCTGGCTTATTATTATTATTATTATTGTTGTTGTTATCAAAATTAGTAATCCGTCTCAAGGTAGTTTTTTTGATGAATACATAACTCTCCTAGATTCCCTTCATTGAAACTGCTACAAAGCAATTTTTTTCACCAAATGCTCTATTGAACCAGATTCACTATTTCCTATTTGCGTTCTATTACACATATAATTTAAAATAATAATAAATAAAACTATTGGCAAGATTTTATTTTCTCTTAACGATATGTACCCATTATAATTACATAGCATCCTAACATCTTTTTATTTACTAATATTTTAAGTCTTTTATAAAATTTCCAACAAAAAAAAGAAACAATTTTATACAAGACTCAAATATTTATACATGTAAATGGTTATACAATCTCTATTTAGGTTTACAATATAGAATACAGTACAGCAGTTTTCTTTAATTTAATTGGTGTAATAGCATTTGTGACAAAGCCTTTTCTTTTTTTAATAAACAATTAAAGAATCTCATTCCACTTTTATTATTAAAAATCAAATTTCGTGCTTTAAAAGTGTCATAAAGAGCAAAGCCATTTTACTTTTTTAAATATATACGAATTTTGTACACCGATATAGTCAAATCAGTCGGATTTTCCCCCAAAAATTATAGTTCCATATTCTTTCATCATTATATTAGGTACCTCGATTTTACAATTAAAAGGAATGTAGCTACATTTTCAATTCTAATCCTAGAGTCCTTCAATCTGATCACACACTGGAGATAAAAGTGAGAAAAGAGAAAGACATCTTATTCAAAAATTTGTGAGTCGCGTGATTAAGTGCGTTTTCTGATTTTTGGATTCTAAAATCAAGAATTGAAATATGAGTGTAATCAAAACATGTAATGTCAACTATTCATGATAATGAAGCAGGTCTTCATAAAGTTTTACAAATAATTAATAAAAAATAACTAGGCACACTAGATTTTAAATATACTTACACCTCTTAGCTTTATTACCTAAATGTGCAAAATCACTTTTCGAAATTAATTTTTAATTATTGTAATTGTAGTGTACGCTATTCGTAGCGTGCGCTACAATATTCTTAAATTTCTAATCTAAATAATCAATTCCTATTTCAATACATAAATTCAGACGATGCAAGAAGATTAGGAACTGTATAATTATGACTACTCACTGAACACAAGTGAAGAAAGGTAGAAAAAAAATCTAGTATTAAGTCTTAAGACTGTAGTTCAGGTACTGGTCTGTGGTTAAGTGAGTGCATCGTTCGAATTCAGGTAGTTAAACATAAACAACAAGAATTTTATTGTTCTAACTGTAACGGACTTAATAAAATCCCACTATGCGATAATCTATCACTGTCAATAGATTTTTCGCCGTTAGGTTTATCGTTTTTATCGACACTACATTCACTATTGTCACTTTTTTCGAGCACTACGCTTAAACAAGTTTCTTTATCGTACGATGTATTACCATGAACTGGAACACGAGTTCGAGTTAGTTTCGAAGGTACTTTACTAGTTTCGTTTTCGATAATAATACTGTCACTATCGTTACTCGATACACTTTCTAATTCGTAGGCCAATTCTAAATTTTGTAATTCTATACTAGATTCGTTCCTATTTAAATTTTCGGTATTAAAGTCTGTAAAATCTGGAACTGTGATTATAGGAATCGTAGGTTTATATTCTTTTATTGTTTGTTCGTTTTCGTTATCCTTATATAGTGAATGTGTAGGAAAGTCTTCTGCGGTACTTGTACTAGGTATAGGTTTATTTTGCGCTATTGAAACTCTTTTTTTCTGCTTCGATATTAGTGATGTAGTCGGATCTACTGCTACAAAATCAGTTTTTTCACGTTCTTGTAATGGAAATCTAGTTGTACTATGAGGACAAACGTTTTTAAGTCGTGTTTTTTTTCTCCTTCTTATACATGTTGAGGGACACGCACATAATAATATACGTATTAGGCAACATAATAGGCCACACGCAACTAAAGTAGGCCCTATTAGACGTAGTTCTAAGGTTTTAAAACCTTTATCACCCGAACCTACAAAAAAAACAACACTTCCAATTGCAGTTGTTCCAAGACCAACGTAAAGTAATGCATTTGCTGCTGCACTTTGATGATAGATTGCAAATATATCTTCATCGGATTCACCACCATAACTAGAATCGTGTATCTGTTAGAACAAAAAAAAAATGTATTAGTATTATATTATTAAACATTGTAATTAATGGATGAATGGTGGAACAGAGATTTAGGCTTACTCTAACTTACCGAATGCTTACCGACTACATTGTATTTAGCAAGTTTCAAGCAGAAGCAAAATAAAATCGTAATTTGCTTTCATAACAGAATCAATACTAGCAATTTTTTATGCCATGCTAAGAATGTACATGTATTTGCATTACGTGCTTTAAGGTATCAATAATTTTTGCATATTATTCATTTTGTTAGTTCTGTTAATAGCGCACGCAATGGTCATCATTTATAGAACTACTATATGATTTTAACTATAATGTAAATCTTTCTGTTAAAATGTTAAATCTACTGACCTTAACATGTCAAACCAGAAAACATATTATATTCGTATAATAATCCAATAAACAGTTATAGTCAGGAAAGAATTACGCTATAATTTTTAGTATTATAACCATTTATGAAGATAAATACGTTTAGTTGTACAAAACTCAAGAGAAATTGACCAAAAAATCTAATTTCCCGTTTTTGCATACGCTTTTGATCCCGGATATATGGAACATCAGTTTCCCTTCGATTATTCTCAGGCAATATAGGGCATTACATTAGTATATAAATTTTATTGATACGTTTATTGGACTCTAGTACGATACTTGTCTGTCAACGTACACATATCCCCTAGATAACAATTTATTACTTTAAGTAATATAAAACTGTAACATTTTTTTGCATACGATACAATCTAAGCTTAATTAATGCTTTCACTTCATTCAAAGCTTTCTTTCATTACAAATATACCTGCGTATAGGCAACTTATAATACATGCAACTGCTTCAATACTATTATACATTTTTTAGCTATTTTCACAATCATGTGAGCTATCTCCAACTTTTTTAAATAATTTTAAACGCATTTTATTAGCCACGGTTGTTTAGTAATTGTTTGATAAACAGTAAACTAGGTTCACACAATTATGATATTTAAAATAAACTTGGCAACTCCGCTTTTACCTTTCAAAAATTTTATCTATATAATATAACGGCTAACTTAAATTACAAGAAATGAAATGATTTAAATCTCAATAGTGAATTTTCTAAAATGACACATCAAATCATTGAAAATATTACATATTTATTCAAAATTAAATATTTTATTGTAGGTAAACAACTGGATAAAAAAATCAAAACTATTCCATACGAAGTATACAGGGTGGGTGTCTACTGCGTGTACGGAGGATTGCTCCTTAACTGTGAGAGATATCAAAACCAATTTTGGTGTGGTAATACACAATCATTGGACCTACATTCTAAAAATATTTTGGTATATACAGGGCGATTGACAAAATTATGCCAACCCAAACCTGTGTTATTTTAAATGGAAGACCCTATATATTTTGCATTTTTGGATTCACTGTGACATTTAGAGTAAAAGTATAGAAATTTATATCTGTATCATTAACCGTTCGGTACATATCGTCACTTTAGTACCAAAATAGGTTTAACTTTGGAAGTACGATGCCAGCGTTGTCAAATCTGTTGTGAATCTGTTTATACCACAGACTATTAATAATAGTCTACTAACAAACAAACTGGGAAATTTTTCGAAAACGTAAAACTATACAGAATAATTAACTTACGCGAAATGTAATTTTTCTCAATTTTTTCAAATGCAACACCCTGTATATTTTTTCATATCTCGATTCCCCGTGAAAAGTAGATACTAATTGATAATAAGTTTCATAGCCATAAGACGGACCCTTCTTGAGATATTGACGCTTTATTTGAAAATATTGACATACAGAAGAACAAATAAAATAAAATCCAGAGCAAATAAGAAAATGGGAAATAAATTCTTTAACTGATAAGAAAACTTAATTAATAACTAAACAATAAATTAATTCTCTACACCTAAAAATAAATTGAACAAAAGTAAATATAAACGCATAAAACCATAAATTCAAATTCAATGTTCAAAATGCTTGCCACGCCTAACTAAACACTTTGCGATTCGCTCGGTAAACGAAAAATTCACTCGCAACAACATTAGAGGTGAAATGTATTGAAACGCAGCTCTAATGCTATTTTTCATATCTTCGTTTCTGGTGGGAGGATGTTGGTAAACTTTTTCTTTAACGTAGCCCCAAAGGAAGAAGTCAAGGGGGGTAAGATCCGTTGCTCTGGTTGATTGCATAGTGTGGGCGCAATTCAGTTGAAACCACATCGTACGAATATTATCTACCTCGATATTTTCCAAAAACTGTAAATATCTTTCTCCAGAAACACTCCCATTAAAGAAAAAAGGACCAACCACATTAAAATTTATTATACCACCCCACACACTAACTGGCCATCGATGCTGGTGATCAACAACTCTTAAGATGTGTGGATTAGTATCTGAATAGAGATGATAGTTATGTGTATTAATATTGCCATTATTGTGAAAATTATTATAAGTTTTTGTTATGAACATTAATATAAGTAATTTGACTGTAATCTCATAATATTTAGAATTTACATCAGTTCTACATACATAAAGACAAAGTTTGCATCGATTGGGGCTTGAACCTTGGTGGCGCAGTTGGTAGCGCGGTACTCTCGCAAAGTACAGGTAGTAGGTTCGAATCCTACTCGAGGTAAACTTTTTATTTATGTATTTAATAAAATTAATAATAATTTTTAATTATTGTGAAAAGTTTCCTCATCCGTAAATAGAATGTTATTGACAAAATTGGGTTCTTCATTGACTTTAGTAGTTATCCAGTGGCAGAAAGATTCACGATTTTGAAAATCTATTTCACTTAAAACTTGACGTTGCTCGATATGATAAGGATGCAATTTGTTTTTTTTTTATAAATCTGTGAACTGTATGTTTATTTAGGTCTAGATGTGTACTTACCTCTCTGGTACTAATTTGCGGATTTTCTATAAGGGATGCCACAACTGGAAACTCAATTTCTTCATTTGGGCTTGTTCTTGCGCGCTTGGGATAACACACACTTCCAGAATTTATAAATCTCTCAGCTACACTCATAAACAATTCTTTCCGCAGCCATCTTCTCTTTGGGTATCGTTCGCAGTACAAACGGGTAGCCAGCAAATCATTTCTTTGAACTTCGCCGTAAATAAAGATTATATCTATTATATCTTTGAAAAAATTCATTTTATACAAAAATTGACAAAACGACAATCCAAAAACACTCAAACTAATGGAACAATATTTTAATGATTATACAAACGTCAGAACAATAGATGCAATTGTTCCTATTTATTACGAGCGACTAGCCTACCTGATTTGTTTTGTTTCATTCTGTAGTCATAGTAAATTTGTATTTTAGAATATTTTTACGTAAAAGCGTCAATATCTCGAGAAGGGCCCGTCTTATGGCTATGTAACCTATTATCAATTGGTGTCTACGTTTCACGGGGAATCGAAATGTGAAAAAATATACAGGGTGTTACATCTGAAAAAAATGAGAAAAATTACATTTTGCGTAAGTTAATCATTCTGTATAGTTTTACGTTTTCGATAAATTTCCCAGTCTGTTTGTTAGTAGACTATTATTAATAGTCGGTGGTATAAACGGTTTTAGAAAATGTTGGTGACAACGTTCGCATCGTGGTTCCAAAGTTAACTCTATTTTGGTACTAAAATGATGATATCTGCAGAACAGTTAGTGATACAGTTACAACTTTCTATACTTTTATTCTAAATGTAACAGTGAATCCAAAAATAAAATATATACAGGGTGTTCCATTAAAAAAATACCCGTTTGGGTTGGCATATTTTTGTCAATCACCCCGTATATACATAAATATTTTTAGAATGTAGGTCCAATAATCATGCATTACCACACCAAAATTGGTTTTGATATCTCCAATAGCTAAGGAGCAATCACCCGTTCACGCAGTAGACATCACGCTGTATAATCAATGACTGTTCCTTAAATAAATATATAGACGTATGTCAAATAGAATTTAAGTGGCAGTAAATTTATGTGTGCAATTTATTGAAAAATTGATATAGAACAGTGAAGCAGTGCGTGTCACAGTGTTTGTTAAGTGATTTGTTCTTCACAATTAACTGTAAGTTGAGTATTATCGACAGCTGTTAAGACCCGCGTGCGGGAACATTATCTCTTTTAAATTAAAATGTTTAATCCCAATGGGAATTTTCCTTCAAGCTACCCACAATCTTTTACGAATTATTATCAACACCAACCAATGCAAATAACATACAATAATTCACCGAATACAGTGTATTATTCACAACAATATATCCAATAAATCCAATAAATCCAATCACAACAGCAACAACAATATCAAATTCAATTCCCTCCAATAAGTGCACACCAAGAATGGACTACTATAAGACCTAAAAAAGTAATCGGGACCCCAAGCAAAACGCATCCATCAAATAACCAGTACACAAAATAAATTTCAAGCGTTAGCCTACCAAGAGCAGCAAGAAGGTTCGGACAGTGAAATTGAACCTGAGGAACCAATGGAACACAAACCGTCATCAATCACTATTCCGACTGTTCAAGTAATAAAACCAATCATATCATAGAGCAAGCGGCAACAAAAAGAAAACAACTGTAAGATAATAGGTAAAGATACGTTAAAATCAACAACAGAAGCTTAGAGAAATGTTGTAAGACGTTTAGAAATAAACAAAATATGTTTTAATGCTTACCAACTAAAACAAGACAGAAGTTTCAGAGTGGTACTTAAAAAAATTCACCATTCCACTGAACTAAAACTGGTATTGAAGCATATATATATATATATATATATATATATATATATATATATATATATATATATATATATATATATATATATAACAATAAAAACAGAATTACAAAAGACCCTCTATCAATGTTTTACATAGATTTTTATAACCCAATCAAAGCAATAAAGAAATTTACACGATAGATACGCTGGTCAATAGCAAAGTGCTACTTGAACCATGCCAAAAGAAGAAGGAAATAGTACAATGTGCCAAAACTTAGGGCATACTAAGGCGTATTGCCGCAGACCTTTTCAACGCAGAAAGTGTAGGCAAGGACATCCAACACCAACGTGCAGAAAGAGTAAAAATACTAAACCCAAATGTGCTTAATGCAAAGGAGATCATGCAGCTAACTATAATGGTTGTCCAAAGTACAAGCAGGTATATAAATCCAATTATCCACCTATGCGAGGAAGAAGAATTTCAGGGCTAGTCCAAAATATTCCATTACAATCACAAATAACAGCAAACGCAAAACTGAAATAGAATAACAGGCTAATTATACGCACAAATAGCTGCACAAAATAATAAAACCAAATTGGAACAGTGTTACTTGACAGCAACCAACAAATCAACAACAGCGATCGCTCGACCGACTAGAACAACTAATTACTAAACAAGCAGAAATGCAGTCAAAACTTACGGAAGATATTTGCACACTGTTACACTTACTTACTACTGTAGTCAGCAAACTTCAATAATGGCAAAAACACTCAAACTAATCATCTGGAATACCAATGGGCTGTATCAGAAAGCACAGGAACTTAAAATTGTTATTAATGAACATAAAATCCACGTTGCGCTACTCTCTGAAATGCACTTTACAAGTAGAAGTTATGTCAACATACCAGATAACCAAATTTACGATGCTCTCCACCCGGATAGGACTGCATATGGAGGATCAGTGGTAATAGTAAGAAAACGTATAAAACATTACGAGATTAATACATTTGAAGAAGAACATATCCAAGCCACAAGTATTGCAGTAGACGATTGGAATGACCCTCTGACCTAACAGCATTATACTGTCCGCCACGACACAAAATATACCGCGTTATTTAAAACGTTAGGACCCAGATTCCTTGCGGGAGGGGACTATAACTCGAAACATCACAACTGGAGTTCTAGACTCATTACTCTTAAAGGCAGAAATCTACAAATCCATGATGGATAATAACTTAGGCTTCATAACTAGTGGTCACCCTACTCATTGGCCTACTGACGAGAACAAAATTCCTGATTTATTAGACTTCTGCATTACTAAAGGCCTTGCGCAGAGATACAGCAAAGCAGAACCATGTCTCGATTTATCGTCTGACCACACCCTAACGATTGTCACTATCAGCACTACAATATTATGCTTTAGAGAGCAACTCACAACATCTATAACTACTCAGATCCCATTAAAAACTGATGTGGCTATTGAGTATTTAAACTAAAATATACAACTTGCAGCAACAGATGCCACAAATGCATCAGCTAATCATGAAAGTAGCACATACATACCTGTGGACATCCTAAACCAAATTAGGGAGAAAAGGAAGCTTAGGAAAATATGGCAGTTAACAAGAAGTCCCCAAGACAAAAACAAATTTAATGATGCTGCACAAAAGCTGAAGAGATTGTTAGACAAATTAAAAAATGAATCCATCCAGGCCTACTTACGAAACCTGTCGATTATAAAAGACAGCTATTATACACTTTGGAAGGCTACAAAGCGGATAAAGCAACCCCAAACCAGTATACCTCCAATTCGTAAAAAAAACCGCAACTGGGCAAGAAGCGATGACGAAAAAGCGGGAAAATTCACAAAATACCTGTCTCCATTCTTCACCCCGCGCATCCAGCTGAAAATCATGTGGATGAAGCAGACATATATCAGTTCCTAGACGCCCCACAACGAATGTCCAAACCCATTGCAGCATTCTCACCTAAAGGAGTGATGTATATGATCAATAATAACCTCAACCTCAAAAAAATACCAGGGCATAACTTTATCACTTGCAAAACATTTAGAGAGCTACCAACACGAGGCATCGCGGCCATAACAGATATCTTCAACGCAATATAGAGAATAGGTCATTATCCTCAACAATAGAAGTTGACCCATATAATCTTGATTCCCCACCGGACAAACCCCTCTCTGAAATAGAGTCGTACAGACCGATCAATCTGCTACCAATAATATCCAAGGCGTTTGAGAAACTTCTGCTAAAACGGCTGAGATCAATTCTAACTAAAAATAATGTTATTCCTAAACATCAGTTTGGTTTCCAAAGGAAACATGCAACAACAGAGCAGGTACACATAGTAGTAGCTAGTATAGAACAGGATCTACAAATGTGAAAATACTGCTCTGCGGCCTTTATCGATGTTTCGCAGGATCTTAATAGGGTGTGGCATGATGCCTAAATTACAAAATCAAATCCACCCTACCCTACCCGTTTGTACATTTGCTTAAATCATATTTGGCAGATAGCTCATTTCAAGTAAAACTACCACATGGAAAGTCAAGTCCCCACGTAATTAAAGCAGTGAAGTGTTTTAGGACCGTTACTTTACACCCTCTACACCTCAGGCATGCTAACTAGTACTCAAACTCCCTTAACATTTTTCGAAATGACACTGCTATTCTAGCTTCACATTACGATACCCTCTATGCAACACAACTATTACAAGAACACCTAAACGACATGCAAACCTGGATAAAAATATGGCGTATTCGAGCCATCGACGGCAGATCTACTCACGCAACTTTTACCAATCGAACCCAAACATGTCCACAAGTTACATTAAACAACAAGCCATTGCCACAAGCGGAGTCAGTTAGATACCTTGGAATGCACAGAGACATGCGTCTTACCTGGAAAACGCATATTTGCAACACTATACAACACTTAAACTATAAACTAATAAATTTCTACTGGTTCATAGGGAAAACCTCAAATCTATCACTCGAAAATAAACTGCTGGTATACAAAGCAGCTATAAAACCAATTTGGAACTACGGTGCGCAGATATGCAGCACATCAAGTAAATGTTGTATTGCAATCTTGGAAAGATTTCAGCCAAAGGTGCTCAGAATAATTACCCATGCTCCATAGTACGTCCGAAACTCCGTCATCCAGAGAGACTTAGACACGGACTCTGTCAAGGAAGTAATTGGCTACATCAGCAATAAGTACCTCAAGAGACTTGAGAACCATCCAAACCCCTTGATTATTAACCTATTGGACAATAGCACTAACGCAACTAGACTGTGTAGAATTACCCCGTTAGACTTACTATATAGATTCGACAATCAAAATTAACATCTTTGTGGTGCAAGTGATGTGAAATCGTGAGTGTTTAAATTTAAGTATCGCTAAACTATCTTGTGCCTAATTTAGTACATAAGATTATATGGGGCATTGGCAATGGCCATGCTCAATACAAGTCAAGTATTCTGCCATACAAATTACGCAATGTTCTAATAAGAACAGATTGCAGTTACATATTTAAAACGGCCGAATAACATTATTCTAATTTCTCTGTCTAACTGTCGTTTCTTGTGTGATTTTGACGTAATCTTAAACATTTATGGAAACAATCTGAATTTAAATACATTTAAATACAGTATTAAAGGTTATTATTAATTTTATTAAATACATAAATAAACATTACTCAGTAGGATTTGAACCTACGATCTGTACTTTGCTAGAGTACGCTAACCAACTGCGCCATCAAGTTCAGCCTCAATGATGTAAAGTTGTTTATGTATGTAGATTGATGTAAATTCATAAATATTAAAGGGTTTACCTCAGATAAGGATGTTTGAACCTACGACACTGTACTTTGAGAGTACCGTCGCTGAACAACTGCATCAAGGTTCAAGCCCAATCGTATGTAATATTTTTCTTATGTATGTAGAACTGATGTAAATTCTAAATATTAAAGATCGGATTTTTACTCATGAGCAAAATGTTTCAATTTCAATTATTTTCTTTAGTGTTCAATGTTTCTGGAAAAAGGCTTGCATTTTTAAGATAGACGTAACCATTATCGAGAAACATAACTTATTATTTAAATGTTTAAAATTTTGTATGGAGTAATTCATCATGAAATAAAATATTTTTTTAAATACGAATTCGTCTTTCCTTTCAATAAAGTCCATAGGAGAAATAACAGGAGATCGTGGTGACGGGAGGATCATTCTCTCTACAAATCCATCAAAATATTTCCGATTTAAATTCCGTACAAGATTGATGTCATAAGTGAAGGAAAACAGGAACTAGGAAGATCGTTCCAGAGTTTAGAAGCCGCGTGGAAAAACGTTCTTTGTCGCCTTATTAATAATCAGAGCCGTAATTATGAGTTAATCCAAACGCATAAAACACTGGCACATTGATCATAGCGTATGAAGAAGAGTTGACTACTGTCACATTCTTTCATGTCATAAGACATTGAAAACAGGAACTAGGAAGATCGTTCCAGAGTTTAGAAGCTCTGGAAAAACGTTAGCTTTGTCAGCCACTGCAGGTCAATTAAAAGATGCAATGCCAATTATGCGTTGATTCTAGTATCTATAATGCAACTTTTAACGTTATTGAAGATATTTTAGTACTAACGTAACCTGTCACGACTTCTGTTCACCATATTATTGGAAACACGAGTATAATGCAATAATCTACAAAAATGTTAGCTTTGTCAGCCACTGCAGGTCAATTAAAAGATGCAATGTCATTTACATTTTTTCGTTCTTTAAACAACTTTAACTTATATTATATAACAACGTACTCTTCATATTATTGGATATCTATTTGGTATAATATAATGCAACGTAATATAGCACATGTCCTATTAAAGCAGGGTTCGGAACAACAATAACCCACACGGTTTGGATTTTTTGCAATGAATAACTCCGTACCTTTTACGATGATTTCCGATACTAAAAGATGTACCAGTGTTGTGAACAACAGAAAAATTTGAGACCGTAGAAGTTATATCAATTAGACAATGGTCAGATAAACTTAGTTTGTAAAAGATTTAGATGTAGAGTATATATATATATATATATATATATATATATATATATATATATATATATACATTGTTCGAGATGGGCTTAACTAGTTTTGAGTATTAATTCTTTAAAAGTATGTTTATTAAATGCCATTTTTTCATTAAAAGTGTTCGATGGAGGGTCTGGTTAATTTAACTTACACAATCGTGGATGCAGACTTACAGTCTTTTGTGATTATGGTCAACCCACACATCTTCTATCCAAGTAGGTACGTCTATATATTTTCCAAAATTCTTCTATACTAAAGAATTCGAAATTCATATAATTTTTGTTACCTAAAATGATTTACTAAAGTCATACTAGTAATCCGTATTGATTCAAATGTTGAAAACTAACCTAGAAAATTGTGAATTTCAAGTATAACAAATAGTTTGTAGATAGAATTTGCCTTAAAAAAGATCTTACATAAAGTTTTAAATAATTGCAATATTTACTATTTTTTCTACGGCTATGTAATAATTCATCCATAATGATTCAGTGGTTAAAAAACAAAATTAATGTAGAAAATAAAATACTAAATTCGATAGAAAATAATAACCCATTTCATTTCACTTCAACAACTTCGACGACATTTACCAATCTGCATACTACAGTGCCTCAAAACATTTTCCACAATTGTACAGGAATTACCATTATTAATTTTGTCAATCCTGAAAATAAAATGTAATTGCTTATTTACGTAACTATTGCAAATCCTTGTTACTTGAACCTTTTTTAATAAACTAGTTTATGTAGGTGGGTATTTTCATAAAAATATATTTTCTAGCATTTTTTACGATTTACCCTAAGAAAACTCTACATGGCCGTAGAAAAAGTAATGTATCCAACTGACTTATCAATGCATTCGTACGAATTACAACACCCGCTCGCAGGCTTGCTCGTGATCTAAACTTCGCACTCATGCATTAATACTGATCACAATGTGGTCGTTGCATAATATACTAAAGTTGTTCCAATGCATTTTGCAATGCAGATGAGTAGAACAATGACATTTAGCAATTTCTAGGATTTAATGGCCTATTTTGTATTTTCCCTCTATTTTCCACCACCTTTCTATGACCCTTTTTCGCACCCTTGTTTTTAAGCTCCTCTTTCAGTTGCATTCCTCTTCATTTTTCATTTATTTGTCTCTCCCATGATCCGACCATTGAAATTGAGTAATGCCGGTTGTGTAACTCGAGGAACCAATTCCTTCCTAGTAAATCTTGGGTACTGCATAGTTGGTTTAGTAGTGCGGGTTGCGTACCTCAAATAGGTTTGGAACGGTTTTGAAACTGATTTCAATATTTTAGAGCAGCATCTTGAAAGGTACCCATTTTGACGATGGGCCCAGGTCCTTGAAATAAGATTGAAGGCCTTAAAGGTTGATTAGGGTAAGAACTTCTAGTTGAAATACTGCCATTTTGTGTTATTTTTCTAAAATCGGCATTAAATAAGGAAAAGTCCAAGGTTCTAGACAAAATTATTTCGTGATACTGCTCAAATGAAGGTGTTTTGCCGTATTTATTATTCGTTAAAAATGGTGATTGATTCTATTCCCTTTTATTGTAAGGCAAACAGACACACAGGCACACGGGCACACAGGAACACAGTACACAGATACACAGATGCACAGAAACACAGACACACAGACACACAGACACACAGACACAGACACACAGACACAGACACACAGACACAGACACACAGACACAGACACACAGACACAGACACACAGACACAGACACACAGACACAGACACACAGACACAGACACACAGACATAGACACACAGACACAGACACACAGACACAGACACACAGACACAGACACACAGACACAGACACACAGACACAGACACACAGACACACACACACACACACACACACACACACACACACACACAGACACAGACACACAGACACAGACACACAGACACACAGACACACAGACACACAGACACACAGACACACAGACACACAGACACAGACACACAGACACAGACACACAGACACAGACACAGACACAGACACACAGACACAGACACACAGACACAGACACAGACACACAGACACAGACACACAGACACACAGACACAGACACACAGACACACAGACACAGACACACAGACACAGACACACAGACACACAGACACAGACACACAGACACAGACACACAGACACAGACACACAGACACACAGACACAGACACACAGACACACAGACACAGACACAGACACACACACGACAGACACAGACACACAGACACAGACACACAGACACACAGACACACAGACAACACACACACACAGACACACAGACACACAGACACACAGACACACAGACACACAGACACACAGACACACAAACACAAAGACCACATACACACAGACACACAGACACACAGACACACAGACACACAGAAAGACACACAGACACACAGACACACACACACACTGATACACAGACACACAGACACAGAGACACACAGAAACACAGACACACAGACACACAGACACACAGACACACAGACACACAGACACACAGACACACAGACACACAGACACATAGACACACAGACACACAGACACACAGACACACAGACACACAGACACATAGACACACAGACACACAGACACACAGACACACAGACACACAGACACACAGACACAGATAAACAGACACACAGACACACAGACACACAGACACACAGACACACAGACACACAGACACACAGACACACAGACACACAGACACACAGACACACAGACACACAGACACACAGACACAGACACACAAACACACAGACACACAGACACACAGACACACAGACACACAGACACACATACACACAGACACACAGACACATAGACACACAGACACACAGACACACAGACACACAGACACACAGGCACACAGACACACAGACACACAGACACACAGACACACAGACACACAGACACACAGACACACAGACAAACAGACACACAGACACACAGACACACAAACACACAGATACACAGACACACAGACACACAGACACACAGACACACAGACACACAGACACACAGACACACAGATACACAGACACAGACACACAGACACACAGACACACAGACACACAGACACACAAACACACAGACACACAGACACACAGACACACAGACACACAGACACACAGACAGACACACAGACACACAGACACACAGCACACAACACACAGACACACAGACACACACAGACACAGACACACACACAGACACACAGACACACAGACACAGACAACACAGACACACAGACACACAGACACACAGACACACAGACACACAGACACACAGACACACAGACACACAGACACACAGACACACAGACACACAGACACACAGACACACAGACACACAGACACACAGACACACAGACACACAGACACACAGACACACAGACACACAGACACACAGACACAGACACAGACACACAGACACAGACACACAGACACACAGACACAGACACACAGACACAGACACAGACACACAGACACAGACACACAGACACAGACACACAGACACAGACACAGACACAGACACACAGACACAGACACACAGACACACAGACACAGACACACAGACACAGACACAGACACACAGACACAGACACACAGACACACAGACACAGACACACAGACACACAGACACACAGACACAGACAGACACACAGACACAGACACACAGACACAGACACACAGACACAGACACACAGACACAGACACACAGACACACAGACACAGACACACAGACACAGACACACAGACACAGACACACACACACACACAGACACACAGACACACAGACACACAGACACACAGACACACAGACACACAGACACACAGACACACAGACACACAGACACACAGACACACAAACACACAGACACACAGACACATAAACACAAAGACACAAACAACACAGACACACAGACCAAAAAACAAACAAAAAAGAACAGAACAACAAAAACAAAAAACACACCAAAAAACAAAACACAAAAAAAAAAAAAAACAAAAAAAAAAAAAAAACACAGACACACACACACAGACACAAACACAACACACAGACAGACACAGACACACAGACCACAGACACAGACACACAGGCACACAAACACAGACACACAGACACACAGACACACAGACACACAGACACAACAGACACACAGACAACAGACACACAGACACACAGACTCGCACTCACACAAACACACAGATACACAGACACACAGACACACAGACACACAGACACACAGACACACAGACACACAGACACACAGAACACAGACACAGAACACAGACACAACACAGACACACAGACACACAGACACACAGACACACAGACACACAGACACACAGACACACAGACACACAGACACACAGACACACAGACACACAGACACACAGACACACAACACAACACACAGACACACAACACAGACACACAGACACACAGACACACAGACACACAGACACACAGACACACAGACACACAGACACACAGACACACAGAACACAGAACACAGACACACAGACACACAGACACACAGACACACAACACAACACACAAACAAACACACAGACACACAGACACACAGAACACAGACACACAGACACACAACACACAGACACACAGACACACAGACACACAACACACAACACACAGACACACAGACACACACACACAGACACAGACACACACACACAGACACACAGACACACAGACACACAGACAACAGACACACAACACAGACACACAGACACACAGACAAACACAGACACACAGACACACAGACACACAGACACACAGACACACAGACACACAGCACACAGACACACACACACAGACACAACACAAACACAACAGACACAAACACACACACAGACACAAAACAACACAAACACACACAGCACAGACACAAACAACACACAACAACAACACACAGACACAAACAAACACAAACACAGACACAGACACAGACACACAGACACAGACACACAGACACACAGACACACAGACACACAGACACACAGCACACACAGACACACAGACACACAGACACAGACACACAACACACAGACACACAGACCACAGACAACAGACACAGACACAGACACAACACACAGACACAGACACACAGACACACAGACACACAGACACACAGACACACAGACACACAGACACACAGACACACAGACACACACAAGACACACAGACACACAGACACACAGACACACAGACACACAGAAACAGACACACAGAACACAGACACACAGACACACAGACACAGACACACAGACCACAACACAAAACAAAAAGAACAACAAACAAACAAACACAAAACAACAAAAAAAGCAACGACACAGACACACAGACACACAGACACACAGACACAAGACACACAGACACACACGACACACAGACACACAGACACACAGACACAGACACACAACACACAGACACACAGACACACAGACACACAACACACAGACACACAGACACACAGACACACAGCACACAGCACACAGACACACAGACACACAGACACACAGACACACAGACACAGACACACAGACACACAGACCACAGACACACAACACACAGCACACAGACCACAGACACACAGACACACAGACACAAGACACACAGACACAGACAGACACACAGACACACAGACACACAGACACACAGCACACAACACAGACACACAGACACACAGCACAGACACACGACACACAGACACACAGACACACAGATACACAGACAAACAGACACACAGAAACACACAGACACACAGACACACAGACACACAGACACACAGACACGACACGACACACAGACACACAGACACACAGACATCGAGACACAGACACACAGACACACAGACACACAGACACACAGACACACAGACACACAGACACACAAACACACAGACACAGACACTCAGACACACAGACACACAGACACACAGACACACAGACACACAGACACACAGAATACAGACACACAGACACGCAGACACACAGACACACAGACACACATACACACAGACACACAGACACACAGACACAGCCAGACACACAGACAACAGACACACAGAACACAGACTACACAGAACACAGATCACACAGACACACAGACACACAGACACACAGACACACAGACACACAGAACACAGACACACAGACACACAGACAAACACAGACACACAGACACACAGCACACACAGACACACAGACACACAGACACACAGACACACAGCACACACACACACACACACACACAACACACACGACACTACACGTACACACACGAACACAGACACACCGCACACACGCAAACACACACACACCCACCCACCCTCATCGTGCATGTTACTTGTTAGGTTGTGTCGATATTGTTACAATTACGTTAGTCGAGGAGAGACTAAGTTTGCAAAGGTCGATTAAGCAGAACCGGAGCTACAGACGTGTTTTCATATTAAGAATTCCACTATCTCCCACCTCTTATTTGAAGAGATTGACTTGAACTTAGTAAGATATACGCAGAATTTTTAGAAGAATATAATGATCGAATTTTCAATGCCTCTTAATTAGGCGAAACTTGTGCGAAGACTGGGTGAAATGGACCAAATGTTATGCATGGGCTTATGATAAGTGTGTAGACGCAGGCTTATTATGCCAAACCTGTGTCCCTAGATGGTGATTTTAACAGTGCAACAACGAACCCCAGACATGTAACAACCGACCCCGTTACGGACTCACTTGTTACAATCCACGTAACCAGTTAAAAATCTGTGTTTTGTGTTTTATGTAAAATAATATTACACAGTGTGGCAATTAAATTCCGGGAATGAAGCTATAAAAATAAAAAACGAAAAAATTTTTTTCAAATCTCTTCTTTTGTTTATTCAAAGTATTCAACACACTTTCTGCAGAAACTCAATAGTGATTAAAACGTCTTCTCGAGTTAATTTTTCGATATTGCGTCCAAGGTGACCGTCGCCGCTATATGGATGGTCTCAATGCCATAAAAAACGCGTCTTTTCAACTTCATTCTCATGTTTGGGAATAGTGCAAAGTCACATGGTTATAAATAAGGTGAATAATTCAACACACAGACTTGATTTCGTTCCAAAAAATGACGAATAATCAACGGTGTGTGACTCGGTGTATTATCGTTTAACAGACACCAGCCGTCAGGATCGCGATATTCTGGTCGAATTTGACGAATTCTGCCCAACAAACGTTGTACAACTTCCAAATAGAAAGCAGCAGTAACTGTTTAACTAACTAAGACACTGTGGATCGAAGGAAAAAATTAACATTGTCTTAATTTTTGATGAAACTTGATGGCTTGAGGTGATGATTTCGACTTCCATTCGGCACTTTGATGCTTTGTTTTCGGGTCATATTGAAAACACCGTCGCCCGCAGCGCAAACCTTTGTTTTGCCCAAATCCTCTTTGAGAATTTGACAAATTGTTTCTTTGTTGATGTTTAATGCCTTTTCTATCATTCTCAGAGTTGCATTGCGATCGTTGGATACGAATCTTGCAATTCTCGAATCGACTCTGCTGCTCCAACTGATGTTGGCTTTCCCAATCCTTCGTCGTCCCCCAGCGATGGTTTGCCTTCCAAAAATCGTTTGTGCCACGCAAAGTCCGTGATAAACATTCACTGCCATAAACTGTTTGCATCACTTTTAACGCTTCTGTGGCTGTTGTGCCAAGTTTATCGTGAAATTTAATAACAACGGGTTGTTCCATGATTGTATTCCGACGCGTAATAAATTGGACTGATGAACGAAATGTCATAAAACTGACATATATTATTACGTACCAATAAGGCAGAGGCAACAGATTACAGAATGCCGGAGCTCAGTTCGTCGGAGGCACTGGATGCGTGGGTGTGTCTATTATCAAAGGAGACAGAGAAAGAGTTCACTACCCAGCCGTAGGTCTTTAACTACCGCTTGCTCAGAACGGATCGTGCGTAGGGGAATAAGTTTGCAGTAATTTTTGGGCGCCAGGAATCGCCCCTCTACGCTAGGCCACACCGTTATCCCGACTCCTGGATACACGGTGGTACAGTGGATGGGTAAGGAACTAAGGAAGAGAAAAAGGAGGAAGAAAACTCACCAAACAAAACTATCAAAGTAACGTAGTAAAAGTAAATTTAATTGCTATCGTTAATTACTTTTTCAAAACGGTGAACTTATTCTCACAGAACAAACAAAATTATATTAACATTGTACAAATTTCGATTATCTCACAGATGTGTCAATTTCTGTTAATAATTAAGGAAAAAAAAATATTTGTATTACAATATACTTAATGCAAGAACCGAAGTAGTATTATTGCGGGCCAGAATAACCCCCAATTTGACTAAAATACCCAATAAATAAAACAAAAATGTTTACAGTACTTTAGCAAGTTGCTGGGTAACTATACGCAACCCAAAATCAATTAGTTCTAGAGAAAAGTTTAAATAATTAACTGAAAACGTTTTAGATAACAAGAGAATGAAACACAGAATAATGACTAATACTTGCCGCAGCGTACACGAATAGCAGAAGTATTCCCTAAAATTATTGTATAGATAAGTAATACTTATTGAAATTTACATAAAACACATTAATATTTAAATACTTAACCGCCCAATTAAAGCGGTTGCTGAAAGAAAATGGGGACGATTCAATTAACCCAAACTTATTTATTTCTGAAAAAAAAACTAAGTCAATAACCAAATATTTAGGAAGAAAAGAACCAGAAATAAATAATTGAGTAACCAAATCGTTCTCGTAACCTAATTTTGATAAAGCAAAGAAATCTTTTATGAGAAAAGAAACATTCAACAATGAAAGTAATAAGTTCGGCACAGGTAATTTAGATTCAATGATACTATTTAGACACATCCAGTTACTTAAATTGTGACGCGCATACTTATATAATGAAACTCGTCTGCCGCGCAGCTGACATTTACATTAAACATAACGGCAGTTTTAATCACTAAGTAAAGCTGTAAATTCTAATATTACCCAGATAATGAAACTAATAGTAAAGTACAGGCTTAGGAAGGTAGTACGATACTAAATCAATCAATGTTAGCTAGAGGTTACTGATCATATTTACAGATACAATTAAGGTGAGCAGTTATAGGGTTATTAATCCTAATTGAAATCTATACCTTCATTCGCAGACAGTAATGGAAGTAGTACATATAATAATACGGATAAACACCCTGACCTTATCTGATGTCGAGAGTTCTTACTCTAGCGATGGGACAGCCACTAAAGCAGGTGCAGCGCTCCCGATATGATATGTCCAATGGCTTAGGTTAGCGTAGCCAATCCAACTTCACATTTAAGTTACCGGAAGGTTACAGATGAGGAAAAGTAGGTTCGCAAGAAAAGTAATTTTCCTTCTAATTGAAGCTAATACAAAACTAATCCACCTAAAACCAACACAACACCAACATACAACCAGCGCAGAACCAACACAAAACCGCTAAAAAAGTAAAGGTAGGTAAGCACGAAGATAGAAAGGTTTATGAACTTACCACTATGTTATAAGACGTGCAATAAATGTTAAGACGAGCCTGATAGGTTCGAATCTAAAGCTTTATATTTGTAGATTGTATGTGTTCCGTTCCCTAAGAAGAAAGATTTTAAATTAGTACCAAATGAGAGAACTGTACTTCTTACCCTTATTGGATACGACCAAATTTTGTTTGAAATCCGCAAAGCTTGCGATCAATAGGATTAGCAAATTTGGTAGGAATTCTATTGTTTTGAAATCTTTTACCAGAATCCGAAATAATTTCGCTTAGTAGAGAAAGTGTAAAAGAAATCACAAAATTTTCGTAGCGTCACAAAATGGCGGAGAAGAAAGTGAAAATTTTGTTATCAAAACTGAATTTTTGATCTATTAGATTTATGTTCAATAAAACAATTTCCTATTGGTTATTTGATACCTTAAACCTCGCCCTATTACGAGAATTTCGTAAACTAACTTAAAGTATTGGTGTTTACAACCATTATGTAGTACAGAGTTTGGCTACACGCCGACAGATGTCATACCTATTTACTTTTGATAGAATTATTAACATGAATCTGATTTTTGTTAAATTACACAATAGAAGACATGTAAAATTACTGTAATGTGTTACACACGAATCGTACGAATAGTGCGTTTAGTACATATAGAGAAGGAGTTAAAGTAGATAATTTTTTTAGTAATTAACAGAATTTACGCAGATGAATTTTTGTACGTTACAATATCAACAGATTTCAATATTATTTTTAGGTTACGTTCATAAGAGCCGAAGCGCTAAAATGACATATAATTTTAATAGATGTCGCTTCTGGTTGCTGAGATATAGCTTCCGACCCGAAGTTTATGCTTACACTACAAGTTTTTGTAATAGTTTCAGTAAATAGGTACGAAAAATATTCATGTAAAAGTTGTAACAACCAACCTCAGTCTCCCCTACTTATGCCAAAACGGCTTGAGCAAGCTTCGCACTAATATTTGGTACGTAGTATATCTTTTATCTATGTATTTAGTACACATATTTTTTAAAAGAGTTATATACGGTGCCTGCCGCACCTTATACGTTGAATTAACAATTAAGTAAATTAGAAATACATGCTAATTGCACAAAGTAATTATTTAGAAATCCAAACTTATGAATTATTCTGTTTAATGTTAGTATTTCGGAAAAGAACGTGGACAATATTATTGACGTATTTTAAATCTGAAAACTGCTAACAATATGAGAACACAATAAGTAAATTTTATTCATCAATCAACGTTTCTGAAAAATTATAGCGTTACATGGCACGTCTTATCATTTTGTCTATTAAGGCACAATGAATGCACAGAAAAGAAAGATTAATGAAAGCCTTAAATATAAGAATACATCATGCAGTGCAAATGTTTGAAGGTGTAGGTCACATATAACAACGACATAAAACATACATCATGCAAGGGTTGGTGTTGTTATAAATAAGGGGTGACGCCACAATATACAACAGAATAACAAAGAGAAAATATTAATTGCATTTAGCACGCAACAAGTAGGATAAAGCGAGACATAGAAGCTATAAGAAATTAAAGCAGCAATAGACAGGTGTAGGTACCCCATTATATATAAAACATTTAACCCTCTTGCCAAATTCTATCTAACATTTTATGAGATTTTAACTAAATTAACCTATAAAGTTACGTAACCATGACGGTTAATCACTAATTCGTCACTGTCGGGTTATGATGAATTGAACGCTGTTACTCTTGATTACGCTTTGCACAACTATCGCTTGTGTACACTTCCGCTGAATAATAATAGATGGCATGCTTAGTTGTATGTACCTACCGTCAAATTTTCATTACTGATCTGTAATAAAAATGCAAGCGAAATTATAAAATTTCTTCTATGTAAAGCCATTTTCATTTTTCATGCATATCCAGTCATTTTGGATATTTGCATATTTAGTATAACCTTTGCTTATAGGTTATATAAATTGCATGCTTTGAAATAAGATCTTCGAGATTAAGATCATGCGATAGTTTTTTTTTTGTCTTACTCTATTCCTTTTCATCCATCGATGATGAGCTTCGACCTGTTTGAGGCGGTGTTGGTGCGCCTCTTCGGAGAGCGAGCAGCGCCTTCCTCCTTGGCGCTCCTGCCACGCGGCCCGACCCTGGGAACACTGATAACCATAACCATGTATAATAAAATAGTGAATTACGGTTTTAAAGCTATAGAAACCATACTATTCATAATTGTTTACTTAAATACACAATATAGGCAACCAAATGTGCAATTAAGCGTTACAAGTTGAATACACGATTAAAAAAAATTGTAATGACGCTCGAAAATACTCATACTTCTTTTATTATACTTAATGATCACATTAGAAATTGATTGAGTTTATATACTCATCGGAACTTTATCTTTTTGTAAAAAAATTATGTCCAGAGTGGTGACAAAAACTTGCATTTTGTTAAATTCAACACCCTGTGTACTATTGCATGTTTAAATAGCGCTTCAAAAACAATTTCAAAAATATAGGGCAAGGGGGTCTGCGATTTTTTGTTTCTGACTTATAAACTTGTATCTGCCGAAAAGTATCCAAGTTCAAAGGCCTGTAAAATGGATTCTGTTGGATCTAGAAAGTTTACGTGGCGCCAAAAAAATTGTAATTGAATCATATTACATAAATATGCTTTTAAAGTTCCAAAATGTTTTGTGAACATAAATTAGAAAATTAAAATATATTTTTAAGGCATGAATCAACTAAAAAAATTGTAATTTAGTCTTGTATCAATTGATGGTTTCAAATTTTAAAAGCTATCTATAAAACAGTGTTGCCAACATTTGAGAATTGTAGTTTTTCTCCATTTTTTTAAATGGAACACTCTATATATGGACACATCTTCGAATAGAGCATTTCAAGAGCTTTACGATGATGTAGCATATCATAATTTAAGAGCTACAGGTAATTTGCTTTGGTAAACACAGAATATTGGGATGCATAATAATAGCATTTCCATAGCAATGAAAAAGCATATTTGTCAGTAGAATTATTGTCTAAACTTATAAACTTGTAAATGGTATAATAAATTTAATAACAAATGAATGTAATAAAAAGTAAAAATGTTCTCCTAAACACAAATCGTCAAACTGACTGGAGGAACTAACCATTCACCACAAATAGTGCCTTTATCCCAGTCGGTAGTTTAATTAGGACAGGTTCAATAATTATGATTTGCTCAATTATCACAAAATCTGCTGTGTTATTTTCACTGAACATAAATAATAAAAAAATGAAATGTAATACTAACAAAATGATCTCGGACGCCAAGTTATTTTTTTTTAATTCTCTCGGAACAACTGAACCGAGTTTGTTAACAATAAAAATTTTATCAAAATGTAAAAAAAATTAAAATATACAATTACATTTATTGACAGTTAATATGATGATTAAATAAAATTTTTCTTAAAACTACCCTTAAAGTACTGTTTAATCTTGCATAGATTAAACAAGATATTGTAACAAAGTTTTAATAATAAGAGTAATAAGTTGAGAAATATAATTATTTTAACAATTTTAGTAATAGGTTGAGAAATAATTAGAATTAAGACATAACAGTTAAAAAATATATAAAACGATTAGTAAGTAGAATAAATATAAAGCAGGTTAATTATTGCAACAATTGTGCTGATACAAAAGTGTGCAAGGTTGAAAATACACACACACATACTATGTACATTATAACTAGTACAAAAAGGCGCTGAAATGAATAAACATGACCTAGTAACTGGGTCAAACAATAAAATACGTAATGTTAAAATCTGTATATAAAGTGTAAATAATACCAAATAAATTAGTCTTTGAATGAATCTCATTTTGTTCAATTACTCAAACAGGGTTGTGAGGTCTAGTCTACAATTGATACGAGTGACGGCGTATCCCTCACATTAAACCCCAAACACTCAATCTCTCTAATCAGAGGATTGAACATGGTCCTTCGAGCCACCAACATCGGCAACCAGTAAAATTAGTCATGGTCCTTCGAGCCACCAACATCGGCAACCAGTAAAATTAGTCATGGTCCTTCGAGCCACCAACATCGGCAACCAGTAAAATTAGTCATGGTCCTTCGAGCCACCAACATCGGCAACTAGTAAAATTAATTACTATTGAAGACATCATCCACCACCAACGCCAGAAGCTATTGAACATCAGCCTATTGAAGACATCAACACCAACAGCTACATTCAATTCACCACCACCATCGCCAAAAGAAGTTACAACAGCAAGTCTACCTCTGTGAACTATAAGGATTTACGCCCCTTATAGGAAAGAAGAAACATAACGACAGTGGGTAAGAAAATCAAGCTTTATAAATAAGAAACAACACAAGAGTCAAAGCGAAAAATGGAGAAGATAAACAAATTGGCCAACAACCAAAATGAAATTGGCAAGGCTATGGAGAAGATGTTTACAAATATGAAGAAAGATGCGGCGGCACGGAAGAACAAGGTGTACATTAATGAACGTAGCAATGCATTGGAAACATGGTGGGAAGAAACGAATAGCACACACAATGAAATATCCAAACTGCAGATAGATGATCATGACTACCCCACATCAGAATACTTTGAAAAATTGGGTAAACTATACAATCACATTAAGAATTATCTGACAGAACTGGAAAAGAAGCTAACAACCACCTCGCAAGAAGACGATGGGATCGATAAAGAACAAGAACAGCGATTGAAACGACAAGAGATCAAGATACAACAACTAGGTGCTCTATTACAACAAGTAGAAGAAAGATTGAAGAAAGAAGAAAACATGGTCCAACTTAAGTTATGGCAAGACAAGATCCAGCGCCAATGGACTGCAATTGAAGACCTGCACGAACACATCAAGGTGCATGAAACAAAACATCAGGACAACTATTTTTCAAACAGCGAGTTCGAGAAAACCGAACAATGGTGTGACCAAATAAGCATCGAACTCGGAAACAAAATACAAATGGTTGGAGATAAGACATGCAGCATCAAGATGCCAGAAATAAAAATGTTCAGCGGTGGCTATGAAAATTGGATGACATTCCAAGACCTGTTTGACAAAATAATACACTCCAACAAAACGGTGACAACAATAGAAAAAATGCAGTACCTTAAAAGCAACGTCACAGGAGAAGCATCAAAACTAATCCAACACCTTCAAATAGCAGAATGCAATTACAAACCAGCATGGGAAATTCTCGAGAGCAGATACAACAACAAACGGTTAATGGTAAAAGTTTTAATAGACAAAATTCTAGACTTTCCGACTATCCAAGAACAAGATGCAGGTGCAATAAGGCGTCTGCATGACACCACTTATGAGTGTCTGGAAGCAATAAAGAACCTAGGAGTAGAAACAGCTTCCTGGGGTCCTCTTATTGTCCACATAGTAGCAAGGAAATGGGACGCAGAGACAAACAAACTATTCGAACAATCGCTGAAAGCACCAAATGAAATACCACTAATGGAGGAAGTAATTGAATTCCTAAAACTAAGATTCCAGTCAATGGAAGCGATGTCCCAGGCAAGAAAATCACACCATACTACCACACGAGGACAGCCCCAATGGAACCCCCAGTGGCAGAATAAACGGCAAGCATGCGTCTACTGCAACCAATATCACAAGTTGGGTGACTGCATCAAATTCAAAGGGTTGTCAGCACAAGCCGGGATCACATTCGTGAGAGAAAAACGTCTATGTTTCAATTGCATGGACCACAGTTCCAACATCAGATGCCACGCAATACGGCGGTGCACAACGTGTCAGTACCCGCACCACACATTACTACACCAGGAATACAAAAAACCTGCAACACACCAGCAAACAAAATCGGCAGCGCACGCATCAACCAAAGAAGTTAAGGAAGCATGCAGCCCCGAAAATAAAAAAGAAGTGATGATAGTCAGTATGGTATCACGGGAAGAAGAAACGCAATTAGGAAAGTTTTGGGAACTCGAGGAAATTCCAAGGGCAGTGAAAATGTGCCAACAAGATGAAGACTGTGAAGAACACTACCAACAAACCACACCAAGGGAACCAATCAACGAGTGTCAACTTACAATCGTTACATATGGAACAGCTTCGCACCTTACCTAGCGGTAAGGACGTTACAGCAACTAACCCAAGATGAAGAAAACAATTACCCGCAAGCATCAGCAGTAACACTGAAAGATTATTACGTGGACGACCTGTTAATTGGAACCACAACAATAGAAGACGCAAAAACTTTACAGGAAGAATTAATCACATTATCAGCGAAAGGAGGGTTTACGTTAAGAAAATGGGCAGGAAATCACAAAGAGTTATGGAAAGAAGAAGAAGAAACGTCGGAACCACTGGATATCAACCAAAATGAATCAAGAAAATCCTTAGGAGTGAGATGGCTACCAGATCAAGACAGCTTTTAATTCAAGGTAGCACTCAACAACAAAACATTAACAAAAAGAAGCATACTATCAGTAACAGCAAAAATCTTCGACCCGCTAGGATGGGTCAGTCCAATAACAATAACAGCCAAACTAATAATACAAGAATTATGGATAAGCGCAATCAAATGGGATCAAAAAGTACCTTAACACATAGCAGCAAAATGGGTGAAGTTCCGGGATAAATTAAAAGCTATAGAAGAACTAAAGGTACCAAGATGGAAGAAAGATTCCAGATGGAAGAACTTTACGCCATCCCAACCACCTCGTCGCGGCAGAATGTTCAATCTGCAATTGAACATGAACTTCGGGCCCGGCAGAATGTTTAATCTTGCACAGATTAAACAGGGTATTTGTAAGAAAGCTTTAGTAATAAGAGTAATAAGTTAAGAAATATAATTATTTTAATAATTTTAGTAATAGGTTGAGAAATAATTAGAATTAAGACATAACAGTTAAAAAATATATAAAACGATTAGTAAGTAGAATAAATATAAAGCAGGTTAATTATTGCAACAATTGTGCTGATACAAAAGTGTGCAAGGTTGAAAATGCACACACATACTATGTACATTATAACTAGTAAGCACAAAAAGGCGCTGAAATGAATAATCATGACCTAGTAACTGGGCCAAACAATAAAATACGTAATGTTAAAATCTGTATATAAAGTGTAAATAATACCAAATAAATTAGTCTTTGAATAAATCTCATTTTGTTCAATTACTCAAACAGGGTTGTGAGGTCTAGTCTACAATTGATACGAGTGACGGCGTATCCCTCACATTAAACCCCAAACACTCAATCTCTCTAATCAGAGGATTGAACAAGTACTAATAATCATTAAAAATAAATACCTGTACAATATATACAAAATCTTCTTGAGGATCCCTGGTATTATAAAAACATGATGCTGAACTGCAAACTAAGATGACGTAATCTTTGTGTAATGCAATGTATGCAATAACAATGTTATCAGCCACAACCAAAACTGAAATTATCTCTTAAAAATTTCTTCTTTAAATTGAATAATTCGTTTAATGCATTTCTTGAAATTTTCCATTGCAATCATAAAATTAAATGCGTATTGAAAATGTAATTAAATTGTAAATCGAAGTAAAATAAAAAGTGCAGAAAAAATGCAGTAAAAAAAAGTGCCTGAAAAGAGCAAATGTTTTAATTTTTAGTATTACGAGTGTAACGATATCTTACCATAAAATTAATGGCACTTTCACACAAAATTTAGGAAAAACCCAAAAAAAAAAACAACGCTTCCTGCTGTAAGGTGCATCAGGAAGTGAGCAAAATGGATACTTGGGAAGTAGGATGATGTCAGATGATCATGTATTGCGCAAACGTATTTGAGCAGAAAAATAATTTGAAGAGGAATATAAACCTTTAAAAAGATATGCAAATTAAGTTGCCTAACTCATACCTATATTTCAATAATTAAAAACTTTTCATTATATTTACAACTAAATGAATGAAAGACATTAAATTAAGGTATGTTTTAATACAACTCAAAAAAAGGTTGTTACAAACTAGATTACTAATCTTGCTTAGTGTTAAAATAATCTATAACTCATAGACTTTAGAGCAAAAATACGCATGGTCGAATTTTCTATAAAAAATAAGAAGTCTGCAGTATTGGCGAGCAGTCACTTCCATGAAAAATTTCCCGATCGCACGATTCCAAGCCGAAAAACAAATTGGAGGTTATATCATTCTTTTAAAAAGGTTTTCCATTAGAGAAACGAATACGAAGGAGACATGTTTTCACTGAGAATACCTAAGTATACATATTACTCCACTTTAATGAAAATCCAACAACCTCAACACGGTAAGGTCTCAAGATTAACAAATATCTGCCATAATGCTTTCACATATATGCAAATAAATAACTTCAAAGCCCACAATACCTGAATTTGAGTCATATCGGTTTTTAAACAAGATAATTCCCCATTTCAGATCCGCCATTTTAAATTTTTTAATTTTGCCAAAAGATTTATTCTTAGCGATCTTAGAAACACCCAACACCCAACCTTCAAAAAAATTTTGCTCCCTAAAAACGGTGCGCCACTGGCAGTTTGTAAAATTTTTTTATTTAGATAATGTTTTGCAAAATAACAAAGTTGCAAAATTCATCATTAGCCCACAATACTTGAATGTTTGTTATATCGGATTTTAAATACGATAATCCCCCAGTTTGGATCCTCCATTTTGAATTGTTTAATTTTGACAAATGATTTACACTTAGCGAACGAAAAACCCCCAATACCCGACTTTCAAAGAAATCCGTTGATAAATGAAATAAACACTACAATCCCCCATTTTTGATCCGCCATTTTGAAATTTTTAATTTTGATAAATGATTTATTCCTAGAGATCTTAAAAACCCCCAATGCTCGACTGTCAAAAAAAATCGGTTGATAAATTAAAAAATGCATTATTTTGCACCCTAAAAACAATGCGCCACTGGTTATTATATATTTTTTTATTTTAATTATGTAACTTTTTAAAATTCGAAGCAATGAGTTTTTTTTAGTATTCTGATCCCCTAAAAATGCCCTGCCACGGGCTGGATTTTGTTCATTAACGAACTTGACCTAGACCACGAAATTATTTCTTCTAAAAATATGTTTTTCGTTTTGTTTAGGCCACAAAACCTCGAGATATGTAAAAAATTAAAACCGATTTCATAGCTTTCTCTTTATATGTACGTATATGAGAAAGCAATAGAACCAAATGATTTGGATTTTGATCGGCAGTTTAGAGACCGTATTTTTCAAAATAAATTGTAGACGGATGCGTCCATATTTGCAACTGTCGCAGGTATTTTCAACTGAAAGAATACCTGTTACCGGAGTGATGAAAATAAACACAGAATAAGAGGAACCATCACCAAGGGAGGAGATCCGTTAAAATTTGGTGTGCATATGGAGAAACATCCATAATAGGGCCTATATTTTTTAAGGCAATGTGACTTCGAAAGATACATACAGTTCCTGCAAAATGATTGATAGAAAAATTCCTTGCCTACAGGCCAAACTTGTTTGGCAACAACATGGTGCACACTACCATCGAGGGGTTTGAGCAGAGAATTCGCAGAGTGGATTGGAAAAATGGTAAATTTTTGGCTTGCAGAAGTACTAATTTAACAGATTCTATTTCTGGGGGTACTGTGAAAGATGTTTGAGAGATATCCGCCAGTACTGAGGAACCCAGAGGCAAACTTAGAGGCTATCCAATTGTTGAAGCAAACACATTAAGTTTCAAAACCTATTGCTAGCATGGAACTGCGTTTTACCACCTGCATCGCATAGATAGAAGGGAGTATAGAACAATTATTATAAGTTGAATATAACCTTAATTTAAGTTTTTTCTTCGTTTAAAATAATAAATTTTAATTATTTTTGCATTATAATTATAGGTAGGTAACTTAATTTGCATTTGTTTATTTAAGTGTTACTTCTTAAAGGTTTTACTTCACTCCATAAATTATTTTCTGATCATTTATTGGCCATACGTCATTACATTTTGCGCAAAACCATTCGCACGACTACCTCGTCTACTTTGAAAGTATCCATTTTTTCACTTCCTGATGAATATTGAAGCAGAAGTTTATATTTTACAAATAATTTTAGTGAAAATGCCATTAATTTGAGTAAGATATCTTTTAACGCATTATAATGAAAATTAAAACATTTGCTCTTTTCAGGTACTTTTATTTTACGGTTACTTTTAATTTTACTGATTTACAATTTAATTACATTTAAGTACGCATTTAATTTTACTGTTGCGTACGCTTTCATTCATGATTGCAATTTTATTTGAAAATTTCAAAGAATGCATTAAACGATTATTCCATTTCCTAAGACAAATTTATAAAAATAAAATTCCAGTTTTGTGTGCTGATAACAAAAAGCATTGTTATTTCAATAATTGAACATTCACAGATAGATTACGTCATCTTGGTTTACATTTCTGCATCAATTTTATAATAAACGGATCCTCAAGAAGATTTTGTATATATTGTACAGGTATAAATGTTTAATGATTTTTAGTAATTTAAGGTTTTACAATTAGTTTTAAGATATATTTTATTTAACCTTTCATTTAAATATTTAATAAACATAGTCTGTATATTTTTATTGTTTACATTTTGATAAAATTTTAGTGAAAACTCGGTTTAGTTATTCGAGATAATTAAAAAATAACTTGGTGTCCGAGATTATTTTTATTATTTAGGTTAAGTGAAAATAATCGAGCAGAATTTGAGGTAATTAACAAATCAAAATATTGAATCGGCCCACTTGAATCTTCCGACTGGGACAACGGCATTATTGTGGTGAATGGTTAGTATCTCCAGTTAGTTTGACGATTTGTGTGTTTTGGAGAACTTATTCTCTATTTCATTTTACTCTTATTTCTTATTAAATTTTTACGATCATTTACACCACTTATTTATAAGTATATAACAATTATTATAAGTTGAATATAACTCGAATAAAGTTGATTTTTTCGTTAAAAATATATTCTAATTTTCCAATTTATGTTCACAAAACATTTTGGAACTTTCATCATCAAGCACACTAATATAACATGATTCAATTACACTATTTTTTGGCGCCACGTAAAGTTTCTAAACCCAATAGAATCCATTTTACAGGCCTTTGAACATGGACACTATTCGGCATATACACGCTTATAAGTCAGAAACAAAAATCGCAGTCCTCCTTTGCCTTAAAATTTTAAAATTGTGTTTTAAAGCGCTATTTAAATATGAATAGCATATAGGGTGTTCTATTTAACAAAATGTAACTTTTTGTTACCACTCTGTACATAAATTTTTTTCAGATAATTTTTAACAGAAAGATAAAGTTTCTATGAGGATGAACAACTTTCATTTGAAAAAACCATACTAAAGGAGCCACCCGGTACCTTAACTATAACATTCTGTACATTGAAAAAGGGATTAGCGTTGAAAAGCTTGGATTTTTTTAGCTTCTAACGTCCACGTCATTTGTACGCTGTGGTTCAGAAATACGCCACTAATGTCCTACTTATGATGTAGATACTGTGATCTTAACTATGGTGCAAAAATCCTAACATATTTATACAAATTGTAAGACGACACTTGGCTGTGCTGTCACATTTTTCACGTAATCTAACAAAAGCTTTTATTTCTTTCCGACACAAAAAACCTCTAAAAAGTAAAAAAACCATTCACCAACTGGAAAAGAGCTGATGATCTTCAAACGGCTGAACAGATTTTCCTGAATCATAACCAAGAATGCGCTTGATCAAGTAACTTTTCACACAAAAACCTAAATTGGTTCCTCCATTTGGATGCAACGATTCCACAGACAGACACACAGGTTAAATTCATAACACCCCTCTGTTTGCATCGGGGTTAATAACAATAAAATATGAAGACAGTAAATTTTTAATTGTTTAAGTAATTTGAAGGTTTGCTTGGTTGAATACAATACACCAGTCTAAAACATAAGTAGTAATAGATTTGTCTTCTGAGAGTCACGGAGCCTAGGTTAGATTTAGGTTTAGATTAGTTGATATACTACCAAATTAATTTCACTCCTAGGGTAGATTTTTCAGTAGGTTAGTTATATTTGTTATGGATACTTTTCAGAGCAAAAATATTTAGTAGAGAAGGAGTCACGCGTGTGTGACTTGAGGTGAACACTGTTACACCGGTGAAACCAAATTGTCGTTATTAATGAATTGCTTTCTATTACCTCCAACCTACATATACATATGTAGGTATAGGTTATGCAATCGAATTTTTTTCACTATTACTAGATCAACTTGTTAGCTCATTTCACAACGTATGGCCAAGTTTTGCAAAGATCAGCCATGTTGTCTATCGTGTGTGTGTGTGTGTGTGTGTGTGTGTGTGTGTGTGTGTGTGTGCGTGTCGTGATGTGTGGTGGTGTGAGTGTGAGTGTGAGGTGTGAGGTGTGAGTGTGAGTGAGGTGTAGTGTGAGTGTGAGGTGAGTGAGGTGAGTGTGAGGAGTGTGAGTGTGAGTGTGAGTGGTGTGAGTGTGAGTGAGTGTGAGTGAGTGAGTGTGAGGTGAGGTGTGAGTGTGAGGTGTGTAGTGTGAGTGTGGAGGATGTGAGTGTGAGTGTGTGAGTGTGATGTGTGAGTGAGGTGAGTGTGAGGTGAGTGTGTGAGTGTGAGTGTGAGTGTGAGTGTGAGTGTGAGGTGAGTGTGAGTGTGAGTGAGTAGTGAGGTGAGTGTAGTGTGAGTGTGAGTGTGAGTGTGAGTGGTGTGATGTGGGAGTGTGAGTGTGAGTGTGTGAGTATTGTGAGTGGGTGAACTTGATGTGTGAGTTTGGTGAGTTAGTGTGGGAGTTGTGTGTGTCTGAGGTGTGATGTGTGTAGTGTGTGTGTTGCGTGTGGTATGTTGAGTTTGTATATGTATACGTTGTGTTCTGTGATGTGTATACTTGTATTTAGCGTTGAATGTACGAGTAATATGTGCCGTAGGTTTGTGAAAAAACAATGTAATGTACTACCAGGAAATGTATTCTGTTATGTATATCATTTGATATTTAGTAATAGTAAAGTAATAGTTACTAGAGTCATTGTTGCAACGAAGGATATTGACCAATTCAAATTTACTAACCAGATAACCTAGATTCCTCTATGAAAGCATTGATTGTTAGGATAGACTATTAGCAACTTAAGTTATAGTCATGCGTTAAACGTATAGAATATTGTTAACATTCAAACGTTTAAACAGATATCACCTTAATTCCCTACATTATTGTCCGTTTAACTACCGGAATGTTAAAACATATCATAAGACTCGCACAAAATCGTCATAAATTTGATGTTTATATGAACTACGAACTTCCAAAATTAATCCATAATGTATAATTTTAAAAATAATGCTAGTAGTATAGTTATCAATTAAATTGCACAATTAGCACATTTACATTAGAAATCATAATGAATGTTTCTGAAATATTAAAATCCCGTACGGGCAAAATTTTAACACTGGATATATTATAGATTACCACTTAAAACTCTTCATAACATTTGCATTTTATATTAACTTACCATAAGCTCCAAAACATAATCCATTCATGTATAATTTTAAAAAATAAACTATAGGTTATTATACAAATTTAAAACTGTACAATAAGCACAGTTTAACATTAGTAAATCTTAATAATGTTTTAAGGTTTAAAAAATCACCGTACTCAAATACTCTAAGCTCGACAATAATTGCGTAATAAAGTTGATAAACGTTTTTATAAATTAATCAACGTAGTACTTTTGCCAAATTAATTGAAAACAGACGAAAATGTATAGAAATTAGTTAGATAATAATAAAAAGTGGGCGCAGTATCCGCAACTCTACTATATTAAAGTCTATTCCCATAGTTGCATTGCGTTCAAGAATTACACCAATGATTGCTACTTTAGAAATAAATAAATTTGAGGTATTCCTAAATAAAACAATGTATTCCGACTTTACTATGGTGAAAATTTAATGAAAATGCTAAATTGACCAATACAAGTACTGATTTAATTCACGTTTTTTTAATACCTGGCATTTATAAATGTATAAAAGCCGAAATTGACAATTGATATATCAGATTATGATCAAATTACATTGGATAATAAAAAAGTACCTGGTTTGATGACGGACGAAAATAACGGGCAACTCATGCCAGAATTCATTGGTTCTACATTCAAAATTATGCATTTACCGTAAATAATACATTATATAGACATTTAAACAATTTTGAGATCTAGGATTAGCAAAACTAGTATAAATTACTACCAGCATGTATTATTTGACATTATAAGACATCATCAATAACTAACATGATCTCAAAACATTATGTATTTAGCAAGATAAAGTATCCTCAAGTGCTCACAATTATACACGCGTGTAAAATAATATTAATACACGTGGAAACTGGTCATCACTTTTAAAATCTACCATAATGCCCTTACAAGCCATGTAAGCGTGTAAAAGATTTACTCTTTTACCACTAACTATAACAATCACAAGTAGTTTTGCACCCCACTACATATATTAAATTTAAAATTTAAATATGTATTTTTTATTTGCACAAAACACACACATACAAACACACACACACACACACACACACACACACACACACACACACACACACATACACACACACAAAATATATATATATATATATATATATATATATATATATATATATATTATTAAATATATTCACTTGAATCGCAAAGTTTATATAGGGCGATTTATATCAAAGTTGCATTTTTTAAATGGAACCCCCTGTATATTATTGCCTATTTTGATTTCTTGGTCAAGTCTAAAACGAATAGTTTGGCCGCATTTTTACAAAAAATAGATGTCTGAAAAAAATGGTCACAAAATTTCAATCAATGATAACTTGATTTTTTCAAATAGAACGGCCATTTTTTCATTTATGCATCAAATGCGGAATTTTTTTACCTTTCTGAAGATGTAAATTTTTCGGTACCTATTTTCGGAAGATTTCTTTTAATTTCACAATTTCTGATTAATTTGCTGTATTTTACGATTTTAAGTTAAGTAGTATGAGTAACTAGCAGGCTGTGAAAGATAAACCAATTCTGTCATCTTAACATTACTTTGATATCAGGTACTAGTTCGTGCTGCTATTTCTGGTTAGAGCTTTTTTGAGTTGTTAACGTTAAATTTAACTGATAAAAATGGCAAGTTTTTCTCAAAATGAAATGATTGATATGGTTTTTATTTTTGGAGAATGCCCTAGAAATCCGTTTCTAGCGAGTAGAGTGTAAAAATATTCCTTAATAAGCTGACAATATTCCACCCACGGTATATTGGCCCTCCCTGTATGTATAGGGTGGCCACTTAGTACGTGGATGGTCCATATCTCTGTTGTTAAAGGAAATATTATATACAAAAGTTATAAGATTCTTGAGGTGCACATTCTTAAAATTTGTTCTAGTATACAGAGTATTTCAAAAAAGCCGGGAGGCAGTAAGGTATTTTTTTGTTTAAATGGCAACCCTCATTTTTTATAGTATCGAATTCAGCATAAAATTCTACGTATAGTATAGTATCTTAATGTAAGGTTTGTTGCGGTGTTGCCAAGTTATGTGTAACTTACAAAAAAAATGTGGAAAAAGCAACCTATCCAAAAAGTCGTTAAAAAATCACTAGTTCAAAATAATGTAATAAATAACATGGTGTTGCGCTTTTATAAACATCAGAAATGTCGGAATAATTTTGTAAATGAAAACTGGTTATAACTTATGCAGGGCGTTTTTTACGGCGGTGCCAATATTGAAATTATTGAAGTAGCAAAACCTAATTTTTTTTAATGGATCACTAGGTATTTTATTCTGGAGTGTGATACAATATGTTATGTTCTATAAATTTGCAGTTACAACTAATATTCTAAAATAGACCGTATTGCCACAATTGTAGGTTTTATTTGCAAATGCACTAAAATATCCCTTTTTTTGTTGTTTTATTCCGTGGTATGTCGTGACTTGAGCACAAACGGCCATTATAAGACGCTAAAAATGTGCCGCTTTTAATTGAATTTTATTAATTCGTGTTTATAATATTATTAAAAAAATTCTTCCTAAAAAACGGACTAACGGAAATGGAAAACATGCTTATAGAAGAATGAACAGCAACTAAAGATAAATATTTATCTTTTAAATATTTCTATTTAAATATTAAATATTTATATTTTTAAATGTTTATCAGGTAAAAATGTTTTTGTAAGAAAAAACAATCATTCGTAGTAAGAAATAACAAAACGATAGTAAATAGGTTAGGTTTGCTATTTTTTCATTTAAAATGCAATGTCGAAGAGAAGAGTAAGTAGGTATGATTTTTATTATGGGGAGTGTAATAGAAGTTGTTTGTTAGCTAGCAGAGTTTATAAAACATGAAAGAACAAAAACTATAACCAATGAAGAAAATGAGTTCCGTGTGATGACAGAAATTGTTGAAAATCCTCATATCGGCAGTCGTGATTTAAGCAAAAATTTAGAAATCTGTCGGACATCAGTTCAAAAATGATCAACAAGAATAAGTTTCACCCGTACCATATTCAACTCCATCAAGAACTCTCGGATCAAGATTTTAACAGAAGACAAATTTTTTGCCAGTGGGTACAAAATCAGCTTGCTGGAGACGTTCAGTTTTTGGAAAAAGTGATGTTTTCTGATGAGGCCACCTTCTATAAAAACAGCACCATAAATATATATATATATATATATATATATATATATAAAGGGAAAAATATATTATAATTTTCTGAACAATCAATTATTTGGTCTTTTGCAAAATGTTTCGGCTAATACCGTCCAGGAAATGTGGCTTCACTAACACGGCTTCATTGCGCTAGAGTTGTTACCGAATGGCTAAATCAACAATTTCCTGGTAGGTGGATAGAACGTGTAGGAGCAGTAAACTGGCCAGCCCAGTCACCCGATCTAACTCCCCATGATTTCAACAACCAAAGCAAATATGAAAATTCGCAATGTATTTGATTCCATAACACCAGTGATACTTCGAAGAGTTAAGGATTCGTTTTGTAAACGTATTGAGATGTGCTTAGAACAACAAGGAAGGTATTTTGAACACTTGTTAACATAACTATGTATTGTATTTATCTCTAGCTTGTAAAACGAAGTCTTGTTCATTTTTCTATGAGCATGTTTTCGATTTCCGTTAGTCCGTTTTTTAGGAAGAAATATTTTAATAATATTATAAACACGAATTAATAAAATGCAATTAAAAGCATATTTTTAACGTCTGATAATGGCCGTTTGTACTACTGTCAAGGCATACCGCAGGAATAAAACAACAAAAAACAGAGATATTTTAGTGCATTTTCAAATAAAACCTACAACTGTGGCAAAACGGTCCATTTTATAATAGTAGTTGTTATAGAGCACAACATACTGTATAACATTCCGGAATAAAATACATAGCGATCCATTTAAAAAATTAAATTCTGCTACTTCAAAAATTTGAATATTGATACCGCCGTAAAAAACGCCCTGTATAAGTTATAACCAGTTTTCTTTTACAGAATTAGTCCGACATTTCTGTTGTTTATAAAACGTAGAATTTTATACTGAATTCGATTCTGCAAAAACATGGGGATTGCCATTAAAAAAAAATATCTTTCTACCGCCTCGCTTCTTTGAAACACTCTGTATACTAGAAAATATTTTAGGAATGTGCATCTCCACGAATCCTGTAAGTTTTGTATACAATGTAATTATTGCATTTAACTACTAATAATTAGGGTTACAGCTAAGGTTATGTTACCCGTAAATCTTAATTAGTTATGAAAAATGTGGCATCGTATATATATATATATATATATATATATATATATATATATATATATATATATATATATATATATATATATATATATATATATATATATATACAGGGTGACCCAAACTCGATGGCCAAAACGAAAACAGCTGATTCCTCTGGCCAAAAGGAACAAAAAATTGTTAATACAGGGTGTGTCTATTGTTGATGGTTTCCAAGATGTTAACTTTTTTTTAATTTTTTCTGTTTCGTGGACTTATTTTTTAAATCACGCTGTATCTTCCAAACTAGAAGAGTTACAAGAAAACACATTAGGAGAAATTTGTAGAAGATGAAATTGCCTTAAAGAATATTGAATTCATTCGAGACAAACTCATCATTCAACATTTTTGATGACAATGAATTCAGAAATGATTTTTTTTCAAATCCCAAGAGGAATATTTTTCCAATAGAGATGGATTTGATACATGGCCGATAAAGGAAAAACTTCCTTTTTTCATAAGCTTCACAACGATATGAAAAAAACTTATGGTTGAAGTACTAATTACTGAATTGTTACAGAAATACACCTCAGGAAAAACGTTTAGAGCATAAAATTACCTTCAAAGATATGGTAGAGTAGATGAGAATTGACGATTTGTCCCTCATTTTTCAATCAATCTGTACATTTACGGCAAGAAATACGTCTCCTTTACTGATATCTTTTCATCACCGTAGCAACGACTTGACATTAGTAAGTTAGTTGTCAAAATTTGTTTGCTATTACAGTTTTGCTGATTTCAACACGAGTTATTTCTGTTGTAGTGATATTGTAATTTAGTTTTTGAGTCGTTCTTGTTCTTGTTATTATTATTGTTCTTGTTCGTGTTCGTGTTTTCCTTCCTGAGTCATGTTTTCAAATGAAGAATATGCCGATATTCATTATTATTATGGTGTTGCCCAAGGGAATGCGAGTGAGGCTGCTAGACTGTATGCAGCTGCTTTCCCAAGAAGAATTCATCCAGAAAGAGGGGTGAGATTTGGAGATCTTGGAGGCCACGCCACTGTACCAGCTCTTCCAATCCAACGTTGCGGATAATGTTCGTTTAGCCAATCTCTCACACCTCTTCCGTAGTGGGCAAGACAACCATCAAGTTGAACCCTCATATCTGCTCTTGATGCCAATGAAACCTCCTCCATCAATTCAGGGAGGTTTTCTTGAATGACATACAAAAAATTCACTGCATTGACTCTATCTGGCAGAATATATGGACCAATAAGTTGATTATTGAGTAAACCAACCCAAACATTAACTTTGAACTGGTGTTGAAAGCTATTTGGTCTCATAGTATGTGGATTCTCATGTGCCCAGACGTGCGTGTTATGGATATTGAAGATGCCTGACCTTGTAAAGGTGGCCTCATCCGTCCACAAGATTGCTTTTTGGAAATCTCGATCATTCCTAAATGAATTGAGATACCATTGGCAAAACTCAATCCGCCGACCTAGATCTCCATCTAAAAGTTCTTGAACTCCCGTCACGTGATACGCACGTCTTCCGTCAGCCTTAAGAGTTCTCCGTATTGTTTCTCGTGGCATCTGCAATACATTGGATGTCCGCCGCAAGCTAGTCTCAGGATTTGCTTCGAAATTCTGGATTACGTCGTCATTCCTCTCAACATTATGAAATTCCTCTTGATCTCTTAGGATCCTAACAGATCTCTCTCTCTTAGAGCAGTGTGTACTCTAGAGAAAACTCTCCTTTCTGGATGAATTCTTCTTGGGAAAGCAGCTGCATGCAGTCTAGCAGCCTCACTCGCATTCCCTTGGGCAACACCATAATAATAATGAATATCGGCATATTCTTCATTTGAAAACATGACTCAGGAAGGAAAACATGAACACGAACAAGAACAATAATAATAACAAGAACAAGAACGACTCAAAAACTAAATTATAATATCACTACAACAGAAAGAACTCGTATTGAAATCAGCAAAACTCTAATAGCAAACAAATTTTGACAACTAACTTACTAATGTCAAGTCGTTGCTACGGTGATGAAGAGATATCAGTAAAGGAGACGTATTTCTTGCCGTAAATGTACAGATTGATTGAAAAGTGAGGGACAAATCGTCAATTCTCATCCACTCTACCATATTTTTGAAGGTAATTTTATGCTCTAAAAGTTTTTCCTGAGGTGGATTCCTGTAACAATTCAGTAATTAGTACGTCAACCATAAGTTTTTTTCACATCGTTGTGAAGCTTATGAAAAAAGGAAGTTTTTCCTTTATCGGCCATGTATCAAATCCATCTCTATTGGAAAAATATTCCTCTTGGAAACCATCAACAATAGACACACCCTGTATTAACAATTTTTTGTTCCTTTTGGCCAGAGGAATCAGCTGTTTTCGTTTTGGCCATCGAGTTTGGGTCACCCTATATATATATATATATATATATATATATATATATATATATATATATATATATACATATATATACCGGGTGTTATGTAAGTACGTGGCCAAACTCGAAGGGGTTATTCTTTGAGTGATTCTAAGACGAAAGGTTTATATAACCAAAGGTCCGGTAATGCTTCGTTTTCAAGATACAGGGTGTCAACATTTTTAAAAGAAATAGTTTTTTCGTAAATATCTTAATAATCCTTTAGCCGATTCTGTAGAAATTTGGCTGTGTTATTTGGGGTAGTAAGGGGCTAATTTAGCCCTAACTAGATTGAAATCATCATGTCCAGTGGCGTCCCGGAAGTCACCTTAACCAATATTTTTGACAGAATGTGCGCCACTATTTTTGCAACTTTTGTATTTTTTTCGCATTAAGCAACTGAAACTACAACCTTCTTATTTTTTGCATTTTTTGTCGTATCTTACTTTGTTTTTGGGAAAAAAACATAAAAACCACTTTATTGCATGTCCCTGGGACAAAATAATAAAAATTGTTTTTTACGGGGTGTTGAAATAATATAAAAAATCCTAAAGAACAAGAAGATGCATACTAATTAAAAAAAAACATGAATCAAGAAGAACCCTTTTTTAAAACCACACGTAAACAAATAGTACGCAATTTTTTTCAGTAAGGAAACATTTAACAATAAATAATACAAAACTTACAATAGTTGCTCAAAATGCCTTCCTTCAACTTCAATGCAAACATTACCTTGTCTTATCTGATCGCATGAATCCCGTATCCGTGGGATTAATTCTTCTTCAGTGTTGACTGGAGTTTTATAATCGAAGGACTTTAAATGTCCCCAAAGGAAGAAATCTAAGAGATTTAAATCTGGTGACCTAGGTGGCCATGACTGTGGACCTGCGCGACCGATTCAGTTTTCTCCATAAGTTGCATCCAGAGATTGACGTGCTATTATGCTAAAGTGAGGTGGGGCCCCATCGTGCATGAACCATATTGCTCCTCTTACTGCCAGTGGGACATTTTCTAATAGTACAGGTAACACAAATTCCAAAAAATGACGATACTTTTGACCATTTAATCTCGGGGCTAAAAAATGACGTCCAATGAGATAATCACTCCCAATACCAACCCAAACATTCACGGAAAACTGTTGTTGATAATGATGTTCTATAACCGCATTGAGATATTGTTCAGCCCAGATATGATTGTTATGAAAGTTCATAATTGAATTTCGGGAAAAACATGCTTCATCGGTAAACAACATACAGTATATACAATATACAATAAAGTGAGAAATGTTTAATTGTTGGGCAATTTTGGGTGTACTTGTATCGGGCGTTGTAGGTCTCCCAATAAGAGCAGCCGACCTTTGGAAGATACCTGAGGATATGTTTCTTGATAAATGCGTCTAGCCGCTCTGGAATTGCCTTGGGCGATTCCATAGAAAAATGCACATTGGCCATTTCTGAGTTTGTAAACCGAACCATTTTCTCATATCAGTAACGAATTTTATAGCCTAAAACTCTTGAGAATGCTTCAAATGATTACACAGGTCTGCGACCAAATTTTTTCTTTAAAATAATGGCCGATTCTTATGTATTTTGGTGCGCTGAGTTCGGAAAAATGCCATCAGTTTTTACCAGCACGTAAGCATTTTCCGCAAAATGCATTTTTCTGCGGGATTGCCTACCTTAAGGCGTATATTTATGAATATGCCGAAAAGGGCTTTCTAAACAGTCTGCTGAATTACTGGGCTTTAAACTTCAAGAAAAGAACTTGTTGAGATCTGGAACTTCATTCTCTTGGTACAGAAGCAGAGAAAACAATTTAAGCCAAATTTTTCTCAAGATGGCGAACTTGTATATTGTTCTGATGTTCCCAAGTTGATGTCAATGTTTAACATTCAACATGTGTCAGATGAATGGAGGCTTTTTATTGACTCGTCAAAAGAAGTTTAAAAGCAGTTTTGCTACACAACGGCAATAAATACGCTTCTGTACCCTGGGGCACTCTGTGCATCTAAAAGAAAAGTATGACAACATGGCTTTTATCCTTGATAAATTGAAATATAAGGAGTTTGGATGGCCTATCTGTGGTGATCTCAAAGTCATCTCTATGGTGCTTGGCTATACGAAATTCCCTGTTTCCTATGTGAGTGGGATAGCCGGGCAAAAGCACAGCACTGGAGCCAAAAGTGTGGCCAACGAGAACTTTGAAGGTTGGAGAAAAAATGTTCACTTTGAGTCTTTGGTTAATCCCAAAAAGTGCTTTTACCCCACTTCACATCAAGCTTGGACTGATGAAGCAGTTTGTCAAGGCATTGCCAAAAGATGGCGAAACGTTCCAATACCTTGAAAAGAAATTCCGGACTGTCTGAGGCAAAGTTAAAGGAGGGTGTTTTGTTGGCCCGGACATTCGGAAACTAATGAAAGACAATAAGTTTGAGAAGGTGATGAAAAATGCATTTTACCTATATGTACTGCGGGTTTTACATAACTTTCTTTTCATTTTGCGGAAAATCCCTACGTGCTGGAGAAAAACTGAGGTCATATTTGATAGTAATTACTATCAAATAATTACGTATGCACTGTTTAAAATTATGTCAAAGTCGAATTCATTTGAACAATTGTCTTTCCTTCCATGGCACTTTAACTTTACTTTCAAAACACTGCAGTAATAAATAACGTTCTTTGTTTCATCGAAAACAGTTAATCTAAAAATTCAAAAGATGACTTTCGTGTAATATTAATGGTTTAATTATAAATAAAAATCTCGTTATTGCATGTCCATGTACAACAATAAAAATATTTTTAATAATTAATACATTTTTTGTATTGCTTGCATTATTTTTGTAGCAATTTCTAAGACTAGCATAGACTATTGATGTGGAAAAAATAACAAGCACATCCCAGTTTTTGATGTTTGGTAGTTCAAATTCTTTATTATGTTGTCTCAGGGACACGCAATAAGTGATTATGTTTTTTCTCCAAAACAAAGCAAGATACTAAAAAATAATAAAGTTGTAGTTTGAGTTGCTTAATGCGTAAAAAAAATACAAAATTGCAAAAAATAAGTGGCACACATTTTTTGGTCAAAATATTGGTTAGGTGCCTTCCGGGACGCCACTGGACATGATGATTTCAATCTAGTTAGAGCTAAATTAGCTCCTTACTACCCCAAATAACACTGCCAAATTTCAACAAAATCGGCTAAAGGATTATTAAGAGATTTACGAAAGACAATTTCTTTTAAAAATGTTGACACCCTGTATCTTGAAAACGAAGCATTACCGGATCTTTGGTTATATAAATTCTTCGTCTTAGAATCACTTAAAGAATCACCCTTCGAGTTTGCCCACGTACTTACATAACACCGGTATATATATATATATATATATATATATATATATATATATATATATATATATATATATATATACATTCTGTATTACCATGTATAATACACCATGCATAGTTTAACATCCACTATGGTAAAACATAATGCAACATTCAGTATTATACAATCCTATATTATGTAGCATCCTGCGTGGTTAAGTATGATTCTTTTTGTATTAGATCCGGTTTATTGCGGTTAGTCTTCATTCAATATCGTGTAAGATACACTTTCGAAATTACTCCCTGTTTGTGACAAAACGTGCTATTTTAGTTTTTTACAGCACTTATTGTGCAGTCTGTAAATATTTGAGATTGACTTATTTCGCACCGTATTAAAAGGTTTTGTGAACACTTCGCCTTTATTACTCAACGGATTTCATTTATTTTTGTACTGTATATAAAAATCAAGTACCGGAAGGATTCATGGCATTATTTTTACAAAAATTGTTTAAATAAAGTTAACAATTTTTTGAGAAAAAATTTACCAACGAAGAGAACCCGGTTGGAGCTTATAACTCCGCCCTCGACTTCTCGAAATATGTGCACTTTTAGAAACTACCGAAGACATGCCACTTACGTACAGAAAGGGCATACAAAAGGAATGAGTATCCGAAAAGAGCAATCAGGTAAGAACAAACGTATTTACATAAAAAATATCACTACAAGAAAAATGTATTGACCTATGTTTGTGTCCAGTAATTTGAAAAAATTCAAACATGAATTCCAGTAATCGAATCCTGCAAGGAATGAGAATAATTTTGCAAATGCAGAAAGGTACGTTAAAAGAAATTTTTAATTAGTTTAAAGTAATCATCTAATATCTTTTTAGTTCTTTAGTTACACACAAAGTTTGTTAACTGAACAACCAAATTTAGAAGTAGTAGCTCATTCAAGTTACCCGGCTTTTTTGGTGGTCCATATGAAGATGATTGGGAAGTGTCAACAGCTAACTAGTTTTTAGCGCAAATCATTGGCCGTCTAGCAGTAATAAATCTATCACGATAAGACTGTCCTTTTCCGTCTTCTTACTGTAATACTAAAATAGTGCTCCGCCCTCTTCGATTTTAAGTCTTTGTCTACCGTTCGAAAGGCCTTAATACTCTGTGGCTATCTTTACTACAGTACTAAACACAACCTCGTATAATTAAAAAATATTTTCTTCCGATAATTAGCTATTGCAAAAACATGTAAGACGTGGGATTAAAACTTGCAGTGCTTGAACGCTGATATTCCCGTCCCGCTATAACAAACCGGTCTCCTATTAAATCCCTTGTAGTAATTAATGATTTTGTCTATCTAATCTATATTAAAATGATAATTAACTACTAGCTGTTTTATCGAATTTATTTTTATACCTCTAATAACCGTATTGTTAAACCAGATAAGTAACTCTTGTATAAAGTGGTAATAAATTTTGTTTTGTATACAAAGTTTATGTAGAAAGTATGTTTTGTTTAAACTGATTCTTTAATTTCTCAATAACAATCGGTCAGCACATGCTTTCTTATGCCAGAGTCTTGTTCCGTTAGCAAAGAGCATATAACGGAAAAAGTTAGTTGAGGTACAACAATTCTCAATCATATTTATATTTTTCTTATGCTAAGTGTACAAAAAAGCAAATTTTCTTTCTTTCCTACACCTGATCGATATAAAATTCTTAGGGTTTATATTATGTACCAAAGAAAATAGGCAACATTGTCAAAAGATGAGAATTAATTCACAGACGTACGTAAAAATTTAAAACCGTGTTTACACTTTTTACTATAAAGTTGATAATGTTTCAGATATTCACATACATGTTTTGAATGTTTAAGATTTATTTGTCACCCTACAAAGGGCTGTCAGTAGTGATATAGGGTAGGTTCTGGACCAGTTCAAGGTCACTGCTTATTGCTTTGTATATGGAAAATATGGCGAATTTTCATATAAATCGTAAGTATGTGAGTGAGAGTATGTTTGGAGTGAGAAAGAGAGAGATGTTTGGAGCTATTGGAGCCAGTTCAAACTTTTGCGGGAAATTTGTGGAGCTGTTCAAGGTGATCTAAAATAAATATGTCAAGGTCATCATATTGCAATTCTTAGAATTCTAAAAATAGAATCAGTTCATGGTGGGGAAACAAGAATGTAGTTTGCAAGGATACACACACTCAGATGTGTAATAAAAGGCGGTGCGCGATTCATTAAATCAGAATTAGTAGAAATGAAAGGTAAGTAGTACGCATGATTAGAAGAGAAAGAACAGAAAAGAAAGTATTGATGAGAAAAGGAAAGAAGGGGTTCTAGGATTTACTAAAGACATTAAAAGAAACAAAACTGGATTTGGAACGTTATGAAAAGAAAAGGAAAAATGAAGGACCTTCAGCTTAGCGAGGTAGGTATGAAATTAGATACTTGATCTTTTAAAAATTAGCTTGAAATAAAAATTTTATCTGGATTGTTTTTATAATTCCTACCAGACGTAGGAAAAAACGTTTGACTTTATTAATACATGATTTCATTCCCTCGAAAAATGCATTTTTGTTTGTTTGAAGTAAAACAAGTTTTTATCTAGATTGCTTTTATGTATAAAAATTATTTTTAACTTTTTTACCAGGGTTTCATTCTTAAAAAAATATTTTTTTACGGGAGCAATGTTATCGAAAGATTGTTCTACATACATAATTAGGTACATTTAGAGCATGAACAGTGAAATACAAAGAAAAGCTTCATTTATGATGCTGGAGCTATTTTAAAATGTATCGTTCAAGCAATTCTTGAAATTTGAGTGAGTCAAGTTCACGTGTTAAGTCAGTTATTACTTTCCAAAGGAAAATATGCTAGTGTTTTAAATTGAAGATGAAGTAGATTCATATTCCAAAATTACATTAAATACACACAGTACATTGCACTTTATAGAAAATATTGTACAAATACGGTGGATTGTTCTAAATTCATACATAATTACGTTTCATTTAGAGTATGAAAGGAGAAATATCTACAAAGAAAAGGTTTATTCGTATCTCACTATGAATGCAAAAGCTTTATACATTTTACACGTTTATTGATGTCACGCTAGTACACACAAAAAAATGTTTTACATTTTAATATAATAATAAATGCGTCGTAAACTGATGTAGTTCTATAAACAATTTTAGATTCACATTAGTACAAAAAACGTTTTACATTCTTTTTCTTTTAATAACGTATCATGAACTGATGTAGTTCTATAAATAAAGTTTCCTTTACCGAGAATTTAAGTTAACCTTTGTTTGAAATAATATATTCATTCAATTAATATATTCATTGGTTTACTTATTTATTTACGATTTGTTTACAAGTAAATCGTTTTAATACTAAAAAAATGTTCCATCTCGATACCTTTTTATTTTATTATTTATTCGTTAGAAAATTATGTAATCAATAACGCATTAATATTTACATTTCTAATAATGTGTGTGCGTACTCCGCAATATTTTGAGAAAGAAAAACGCAACGCAGCGTCAGGTTAATTAGCATTACTTTGTTGCAGGCCGAGTACTTGATCTATAAAAATACGCTAAAGCGTTTTAAAATTGAAAAACCAGTCTCTTTCATGTGTTTATGTTTTTAAATATCAATAAAAAGCTACCGTTCAATTTGAAAGAAAATTATCAGTCCTTGTACGTAGTTAGTTTTTGATAATGTTTATGTTTTAAATATTAATAAAAAGGCGCCATTGAATTAAAAAACAGTATTTGTGATTTTTATAGAAGTAAATGTTCACGAGTGCTTTTAATATAAAGGTGCTCCATTTAAAGCGCTGTATATAATGTATTCCTTTTAACCGAGAATATAAGTTAACCTTGTTTGAAATAAATTCACACGTTTTACTTTATTTCTTTACAATTGTTGAATATTTTCCACGCGCCTTCAGTTGATTATTTTTTATATACGTTTGCAGTAGTAACCGCTTGATATCCCCCATTTTTTTTTGGTAACGTTAACAGATTTTTCAGGTATATAGTGTGAATATTCATTCATTCATTCATTATTTAGTAATGGTAGTCATGATGGCTTCAACTAATAAAAAATCCAAACTATCATTCATGAAGAAATGTAATATATATTAATATATTACACGATATCTTGGTGCCATGTTCGAGTAAGCAGCAGTTACCAATACCTTCAATGGAAATACTCCAATTATTTCTATCAGAGATAGCGATGCTGAGGATGACTTATCTCGCTATGTTGAAAAGTAATTATAAGTTATTTAATTTAGTTCTCATTTACTGATTATTCCATTACTATTTTTTCTGCACTACGACCGCAACGACTATGGAGGGAAAAACGGTAATCGCTCAGGAGGAAGCCGGAACGCATCTTCCCAGTACCTTGGAACAGTTTAAAATTAAAAGTGTTAAGCGGTTGCATCAAATTTTAAACGTGTATATACAAAGTGAAGTGTCAGAAGTGTCTCGTGTGGAGCGCCTAAGTATCGAAGTAGAAGCTACAAATAACTTAGAGAAAATAAGACGAGATATAAGGAATGCCGAAAATGTATTACAAACACTAGACAATTTAGATGTGCAAGGTAGTTTTTTTTAATTTTTGAATATGTAATGTCGGTCAAAAACTCAAGAAAAAAGTTGTGAAGTGATTGCAATAACTTTATAGGGGAAATGTGATAAAATATAATTAACTTGCAAAAACGTGCTTCATACATTTTAGATCTTTGCTCATTTTTTTTTTGTAATGTCTTTGTAGTTTTCTTTTAATTTGAATATGTAGTGTTGTGATAAAAAAAAGGTTAAGAATTCAAGAAAAAAATTGTGAAGTGGTTGTAATAATTTTTTATGAAAAATGTGTGATAAAATTATACTTTATATATATATATATATATATATATATATATATATATTATATATATATATATATATATATATATATATATATATATATATATATATATATATATAAAGGTAGACAGAAAAAATGTGCTTGGTGGAATGAGTCGGTAAAAAAGGCAGCATGTAAGAAAAAAGATGCGTACATGGAAATGATTGCTGCCAACAATTAGATTGAGAAGAAGCGATTGTATGGGCTGTATAGATTAAGAAACAAAAAAGCGAAGGAGGCAGTGAGAATAAGTAACGAGGAAGTGATGGCTGTGCAAGGAGGGAAAATGCGGAATGATTTTGAGGGAAACAAAAAAACTCTTCTGGAAATGTGTCAAAAATACAAAACGTGGCACAAAACAGAACGCTGCAGGAGTGATGAATACGGCAATGAAATAGTATGGGACGATTGTACAGTGAGGAAATTCTGGCAAGAATATATCTACAGTAGTATCGAAAAAAAGACTGCACGGTTAAATAAGGAGAATGTAGAAGAAATGGTGAATTAAACTGAGGATATTGGGATAAATGAGGTAGAGAAAACGGTAGGAAAGTTAAAAACGGCAGGGGAGCAGGCGTAGGCGAAATGCTAAAGTATGGGCGTGCAAAACTTACACGAAGATTGTGTGAATTATTCAATATATGGCTTATGTGTGGAAAAGTGACGAGGGATTGGAATAGCGTGATTATTATACCACTGTATAATGGTAAGGGGAGCAAGAGTGATTGCAAGAACTACAGAGGAATAAGTTTGCTTAGCGTGCTTGGTAAAGTATTTGGAAAAATTCTAATTGATAGTGTACGAGAAACTACATAAACTAAGATTTGGGATGTCCAGGTGGCTTCATCCCAGATGGTTGCTTTCCAGCAGGTGATCGAAAAGTGTTTAAGGGTAAAAAGGGAGCTGTACTGTGCCTTTGTAGATCTGGAGAATGTATACTACATAGTGAATAGGGAGAAGCTGTGGGAAGTATCACATGAATATGGCGTAAATAAAGGTCTAATAATTAGAATAAGGGCCGTATACAACGGTAGTCGGACATATGTTAGGGTGAGAGGAGGAGTGAGTGAATGCTTTACTATTGAGCAAAGAGTGCGACAAGGCTGTGTGAGGTCACCGTGGTTGTTCAATGTATACATGGATAAATGTGTTAGACAAGCATGTACCGATACAAATGGTGTAATGGTTGGTGACGCAAATGTACGACTTCTGGTGTATGCAGATAAAATAGTCTTATTAAGTGTCAGTGCGGATGAGCTACAAACCGTTCTGAGGAAGTTTGATACAGTCTATGAGAGCATGGGCCTAAAGGTAAACGTGAAAAAAATAAGATTGTGGTGTTCAATAGGGAAGGAGGAAAGGAGAGTAGAGTATACACCATGCAAGATGAAATTGTGGAGCAAGTGGACGAGCTGGTATATCTGGGTAGAATGTTTACTTGCAGATGGTACGATGGAGGGCGAGATTGGACGAAAGGTCAGTGCTGGAAGGAAAGTGATTGGAAGTATGTGGACGATAATGAGAAACGAAAGCATGAGCCTAGCTGCGAAACGAGCAATCTATAATGGCGTGTTTGTCCCATCAGTACTGTATGGAAGTGAGACATGGGTATGTCAAAAAAAGCACGAAAGAAAAATAAATGCCGTGAGAATGAGATTCCTGAGAAGCGTATGTGGTAAAACGAAAACGGACAAGATAAAGAATGAATGCATAATGATGGAGAGTGGCGAGGAAAAGACGATGATGGATAGATATAAAAGTAGTACATTACGTTGGTTTGGTCATATTGAGAGAATGAACAACACAAGATTAACGCAACAAATATATGTCGCTGAGGTTAGAGGTAAAGCCGGATCTAGTAGGCCGCGTAAAACTTGGCTGAATGTAGTAGAATGTATGATAAAGGAAAGGAGTTTTAAAAATAAAAGGACACGTCAGGGACAATGTATGAACCTTGTGGAAGCTAGGGAGGTATGCGGAGGTAGGAAAGTATGGAGAAAGATTGTGAATGAAAAATAAATGAGAGGCAGGGATTGTTTTGCGTGAAGGTTAAGTTAAGTTATCACTACACTACACTACTATGGAATAATACAAATGACAGAATTAAAGAATGAAATCAAAATTTATTCAATTTTGGATCGAGGAGACAAACTCACAATACACATTACCTAAAACAAAATTTGATTATTGCCCTTTGTTGTTAGTCATAAAACACATTAGCAGATGGTTCAGCTATGTCACTTGGTTGATAGCCTTCCATATAAGTGTTATACGCTGTCCAAGTACTTTAGATGAATACAGACATTCATTCGAACCTGGTAAAGAACTAACTATTTTTGAAATTTAATAAAGATGTATTTAAGAAAACTACACATTAAAAAAGATATGATTAAAATTTAGAAAATATATGAAAGTATTCTATATTTTATGTTTTATTTGTTGGTTTTCTTTGAATAGGCTTAAATAAACGAAAGTGGAAAGACTTTTTGAGGCAGGTGATCCAAATTTTTAACTATAGAAACATTCTGTAGCTTATAACGTGGTTTAAATGACATTGCTAGAGACGATATTTTCAATAATTGTTGCTAAACAATGAATCTCACACAATCAATTACTGAATATGCTTTATGTTGGGGACTACAATATTCTACTCTTTAAAGGTTTTATTTCAGTAGGATGTATGTGTATGGATGAGTTATATTAAAAAACTGCACTAATTTCTATTGTTTCTTTGCCGTGTAATATATGAACGTCTATGTACCTTTATTTACTATAAATAGACGGTTGAATTTCGTTTTGTGAGAATTATATGTAATGTGCATCGCTAATTTGTCCCAGTTATGCATATAAATCATGTTCTATGTAGCACATTCGTGTTTGATAGCTGTTAGACAATAAATGAAAATTAAACCATTTATTGACGTTTCTAGTTGATAATTTTTAAATATTTGTTAATGTTACCTTTTGCAAACTGTAATAATCATAATAACGGAATTTATAAATTCATAATAGTTTACATGTAAAATTATTTGAAACAGTATATCTTTTCTTACTTTTTACGATGCTGATCAACTATCAAGAACTAATGAGATCTAAACATTATCGGCCATAATGCCTGGACTAAAGTAACTTTTACCGACAAAAAATCTTATTTAGTCCTATTTATTCCCTATCTTGCAGATTTACACCATCCAAAGCTTACGTTCTGGTCATAAATATGAGATATGAGTACAACCGTTTCCAAGTTTTTGAGATATCGCCCCCCACTACAACAACATACACAAACGTCAAACGTAAACACAAACGCAAAGCAAATCAAACGTAGACGCAAACCCGAATATGAACACGAACACGAGCACGGACACAAAGACAAACACGAACACGAACACGAACACGAACACGAACACGAACACGAACACAAACACGAACGCGAACGCGAACCGAACACGAATACGAACACGAACACGAACACGGACACGAACACGAACACGAACACGAACACGAACACGAACACGAACACGAACAAACCGAACACGAACACGAACACGAACACGAACACGAACACGAACACGAACACGAACACGAACACAAACATGATCACGAACACGACACGACGCGTCGACCAGCGACACAGCACGCACAGCAAACACCACACAGATGTCATGGTCAATTTTGGCGAAACTTGGCCAAACGTTGTATAATGAACTAATAAGTCGATTTAGCGTTAGTGAAAAAAGGTCGTTTGCGTAACCTTCTATACCTACATATGTATATGTAGGTAGGAAAGTAAAACCAATGAAAGTACTGAAGCTATGGACACGTTAAATCCCAAGTGAATCCAGTCGAAATGGACGTGGAAGTTGGTGCATTGAAGTTTACTAAAAACGGAAATTTATTAATTGAGTCATTTAGTAAGCACGAAGTAGAAACAAAGAAATATCAATAAAAAAATGTAGCTTATATATAGGCTCATTTACTTCTAACTTAATAAGACGTAGATACGTTATTTACAATACACCTGATGAGGTTAATTTAGAAAATGCTTTTAGGATTATCATTACCCAAAATGTAGAACTTGCCATTAAAGACGAAGATGATGCTATATTTATTTTTACAAATTGTAAAAATGTAAGAAACGTAGTAGTGGAATTAGGTGGAGTTAATTTTAAAAGCTATATAAGTATAAACAAGTGTTACAAATGCAGGAACGAGATTTCGGAAATGGAAAGGTTAAGTCGAACTTGCACGTTCACACTGCCAAAATTCAATTTTGTTTCCGTTTCGTTTGAGGGCAAAAATGTGGTTTTCGTGAATGAATAAATAACGTTATGAATTTTTCTAGTTTTCTGACTGCATCGCTTAATGCGGATATTGCCAAAGCTCTATCTTTGAAGGTTTCACGCTATTAATGCGTTTCGACGGATATACGATATATCTTGAATTCAAGTTAACTACCCTCCTACAACGATTGTACTTTAATGACGAATTTATTGTAATTGGTAAAGCGATTTCGAAAACCAAGATCTTGTATTTCTCTATACTCATGCGAATGTTAACCAACAATTCGTTTTCCTACATGCTCTTATGTGAATACTGACAAGCAATTTATAGTTATTTTTTTCTCTACGGTCTGATTAGCTCAGGGTAAGTTCTAGAAGATAACGGTGTTAATTCGATTACATTCAATAATTTCTTTTAGATCTTCGTGAATTTTGAAAACCAATATCTTCGTATTTTTATACTCATGCGAATGTTAACCAACAAATTCGTACTTCCTTATCCAATTATCAATAAAAACTTTATAATGTATTTGTTTTTTCTACAACCTGATTAAATTCGGGGTGAGTTTTAGAAGACAGAAGTGTTAATGGGAGTACTTTCAATAATTTCTTTTAGACTTTCGTGGGAGTATGGCCCACCTACATACTTACTATCGTTTAGGCAGATTTTAACCACTATATCTTTCACACCTGCAGAAGCTCTTTTAAGGTAAGTATTAAAATTGTTCTATTTAGATATGATTAAGAGCTACATTGTAAAGAACTGAGATCGTACAATCATGAAATACCGTACAACTACGTGATATTAGTGATGAAATGATTTTAATACTTGCGTTATATTCACAACTACCTTGTGTTCTTAATTTTTGATTTTACTAAAATGTTTCTTTATTATAAAATAAAAACCAAAAAAAAGGTCTGCATAATCTTTTGTGAGGTAACAGTGATCACTGTCTTACCAACACAAAATATGTATTTTGTTAATTAAAACATTAGACGTCGTTTACTGACAAGGAATCAACACAAACGATGTGTAAATTTTATGATGGTTTATATCGGTAAGGTGTGTGGCTTACCATTATTTAATTAGGTGTCTTATTGATTTTATTTAGTGTCTTATCAACATTATTTTCAGAATTCTTTTCTTTACCTAGTAACTTAGCTTAAAGACAAGACCGTATTTACTTTAAAATTTTATTTTCAATTCTAAACTTGGATTTAGCTTTGTGAATGTGTGCTACTTGTTATTATACATGTGCGATTGTGTGTGTTCTCTCTTACAGCTTCTCGTTTGCTTTCGTAGTTTAGGGGCTATCTTATCCTAAATTGCGTGGCATATTAAGTACCTATACTATACGGTCACACCACCCACGCATCTGGTGCACTACCCCTTTAATGATCCATCCAAAAAACAGCTGTGCTAGACTCTTATATTCTATCTGTAGCGTATTTCGGTCTAGGTTTAAAAATCATACGCAATCTATACGCTAGACACTATAAAAAAAGCTAATTCCATCTAACCAAGTAATACATGTTATCAGTAAACCTGTGTACTACCGTTTGTTTAATAACTCGTACTGAAAAGAAATCGCAAGCAAAAGTGATCTTTCATCGGGATACACCTAGTAACCAAAAAGGTTTCAGATGCCGATATAAAACATTCTCTTAAGGGGTTGGATTAATTCGAAGACGGACAGTTGAAACTAATCTCTACTACATCTGGTTTAAATATTAGCAGTTTACTATAAACGTGTAATCAATGGATGTCGTGATACAGTCTGTCTATCTACTACATGTATTACCATATGTGTAGACTAACTTTCGTGGCTTCTGGAACGAAGTGTAAATTAAAAGCACGAACATTTAGATTAAGGGAAAGATAGATAAGGTGGAACAGATGTTTAGAGACAATGTAAGAGTGTATGCTAAAGAAATAGATGTGTGAGTGTAACTGTAATTAATTAAACCTGAAAATAAGTTTTGGGTATGTACTTCATAACCTTAAGCTTTCGAAATGATCGACACAATTATGTAGAATAATTTTGTTGGTTGTAAAAGCCGACTGCTGTGAGGTTGCGACGTTGTTACTTTGTGTGCTATAGCTCACAGCTCTTTGTAGTTTTATTAACGGTTTTTGTTAATTACAAGCTCGAAAGCTTAAAAGCTTAATTATAAGTTTAGGTATGGATAATGCCGCCGTAGCCCCGCTTACGAGCTTTAAAGGTTAGGAGCTTATCGACACTTAAAAAAAGTTTTCCTTAAAGCTCTTGCTTAGAACCTATTTCATATTTAAAAAAATACGACTAAAGGACACAACATAATTGACTTGAAAGAAACATAATATTTTAATGTAACTGTTGCTTTAATTAATTAATGCCACAAGATGTTACGAATTCTCAAGTAAGTCACAGAACAACAAATCTTTAATCTTAATTGAGAAATTAAGTAATTTAGTACTAATTTAGGTACCAAAATATAATGTAAATAACCAACAATTGTTAATATAATTATTAATAATACACGACACTTACGTTATTCTTTCGGAATACCTAATCGAAATTCGATAATCTGAAAAGTGGGTCAAAGCAAATAATTATATGAAACTGAGGGCTCGTTTACCGATTCATTGATTACTCAAAGCTTTTATAGAAAGTTAATTGATTTATTAATCCTAATACAGCTTTCTAAATTAATTTCGACTTTAATTTGTTGATTATCTTGCTTTACAACGATATCGTTGATTGTCACATTAATTCGTTTTCTATTATTTATAAAATCGCGATATTTATTTATTTTTTGGTAGAAATTACGTTTATTTGTTCTTGTATTGCGTTAATCCAGGTTATTTATCTCACTGAGTGTGTAATTGGCATGTAATTAGTTAGGCCAGTCAAATAGTACACTAAAAATCGTTAAAACGCAAACTAACGGTTAGCTCTGATTTTTTAATATGTTTTCAGGACCACTACCAGTAGTGTATATCCAAGATTACAGCTTCGAAACACCTGAGCTAACTTCGTAGCACTCAAAAAATCGCGTAATTTTCGCATTTTTTTCGATTCTTTCATTATATCTCCAAAACTATACATTTGTCGTAAACGTTGCCCTCTAAAAATTGAAATTTTTTTCAAAAAAGTGAAATGTTGAGAGTTGGTCAACTTTTGACTTCGAAATCGGGGATAGAGTCACAGGGAGTAGGTATTAACTAGATAACTGAAGATCCAGTTAGTACGGGAAACAATGAGTTGTTTTATAGTGTTTAATGTAACATCAGATTGTTGAAACCATGTTTTAAGTTTATGAAGTTCATCTAAAACAAGAATCATTTATAAGCGATGCTCAAACTGTTCCCCATTCACCTTTTCGATTACAAGATTCTTCAACTGAATTTAAAATGAACTCTCGAGTAATGTTTTCTATTTCTTCTCGAATTCGTTTCACTAGCTCATCCAAGTCATTTGGTTTATCGTTGTAAATACTTTAGGTATTTGGGGTTAAGTCAAGTGATCGCTCCATAATTTAGCACTTCAAGCACAGTTTTAAGCTTTTGACGTTCGTTAAACAACATAAACTAACCATTGTTTTCAGCGCTCACTAAATCTTCAGTTATCTAGTTAATACCTACTTTCAATCTCTAATTTACAATAGCGAAGTTATCTTTAGAGATAACAATGGCAAGCGTCATGTCTCTGAATTCTACTTGAATATACCTTTCAAACGGTATGCGACTTGACAACCCTTCCTATTAAAAAAAAATCAACTTGGTTGTGCAGCTCCCGACCTCAGTTAAAAAAATAACAAAACTGTGGAAATAAGAGAAGGCTTTGTAAACAGCATGCATATTAATTTTATCGATTTCGTTTGAATAGTTTTGAAATAGCAAGACCAGTTCCATACATTTGGTACGCACGGTATATATATATATATATATATATATATATATATATATATATATATATATATATATATACAGGGTTCGGCAACAAGAGCGCCTTCGTCTATATCTTCCGTTTTATATAAGTTAGATTAATAAAATTTGGAATACAGTTATAATTTAGTTGTGTGCATATTTTAAAATTATTCACGCGAATACAGGTTGTTTATTTAAAGAAGACCAAATTATTATAAAAAAATTTTAATAGAACACCCTGTATATTATTACGTTTTGAATTCTATACATTGTTCCTAACAAATTCGCAATAGATTTCCCTATCCCTAAATATAGCCGTTTTTGAGTTATTTCGATTTTTCTAAAAAAAATTGAAATTACAGGGTTTGCTTTGAAAATGTACCTCCCTGACTGTTGAAAAATAAAAATTATCTAATTTATATGAGAATAAGTTCACAGGTAAAGCTTGCTTTTAATGTGAAGAGAATGACATAATTGCATACAGGGTGCTTATAATTGACTTGCCAATCAACCATTATTCGAACTAGTAAAAGTTTACTTTTTCAAATAAAGCACCCTGTATATTATTACATTTTTGGTTTGTACATATTAACCCTTATCAGTTCGCCATACGACTCCCTATCCCTAAATATAGTCGTTTCCGAATTATTTTCAATTTTCCAAAATGTATAAAATTATTGAGCCATTTTTAAATCTATGGCCTCGTATAGATAAAAAAGAACATCATAAAACAATTGTATTATACATTAAAAAACGCAACAGAAACTAATATATTATGATAGAAGACTAATTACAATTTTTGTACCGCAGGCATTGCATGTTAACAAGAATTTGACAAATATTTACTTCAATTTCAAGTAAAATTCTAAAATCAAGTGTGCTTCTTATAAAAATTGAATGTTTGACGTATATAAATAAAACTGTAGTTAACCATTTACGAGTGTTAGTAATCAAGATTTTTATAAAATGAATTTTACACAAAATGGGTTACTTGATATGGTATTCGTGTTGGGTGCTGCAGAAAGAAACTGTTGATTGGCCAGCAGAATTTATGCTGAAAGATATGCAGATAGAAGACATCCAAACGCAAGATCGTTTCAGAAAGTTCAGAAAGTAGATTCATTGCAACTTCATGTGCCAATTACTCCAAACATGAACGTGTTAAACCTTCTACAAATGAAGATAGTGAATTGAGGGTTCTTCTCGCCATCGAAGAGAATCATCACAGAAGCCAAAAGGACATAAGTGAAATAGTTGGTATAAGTGAGAGATCAGTAGGCCATCTTTTAAAGAAGAATCGCTTAGATCCCTATCATATTTAGTTACACCAAGAATTGAGCGATGCAGACTTCGATCATCGAGTAAGATTTTGTAACTGGGCCAGAGAAAAAATTACTCAAAACCCAATTTTTTTTATAACATTTTATGGACAGATGAATCAACATTTCATAAGAATGGATTTGTTAATACACATAATTTTCATTATTATTGCTCAGAAAATCCACATTTATTAAGACAAGTTGATAATCAACATAAGTGGTTTTTAAGTGTCTGGGGTGCCATCGTTGGGGATTATGTCATCGGTCCATTCTTTCTTGATGGACACTTGAATGGTGAGAAGTACCTTAACTTTTTGCGTAACGATTTACCGGGCTTATTAGAAAATATTACTATTGATATTAGAGCCACAATGTGGTATCAACATGATGGCGCTCCTGCTCACTACTCTGCAGATGTAAGAGATTATCTCAATAGAGTCTTTCCAAATAAATGGATTGGGCGAAATGGACCTGTGAGATGGCCAGATAGGTCCCCTGATCTGACAAGAATAGATTTCTTTTTATGGGGATACATAAAAAGTATTGTCTATAGGGAACCACCAACCACTGCCGAAGATATGCGTAATCGTATAACACAAGCTTTTCATAGCATTACTCCTGAGTTGTTGGGTAGAGTTGAACAGTCTTTTAAAGATCGACTTGAGGTCTACATCCAAGAAAACGGACAACATTTTGAACAATTATTATAAATCATTATCGCTAATGATTACCGTTAAATTATTTTTTTTTTATTTTATTAATTTTGTATTTTTAGAAATAATTTTAATAATTATAGTGTATTAGTTTCTGTTGCGTTTTTTAATTTGCAGTACAATTGTTTTCCACTGTTTTTTTTTATTTATACGAGGCCATGGATTTAAAAAAATGTTCCAATAATCTTATACATTTTGAAAAATTGAAAATAATTCGGAAACGGATATATTTAGGGATAGGGAATTGTATATCGAAATGACAAGGGTTAATATGTAGAAACCAAAAACGGAATAATATACAGGGTGTTCTATTTGAAAAAGTAAACTTTTACTAGTTGGAATAATGTCTGATTGGCAAGTCAATTGTAAACACTCTGTATGCAATTATGACATTTTCTTTGCATTATAACAAAGCTCTATCTGTGTACTTGTTCTGATATAAATTAGGTAACTTTTGTTTTTCAACGGTTAAGGAGGCACATTTTCAAAGCTATCTCTGTAATTTCAATTTTTTTTATAAAAATCGACATAACTCAAAAACGGCTACATTTAGGATAGGGAAATATATTGCGAATTTGTTAGGAACAATGTGTAGAATACAAAAAAGTAACAATATACAGGGTGTTCCAATAAATTTTTTTTTATTATAGTTTGGCCATCTTTAAATAAACAACCTGTATACACGTGAATACTTTTAAAATATGCACACAACTAAACCATAAGCCTATCCCAAATTTAATTAATTTAACTTATATGAAACGGAAGATATAGAAGAAGGCGCTCTTGTTGCCAGACCCTATATATACAGGGTGACCCAAACTCGATGGCCAAAACGAAAACAGCTGATTCCTCTGGCCAAAAGGAACAAAAAATTGATAACACAGGGTGTGTCTATTGTTGATAGTTTCCAAGATGTTAACTTTTTTTTTAATTTTTACTATTTCGTGGACTTATTTTTTAAATCTAGAAGAGTTACAAGAAAACACATTAGGAGAAATTTGTAGAAGATGAAATTGCCTTAAAGAATATTGAATTAATTCGAAACAAACTCATCATTCAACATTTTTAATGACATAATGAATTCAGAAATGATTTTTTTTCAAATCCCAAGACAAATTTCCAAGAGGCATATTTTTCCAATAGAGATGGATTTGATACATGGCCGATAAAGGAAAAACTTCATTTTTTTATAAGCTTCACAACGATATGAAAAAAACTTATGGTTGACGTACTAATTACTGAATTGTTACAAGAATACACCGCAGGAAAAACTTTTACAGCATAAAATTACCTTCAAAAATATGGCAGAGTAGATGAGAATTGACGATTTGTCCCTCACTTTTCAATCAATCTGTACATTTACGGCAAGAAATACGTCTCCTTTACAGATATCTTTTCGATACCGTAGCAACGACTTGACATTAGTAAGATAGTTGTCAAAATTTGTTTGCTATTACAGTTTTGCTGATTTCAATACGAGTTCTTTCTGTTGTAGTGATATTGTAATTTAGTTTTTGAGTCGTTCTTGTTCTTGTTATTATTATTGTTCTTGTTCGTGTTCGTGTTTTCCTTCCTGAGTCATGTTTTCAAATAAAGAATATGCCGATATTCATTATTATTATGGTGTTGCCCAAGGGAATGCGAGTGAGGCTGCTAGACTGTATTAACAATTTTTTGTTCCTTTTGGCCAGAGGAATCAGCTGTTTTCGTTTTGGCCATCGAGTTTGAGTCACCCTGTATATGTATATATATATATATATATATATATATATATTTGAGATGTTCAGAAAGAAGTAAAAGAAGGATCGGACAGTTTAAATGATAATTTAGTTATAAAAAGGGGTGATTTCAAGCTCGATACATGTACGAGACATGGTTTGATAGAAATCTGGTTCACGATGTGTTTAAAGTAGATTTGTTTTGTACAAAATAGTCTGAATATTATTTATACAGTTTGGTTTCATCATAAAAAGCATTGTGCTACCAACAAAAATGTCAAGAATGTTAAATACACTTATTTTCGTAAAGTCAATTTAGTATTTCCTTTATTTCAATAAAAGTCAATTTTTCGAGGGTATTTTGGCAAGTGAACATTTTACAGGTGTTTAAACATAAATTGTATAGTTAGGATTATATTAGGGATATTGTGTAAATAGTTTTAGAATGCAGGAAATGTGAAAATTTCATAAAAGGGTTATAATATGGACATATTAGACATTTTTCTCACATATTTCTGGAAGCAACTCTGTGACAAACATTGTGATATAAGTTTAACAGCAAGAACAATGCATAGAACAGTTTAGCATAAAGACATTCATAGTTATATACATTTTTATAATGAAAATTTCAGTAAGTGTGTTAGACGAAGGGACTTTTTTAATGCAACACTATATGACACAATGCATTAGAAATGAACAGTGAAAATAATAAAGACAAGTTTTACAAACCTCTAACAACATTTTGAGTGATAAAAACATTTTAAATATAAGTTATTTGCTATTTTAGATTTAAGTTTGGTTAGGTTATAATTTCTAGGTTTTTTGCATAAATTTATAGTTTTTTCATATTATTAGGCTTAAATTATGCTCTTAAAGTAATTAATAGGAGTTCTTTCTCAGTATCTCACAGTTCCTAAAAGGATACATTGCATTTCACCGCAAAATTTTGTGAAATATGAGGTGAATTTAGAATATTATTACATAAACTTAAAATTTCTTTAAATTCGATATTTCTAACTCTAAAAGTATGTGTTCTTATGTAAAAATTTTCCCAGGATTCCGTTTATGTAATTAGATTAAGTGATTTCGCATATTATTTTTAGGAACCATAGCTTGAAAGGTGTCTTTTTATTCGAAATTTTATGTAGTTTTCATTTCTGTTAGTTTTTAAATTCGTTAATGTATAAGAAAGTTATGGCCAAATTTCTATTTTAGTCCAAATTTTAATATGTGTCAACCAATCAGAGCCTTAGTTACATAGGTAGAATGGCTGAAAAAAAATTGAATTTTTAGTAACAACCAAAAAGGTATAAAAGGAATTGCCCTGGAAGTGCTGAGCTCTCTAGAATTTGTTCAAAGTTTAAAAAAGGTTAAAGCAGTGTTGTGCATTTGTGTAATAAGTAAGTTTTCATAACCTAATTTAATTATCGTAAAGAAAGATATAATTAACGAAGAAAATATTCGAGAGCAATTGTTTTTATACCGGCGATTAAATTAAATAGTTCGGTCTCCGATACCTGTTAGTTTTCGGAAAATAATATTGTACGAGTTAATTTGTGTTACGATTTTGTTAAGAGTTTTCGTGTTATCAAACTTGAGTTGATTCCGTTCTACCAAATTAAAATCACATTTATTTGGTTATCTGTGTTTTATTTCTGGGTACAACTTCTAAATAATTTAAATTTGATCCGACATCTAAAAATAAAAGTGATATAATAACAAAATTTTGGACAACATTTAATCATTTTCTTAAACGATACCAATCAATAAGTTTTAATTTATTTAAATAAAAAAATTTTACCAAAATAAAATAAGTGACTAGAGTGTTGCCGATTTGGAAGAAAACATTGTTAGTTTTTTTTGGAAGTTGGTGTCATCGACAACCCGAGTACCGGTCAGCAGCATATGGGTGTATGGTAACAACTAGAATCGAGTGGAAAGTGACTGCATCAAATTGGAACAACTCGAAGACATCAATTTGCATTGGGAACAGTATATGTGAGTCACATTTTTTTATATAACCCTATTCATTGTGTACATTGTTGTGGTAAATTTCCTGCAAGTTATTATTTATTAGGTATATGTATTGGTATAGAATTTCAAACAATTACTTGTATAAACACCTGTAAAGGAAACAAAATTTTAAATTATTTTCATATTTTAAATTTAATTGTGGACGTAAACAGTAAATCTCCAAATTATTATTTGACAATTTTGACATTGTTAACTTCACTCAATTACGTTACAACGCATGCGTTGGAAGTAAATTATATTCAGACTCATTCTTATACATTTGTAATAATTTTATAAAGTCTAATTCATATAAATACACACACATCCAGAATAAAATTAATTTTCCAACTAAATACATTGATCCCTATCCCCAAATTGAGATTGAGCTAGTTCGGTGCAAAGTTATTCATTAATCAGATAATTCATTACACACATTTAAATTTAAAATCCAACTAAATATATTATTCCTCAAATTGAATTAAATTAATTTTAGATTATATATATATATATATATATATATATATATATATATATATATATATATATATACAGGGTGTATGTAAAATCACCGACAAACGAAAACAACGATTTTCCGAAAATGCTTCCTAACCGAGATACAGGTTGATTAAAAAATAATTTTTTTAAGATTTTTTTAAGATTTCTCAAAAACTACAAAAGATATTACACTGAGATTTGGTACACCTAAATGTCTAATTAAGTACAAATAACCAGGTGAGTTTGAGTCAACTGGCTCCATCCAGTGGCATAGAATCTGTTAAGTTAATCACTTTGAGTAAAAAACAATAACGCTCGTCCCTGCTTTTCTTGAAGAAATATTTTTTTGTTGAATTCAACATTTAATTCTGCAAATAAAATCATACTTAGTATTTTTTAGATTCGGCACCCGTTTTTGAAATATTTTGCATTAACATAAACGACTACAATATTCAGTAATAACCAAATTAAATAAATCAGAGATTGCTTTGCATTTGACAGTTACGTATCTTATGTTTGCTAAAATAGTTGCATTTACGCGTGTTTTATAATTCATTGTTTGTGTCTAATTACTGTGAAAAAATGAATTATTCCAAACGAGAACTGGTCGATATGCATTTATGTTATGGTAGTACTAATTGCAATGCTCGTGCAGCTGCTCTACTTTATGAACAAAGATTTCCAAATAGAAGACACCCACATCATACTACGTTTAGAACCGTCCATCGTATCTTGTTAGAGTATGGAAGTTTAAAAGGAAAGAAAAATTCCAGACGAAATGCTCGTGTACCAGTTGAAACTGAAGAACAAATTTTATTATGAAAATTCATCAATAAGTACACGCGTGAGTTAGGTTTAGAATTTGGTGTGTCGCATAGCAAGTTTTGGAAAGTTTTACGAGAACAAAATCTACATCCCCTTCACCTACACAAAGTGCATGCATTATTGCCTGCTGACCATCCGCGTCGAATGAATTTTTGGCGAATGGTTTTTAAATAAAAATGCTGGAGATACATAATTTGATAGAAACTTATTGACCACTGATTAGTGTATTTTTTTCCGAAATAGAATAATAAACTTGCACAATTCCCACAAATGGTTAGATGAAAATCAGCATCCAACTGTAGTTACAGCTCACCAACATAGATTTAGCGAAAATATTTGGATAGCTATACTAGACGATCACCTAATCGGACCTATCCGTTTTCCTCAAAGACTTACTGGCGAATTCTATTTAAATTTTTTGAGAGAAGATTTGCCAGAATTGTTTGACGACGTACCCTTAGATGTTAGAATGAACATGTATTTCATGCATGATGGTGCACCACCACATTCTACACGAAACGTCAGAGAATTTTTAAATACATGGTTCCCTGGACGCTGGATTAGACGAGGAAGTGAAGTACCGTGTCCGGCACGATCGCCAGATTTAAACCCATTGGATTTTTTGTCTGTGGTATCTGAAAACTCGTGTCTATTCTGTTCAAATTGATAATCGAGAGCAACTTTGGAATCGCATACAGATGGCATGCGATGAGATTAGGGCTATGCCACAAATTTTTCAGCGTGTTAGGTTTCATTTGCTAAGAAGAATACAAACTTGCATTCAAAAGGAAGGAGGACATTTTGAACAATATGTATAAAAATAGTTATTATTTTGTTTCTGATTCCTTCAATACCTCTTTAATAATGTACCTAATAGTTAACTGCGTTATTTTTTTTGTAAAATAAAACAAATTTTGATTTTTATTGAATAATGTGGTCGTTTATGTTTTAAGCAAAATATTTCAAAAACGGGGTGCCGAATCGAAAAAATACTAAGTATGATTTTATTTGCAGAATTAAACGTTGAATCTATCAACAAAAAAAACCAGGGGCGTGCGTTTTTTTTTGTTACTTAAACTGATTAACTTAAAATATTCTACGCCACTGGATGGAGTCAGTTGACTCAAACTCATCTGATTAATTGTACTTAATTAGACATTTAGGTGTACCAAATCTCACTGTAATATCTTTTGTAGTTTTTGAGGAATCTTAAAAAAACCTTAAAAAAGTATTTTTTAATCAACCTGTATCTCGGTTAGGAAGCATTTTCGGAAAAGCGTTTATGATCATTTTGTCTTATTTTGAATCATAGAATCTCGTTTTCCTTTGTCGGTGATTTTAAAATAAACCCTATATATATATATATATATATATATATATATATATATATATATATATATATATATATACTTGTGAATGTTGTGAGAACTCAACAGAGCAAATTTGCGAAAATGCAGTTTTCTCATTTTCTTGATTTATTAGCATTGTAAATCTAATTACATTCGCTACAACATCTTCCCCTTTGGCTTTTCCCGTAAAATGAGTATTCTCCCCGATTTTAGAATCGAAAGTTTACCAACTCTTAACATTTCACTTTTTTGGAAAAAATTGCAAATTTTTTGGAGGGCTGCATCTTTGTAACGATTGTACGTACAGAGCTGGCGCTGGTCTCATAATTTTAGCAAATGTAATCTACTTTGGAATCGTAAAAGCATGTTTTATGCAAAACGCATAGTTTAGGAGATATGGTGGAAAAACCGAAAAAAATGCGAAAATGACGCGGTTTTTCAAGTGCTACGAAGTTGTCACAGGGCTTTCGAAGCTGCAAACTTGGATGTACACTACTGGTAGTGGTCCTACCAGTATATTAAAAAATCAGAACTAGCCGTTAGTTTGCGACTTTACAGTACCTACCATATGACTGGCCTAAATAGTTTGGTTTTACATATAACCCAATAAAAGTTCACATTTAAAATTGCATTTGACATGAATTACCTACAAATTGTCTAATCATGCATTGCAGTGTGAGTGCGTGTGTGTGTGTGTGTGTGTGTTGTCACATGCGTGTAGTACTCGTATGGAAACGTATAATTTAGTTACATAGACCGATAAAAACAATTTTTATTTAATACCGGATTGTGAGAAATTATTTTTACTTGATATTTAATAAATTTTCGTAGACGTTAATTAGTAGACGGATGCTTTCCAAACATTGTTGGAAATATTTTGGTATAAGTAATATTAGGAATTTTCAAGTGACGTCACAACGTGTGACCTTGCCTGATGTTGGACAACTTGAACACACGTTCTTATGCGATGTAATTGTTTTCTCACAATTTTATCGAAAATCGTAGACAGTATAAATGTTTCTATGCTAATACTTTTAGGTGAGGATTGTATTGATACAATTCACCAGAAAAATGGGAATGAAGTGAACAATTATCCTACATCATATTGAAAAGTTCGTTCGATTTTTAGGTTAGTTATCATCAAACTCGTAAAATTAAAGAATTACATTCAAGGTAAAGCTCTTTTAATTGAACCTTATATCAAAATAGCACCACAAGCAGTTATTACAAAAGTTCAATCATTTTATGATAGTGTTAATAAAACTCACACTGAAAGCCATTTTCTCTGGAAAGAAAACAGAGTGTACATTATTTACCAAACTTCACATGGGTTTTACCGTATTAAAGCAAGTAACTGTATAACATTTCTATTGCAATGTCGTAAAGGCACAAATGTGTGTTGATAACAACTAACCCAAGTATAATATACACTAATAACGTTCACTAATTAACTATGAAATGTCTTAACACTATATAGTAACACCACAATAAGTCAATTATCGCGATTTTATCTGGAGAAAACACTCAAAAAATCACAGCAAAACACGTAGATTCCTATGAAACACTAACATAAGTTGTCCAAGATCATCTGTTAGAGGCGGAGCTTGTGACGTCAGTGTGACCTACTAGAAAATGCCTAATAGCAGATTCTACAGTTGAAAGTGTATCTTACTAATGAACGTTTAATTGAAGAGTAAATTAGAGAAAAAAAAAGAAAATGCCACGTATTTCATTCCCTCCCCCAAGGGGGAGGGCGGGCTACTCGAGCTTTCTGAGCTCCTTCAGCCACAATCATGGATTCCCAGCATACATACATACATTACGTATATATGCATGGTGGTATGAAGGATGTGTGTGGTCAGGATAAGGTCGGAAGGAACGGAGTTAGGGTTCTGAGGGGAAAATACTACCCCAGCATTTGCCTAAGCAGCCGCACATGGTGTGCATGTACGCAGTGACCACGCCGTTACATGTGTATGAGGAAAACCCCCTGAAAAAACCTCATACAAGGTAGACGGTAACGGGAATCGAACCCATTACCTCCCGAATGCTAAGCAGGTCATGTCACTATAATGCTACTAGCTCATTGTAAATTAGCGATACAAATTTCGGACTATATACAGGGTGAGTTTTTTTCATTTTAAGCATTGGCATCTCAGAAACTACAAGAGATAGAGATTCGGTTACATTAGGAAAGAGTTGCAGTTTTATGAATCTAAATAACGGCACTTTCAGTTGTTGGAAAAAGTTCATGGTTTACTAGATATTTCAAAAAAACTAAAATTTTGCATTTTATTTAATTCTAAATAACTCTGTTATTATCGATTTGAGAAGAAAAATGTAGAGGAAAAAATGGTAGTGCCAGAAACTGTCAATTCAAAGAATGCACTAAGCATAAGGTAACACTAATAACTACTGAAACCTGAGTCAAACAAGTTCTCAACAATATTTACAGAAGGTACACAATCAGGTTGTGTCATTATTCTATATGATCGACTATGCAAACAACTGATATCACTATTTCAAACGATAATTATGCAGAACACTTAAAATGTATTAAATTTAGCTAAACATCTATGTGTTTATGCATTCGTACTAAAACAATTTACATCTCTGCATTAATTCTTCATTAAAAATAATTGTTTTCGACTAACAATCTTAAAATAATAAAATTCAATAATGTACTGAATTAATTCCTGTATTGCAAACAAAAAAATTTAAATTAAATACTTAAATAAAAAGTTTACCTCGAGCAGGATTTGAATCTACGACCTGTACTTTGCTAGAGTATCGCGCTAACCATCTGCACCATCGAGATTCGCCCCAATTGATGAAAATCTTCTCTTTATGTATGTAGAACTGATGTACATTCTAAATATAATGAGATTACAATTTATATTAATGGTATGTGAGCCTGCAATATCGCAAGGATTCACACATACTAAAGCAACTTGACTAATACTAATTTATTATAAGTTTTGTTATACACGAATAAGTTCAAAGATAAATATGTAATTAAAAATTATTATTAATTTCTGCGCCATTAACATTCAAGCCCCAATAGATGCAAATTTTGTCTTCATGTATGTAGAACTGATGTAGATTCTAAATACAATGAGATTAAAATCAAGTTACTTATGTCAATTAACTAAATTTGCATCGATTGGGGCTTGAATCTCGATGGTGCAGATGGTTAGCGCGGTACTCTAGCAAAGTAAAGGTCGTAGGTTCAAATCCTACTCCAGGTAAACTTTTTATTTATGTAGTTAATAAAATTGATAATAATTTTTGATTACATATTTATCTTTGAACTTATTCGTTCATAACAAGACTTATAATAAACAAACAAAAAATTCTCTCACGATTTTCACACAACGTGACAAGTTATTATAAATTAACTATAAAGAGTATCAAATGCAGTAGTAGCTCAATTTTGCGCATAAGTAAGGAAATTGTATTAAATAAAAATATTATGACAGTTAAAGTGCTGATTCTGCAAGGACCCAAAATATCAGTACTATAAAAAACGCAAAGTGGCATTCTTTGAACAAGGAAATGTCTAAATAGTAAAATAGTAAATGTTATCACAATGTTTGTATACAGGGTGAGTGTTTTTTTAATTTTAAGCAATGGCATCTGAGAAACTACAAGATGTAGAGATTCGGTTAAATAGACAACATAAATTAACCACACTTTCAGTTGTTGGAAGAAGTTCATGGCTTACTAGATATTTCAAAAAAACTAAAATTTTGCATTTTATTTATTTATAAATAACTCTGTTATCGATTTGAGAAGAAAAAGTGTATAGGAAAAATGGTAGTGTTTTTTATGCTTTATCTACTGACGTCGCCACTTTTTTTCTATTTCTTGTTATTCCAAAGTTATGATATAAACTTTTGTTTTTTTAAATGGAAGGCTGTGCCTTTATTTGATGCGCATTTTTTAAGCTTTGTAGCCATATGACATGATGTATTAAAACATTAAAAATAACAAAGTTGTAACGATTTTATTATTGATTTACAGTTGGCCATGGAAAAAAATGAATTAATTATTATGATTTTTGGCAGTTTTACACCCTTGCCCTAATAAATACAGTTTTTTTTAATTTCAAAATTTATGAGCGAAAAGTGATTTTTTTGCTTGTAGTTTCCGAGATGCCATTGCTTAAAATGAAAAAAACACCCGCTCTGTATACAAAGATTGTGATAACATTTACTATTTTACTACTTAGACATTTCCCTGTTCGAAGAATGCCACTTTGCGTTTTATATTGAGCTGATATTTTGAGTCCTTGTATAATCAGTACGTTAACCATCATAACATTGTTGTTTAATACAATTTCCCTACTTATGCGAATTTTTTTGCTTCTTTGCAATACAGAAATTAATTCAGTACATTGTTGAATTTTATTATTTTAAGATTGTTAGTCGAAAACAACTTTTTTTAATGAAGAAATAATCCGGTGACGTTCTGATATAATTATCGTTTGGAACTCTTAGTGTATATTAATTAAGTTGTTTGCATAAAGTCGATATATATTCATATAAAATAGTGACTTAGCCTGATTGTGTACCTTCTGTAAATATTGTTGAGAACTTATTTGACTCAGCTTTCAGTAGTTATTAGTATTACCTTATGTTTCGTGCATTTTTTGAATTGACAGTTTCTAGATTATTTTTTATTGAGTTTCCATGTAAAATGATGAGTCATTTACCGAATCTAAATACTTTCAGAAGATGGTACAGATGGTTCCTTCCATTTTAGTTCAGTTAAAGTATAGACCTTGAGTGTTGAGGTTTAGATTTTAAAGACTCGAGTTCGAGATTTAAAACAATTAAGATGTAGTCACGAATTATTGTTATCGAGCCTTCGACGTCCCAATGGTGTTGATGGTTAAATACTGAACAGACGTTCCGTCAATTTTGTTATATCGGTTACATCGTCGTTGAAACTTTTCTGGTATTTGTGTCAATTTACAGATCTATATAATCCATATTGTTGCCACGTATGTGAATTTATCGGGATTATTTTATATTATTACTGTGATTTTCAAGAGTAATAGAAAAGTATCACGTACTAATATTTGGTAGAGGTTAAAGTGCCAGATTATTATGCGTTTGGGTATTCACATATAATGTCATTTAGAAGAATGTGCGCATTCAGGATTTTAGTAAATTTATGTTGTGCGACGCTTTATAATAAGGTGTCAGCTGATAGTGATGGAGTTTGGACCAAAACTATAAAAATTGCGGAAATGGCGATAGGACTCTGGGTAACGTTATTTTCTTACTGTCATAACTTGCACTGTACATTAATATGCTTTTTAATTTTAATCAATGTTGCAGTAGAAATTCTGATGTCATTGTAGTTCTAACGTTTTGATATTTAAAAAGATTTTCTTGTAGCAGTAAAGTCAGTTGTTAGATTTGACCGAATTTGAGCGAAACGTGTATAAGTGTTACGTCATTGAAGTAGACAGATAAGGCAGTAAAGAACAGGTCAGGTAGCCTATAGAAAATATTGATTTAAAATTAAAATTGAATGCTAAATCGGTCAGTGAGGGTCGATCCGGACTGATAAACGCGCGTAATCGCATAATCAACTTACAATAAATTTATTACCACTTTGAATAAAGAATTTGGGATATACGTACTGTTGTAGCTCTTTCTAAATGAGAATAAAACAAATAAATAATAAAGCAGGAGATACTCTTAAAACACTATTCAAAGCTAATAAACAGGTATCTCGAACGAAACAGTAATGTCGAATACTGAGGGAGAATAGACGGACGGAGACAAAAGAAAGAGACAGGTGGCAGAAGAGAATAGGAAAGGGAGGTATGATTTTATGAAGAGTAAAAAGTAAATAGATCACCTATAAAAACACTAACAAATTCAAAACAAACTAAGGAAGATGCACAAAAAAAAGAGGAAAAACTTGATAAAAGTTTAGATATGCTACGACAGCTTACGGCAAATGTGAACCAAATTAAGTTAGAACAGATCAAAAATAATTAGTTGATAAGGGAATTGAAGGAATAAAACGATAAACTGCGGAATGAGAATGTCAGTATAAAAACAATACGAGATAATAAAAAATAGATAGGGTATGCAAGCGCAAGATTAGAGCAATGTGAAAGGGAGAAGAGGCGAAATAATATAGTAATACAGGGACTAACTACAAATGATGAGGGGACGACAAAAGATATAGAAAAATTTATTACTGAAAAATTAGAAATACACCGAAGGATTAAATCAGCGCACAAAATAGGACCCAAAAGGTGTTTAGTGAGTCTGGAAAGTTTCGAAGGCAAAATGGAAATTATGAAGCACAAATCAAAGCTACAAAATTTTGAAGAAGGGAAGGTATTTATAAATAATGATCTAACTATACAAGAGCGGGAAATTGTAGAGAAAATCAGAAAGAAAGTGGAAGAGGAAATACAAAAAGGAAAAGAATGGAAGTGGAATAAAGAAAAGGGGTCGCTAGATGAGGTGAAAAGCGAGGAAGGGACAAGGGTGGGGGTTCAAAAAACTAAGAACGAACTCAGAAGGTAGAAGCAGAAGGGAGAATTGGGAATGAAAAAGGACATGCGTATAGAGAAAACAGTGAAAATGGAGAAAAACAAATAAAAAAAAACATCCGAATGAATGATATGCTCATAGGACGAAATAAATTGGATATAATTGCAGTAAAAGAAACAAAGCAACCGGGGACAGGTATAATGCAAGTAGAAAATAAGAATAAAGAAAAAAATAACAAAAAATAGAAATAACAAAAGCCCAGGGGAAAGTAATATAACGATAGAAATTATGAAAGCAGGAGGAGAGCAACTACATAGAAAATCAGTGAATTGATAAAACAAATCTGAGTAAAAGGTAAAATGCCAAATGAATGGGAAAATGCCCTTATATGCCCGTTATACAAAAAAGGAGAACCAATGTTATGTAATAATTACAGGGGAATAGCATTACTGGATGGCTGTTATAAAATTCTAGGACAAATAATTAGGAAAAGGTTAAATATGTATACGGAAGGAATATTAGGAGAATACCAATCAGGGTTTAGAAATAATAGAAGTACAATAGATCTAATACACGTGATTTGTATCGACTTTGGACAGGCAGTATAATCACAGGAAAGGCTTACAAAGGAATACAGCAACTAGAAAAACGAAAGAAGTTGATTAGACTGACAAGAATGACACAAAAACACAAAAAACAAGATTCTATGAAACGGAGAAGAATCACAGGCTTTTGGGACAAGGAAAGGTGTGAGACAAGGAGACCCCCTGTCAACTATCCATTTTAATATGATGCCAGAGATAATAATGAGAAATACGGGTATAAAAACGGAGGGAACAATTTTTAATAATGAATACCAATGCATAGCCTATGCGGTTTACCTAACAGTCATAGCAAGAACAAAGAAAGAATTAATGAGAGTCGTGAAGCAAATAGCGCAAGAAGCAGTAAAATATGGATTAGAGGTAAATCAGGAAAAAAACAAAATATATGGTAATGGGGCAGACACGGAAACAGGAAGAGGAAGAAGGAAGCTTGAAAATGAGACTAGGGAATAAAGAATATAAATTTGGAAAAGTTTGTATATTTAAGAGTAAGCAAGAATTTCAAAGGGAAACTGCAAATATGGAAGTTTGATCAACCTCCTGAAATCAAAGAATGTTTCAAGAAAGGCAAAAGAGAGGATCTACCTACAGTCACAAGACCAACGGCGACCTATGCCTGTGAAACTTGGGTTTTGAATAATGAGGGGAAAGGTTGAAGAGGTGGGAAAGAAGGACGTTACGAGCTATATATGGAGGAATAAACACAGAGGAAAGATGAAGGAGAAGAACTAATAGTGAAATAGAAAAACTATACGAGAGTCCGGATATTACACAAGCATTAAAGCACAACGAATAGGCTGGTTGGGACACCTAGAAAGATTGGACAGAGGAAGACTACCAAAATTAATACTACAGAGAAGACCAATAGGAAAGAAAAGGAAGGGCAGGCTCAGACCCTAAAGAAATGAAAGGTAACAATTGGAAGGAAAGCGCAAGAAACAGAGGAGAATGGAAAAATAGTTCGAGAAGTACTTAGAAGAAGAAAATAAGTTTTTAAAATAGACTAAATAAATGTGAAGTCTGATTTAGAAATATTACTATAAGTGTAACATGATGTAATAATTAAAATGTATGCCCTAGGTCTTCATGGCCTGTTGAGCACTTGAAATAAATAATAAAGTCAGTTGTTGGATTTGACCAAATTTTGTTATTTGTATATATTTGTATTGGTGTTGCTTACGCAAGAAGAAGTAATTGATATTATTTCTCTTTGACATTCGCTACTGCTATTTTTTTAGGTGTTAGGTTTTGTTTTTGACAAATTACTTTTGTTACGCCCCGCTATCTGGAGAATGTTTCATTCATTGTACTTGGCCTTTATAAATATTTTCATGCTCCTCTTTTAATCAAACATAGCTATTTGTAGTGTAACTTTGGGATTTTATTTACCTTCACCAAATTAAAAGCACTTTGAGTTTATTTCGACAAATTTTAATGTTACCGTGTAAACATAAGTGGTGTAAATAGGTGTAATATATTTAATAAAAAAATGAATGTAAGTAATAATGAAATAATAAAATAAGTTCTCCAAGGTACACAAATCTGCTATGTTATTTTCACTGAACATAAATAATAAAAAATTGTAATATAACACCAATAAAATGATCTCGGGCACCAAGTTATTTTTTTTGTTATCTCGGAACAACTAAACCGAGTTAATTAACAATAAAATTTATCAAAATGTAAAAAATAACAATATACAATTATGTTTATTGACAGAAGATGAGAGATGATTAAATAAAATATTTCTTAAAACTAATTGTAAAAACCTTAAAATACTAAAATAATCATTAAACATTTATACCTGTATAATATATACAAAATCTTCTTGAGGATTCCTGGTATATTAAAAATGTTGCAGAAATGTAAACCAAGATGACGTAATCCTTGTGTAATTGCGCAATATTCGCTATAACAATGCTTTTGTTAGCGGTCACACCCAAACTGGAATTTTATCTCTCAAAAATTTCTTCTTTAAATTGAATAATCCGTTTAATGTATTCTTTGAAATTTTCCAATAAAATTTGCAATCATAAAATGCAAGCGTACGCAACAGTAAAATTAGAGGCATACTTAGAATGCAATTAAAGTGTAAATTGCAATAAAAGCAAAATAAAAGAAACAGTAAAAACTGAACTACAATAAAAGTGCCTGAAAAGAGAAAATGTTTTAATTTGTAGTATAACAAGTCAAAAGATATCTTACCATAAAATTTATGGCACTTTCACATAAAATTTTGGTAAAAAAACCACCACAACGGTTCCTGGTGCAAGGTGCATCAGGAAGTAAGCAAAATGGATGCTTAGAAAGTAGATGAAGAGGTCGTGCGCCAAAGGAATTTGCGCAAGGAATTACGTCACGATGACTTATTGCGTAAACGTATTTGAGCAGGAGAAAATTTAAAGTGGGAATATAAATCTTTACGAAAGTATGCACTATGAAGATATGCAAATTAAGTTGCCTACCTCATACCTACGTTTCAATAATTAAAATTTTTCTTATATTTACAACTAAATGAATGAAAGACCTTAAATTAAGGTATATTTAATACAACACAAAAAAGGGTTGTTACAACCGAAGTTAAAACCATCATCATTCAGAAACGTAAAGTAAGTTTTGTTGATTTGCTTTAATGAATATTAAGTAATGTTTAATGAAATTGTAGGAAATTTTAAATATTCGATCGCGCTTGGTTTATTCGGGTTGTGACGAGTATTCATTTTAAATTGAACAATTAATTCTAGTTATCATTTTTTCTGTTAATTGATTAAATAATATTACGTTAAAGTTTATATCCAAGATGTATAAAGGATTTTGAGTATATTTTCGCAATTTTTGCAGATTTTAAAAGAAGTTTACTTAAATATGAGCTTCGCGTGCTTGTTTTTGAAGTAGAATTTCAGGTAAAGGTGAGTGTTTTCTTCTCGAGTGAACATTATGGTTTCCTGGTAGGTCATTATTTTAAGATCTAGTTCATGACGTTTTTCCCGATATACATCTATTTAACAGGGCGCGCCTTAGTGACATATGTTTACTGACTTTGACTTTGTTGACTTGTGTCGAGCGGCCTTTTGGATAAATGTGTAAGAACTGCGCCCATACCACTGTTGGTAACATGAACTTTACGATTACTGTCTGACATTTTATGAATGTCATTCCCGTAACAAATTTAGAAGTTTAAATAACAAACCGTGTTTTCATCCTGCTTAATATTAATATTAAACAATCTTCCGACTGCTCAAAGTATTATTTTTGGGCCTCTGTTTTAGGTGTATGGTGTTGATTGTTTTTGTTTCGGCTGATTGGACGTATAATTCCAGCGGCGCTTAAATGCCAACCTTTATTGTATTTCTTTCTTCTTTTCTTCTGGCGGGAACCATCTTCATATGCCCCAAATATAGTAATAGCGTTTCCGTTATTTTGACCAGTACAATTAAGTCTGTATGTAATGTGTGTTTACTTAATTGTTTTGGTTGCATTTGCACTGTTACTTTTGCTTTTTCGGATGTTCGTTGTTTCCTAGGCATGCAACCATGACATTGATTTTGTGTCTGAGTGATTTTAATTCTTCAGTTTGCTCCGTAATAAATGAGGCTTGTGACACTGGTTCAATTAACACCGTTAATAACTGATATTTTGTAAACCGATCTCTCACTCTCACGATTGTTCTTAATACTTCGTGATCTTTAGCTTCTTCTTTGATGCAGTAGCTGCATGAGACGCTGATGCTTGATCGATTAGTGCAATAGAGTATGATGTGGATACTTGAAAATTGCACAATTCACTGTTGAATATAACACTATTGGTTATAGTTGTGCTTCATTCACTCAAAACACAGTATTTTGCCTGTAATCACTTTACTCTTAATTCGTCAAACTTTGAGCGCCTGTCCAACTTCAAGTGGACCAAGGGCCACTATAAATAAAAATACGGTTGCGAGGGTCGCATCTTAAAATATCTTCGTTTCCAGCATAATCAATAATTTTTAATAATAGACATAACGAAACGTGTGTGTTTAATTATTATTTATTAAAAAAAATACAAAAATCGTATATAAAAAAGTTAATGGGAAGTTTGGGGGTGTTGGTTTTCATTAACCAAGGAGGGAAAACGCCACGCATTTCATTCCCTCCTCAAGGGAGAGGGCGGCCTACTTGAGCTTTCCAAGCTCCTTCAGCCACAATCATGGATTCCCAGCAAAAATTTATGTATAGGTGGGATTAAAGATGGGTGTGATCAGGATCTGAAGGAACGGAATTAGGTTTCTGAGGGGAAAACTAGTACCCCAGCATTCACCTAAATAGCCGCACATGGTGTGCGTGTACGCAGTGACCATACCGCTACATGTATAAAACCCCCTGGAAAAACCTCATTCAGGGTAGACGGTAATGGGAACCGAACCCATTCCTCCCCAATGTCAAGTATGCCGTATTACCACAACTCTACTACCTCGGTGTTAATCAATGTGGCAATATCAACACTAATATTTGTTGTTGATAATCGAGCAACCGGGTAAGTGACTTATCCGATAGGGAACGCTTGTATTTTGATTTTATAAATTTCATGTTGGAAAAGCTGCCGTCACAAAGATACGTGCTTCCCATCACTGAACCCATTACAACACCCAAGTTTGGCAAGCTGGGGTAACGTTCTCTCGGAAGTAACTTAAAAAAGTCCAGTTGCACTTCGGTTCTTCCCTGGTAAAAGGTATCTGACTGCAAATCACACAATTCCAGTTGAAGGTCTTATCTGCTTACACTCTCAATAGCAACTGTAAGTGGCTGAGTAAAAAGAGTAAAGTCTCCGTCGATTTTTTTTAAAGTCACTAAACCGGTTTTCGAATTCTTCTTCAATTGTGTCCATACATTTTACATAACTTACATATGAAATTTTTTCGAAGTTCTTCACTTCCTCAAAGTGCTCTTTGCACCTTGGAAAAAATGTTATTTTAACAACCACTTTCATAACATTCATTTGACCCAAGGACTTTAAACATAAGGTTTATTGGTGAATAATGCAATGTATCACAGGGCTGTTGATATTACTTTGTTTTAAGAGTCCTGCAAATCCAGTGTCAGTTCCCATCAGTGACAACACAGAAACATTTATCAAATCCCCATAGCCAGACACAACCCAATTTACAGCACCAAATATATCCGTACCCTTGGTTGTACCATGGAGAGGGATAAGATCAATCTTCTCTTCTGCTGCACTGAAATCCTCTTGAATAGTTCGAACAAAAATTACAAATTGGCTGAGGTCAGATAGGTTAGTGCTTTCGTCCAATCAGAGTGACAAATATATTTACATTTTTCATTTGAATCACGCAATTTTTTGAATACGTATTGATTGATATGGTCTACACGTCAAGCAATCGTTTGATGCGACACTGATACTGTTTCAAATTTTTCAGCAATTTTTGTTTCATTGAATTCTATTGCGATTTTGATTGACGATTCTAAATGAGCACTCTATCAGTAAAACGATTTTTTGTTTTGACAATTTCCAGCATCTACAGCAATACTGTATTTATTATCAGTGCCAGTCTTTTTAAAATAATCTGTTTGTTGTTTGTAGCGCTCCCCGGGTACCCTATCTTGAACAGCGTAGTTTGAACTTAATTGCAATAATGCAAATTCAAGAACAAAGCAATCGCTAAGCTCTTGACTTGACTGACAATAATGTTACTATTACTCAAATTAATTGCCTGCCTTAGCTTTGACTTTCCTGGCAATAATTAGAACATTGGAATTCATTTACAGGTCTGATACTTATCTACTCGCAAACCTCAAATTAATGAAAAAAAATGAGACTACTGAAATAAAAATCAACGAGCTTTGCACAGCGGTGGTTCAGCCCGTTAATGTACTATTGTGGGAAAGAATCACTAGTAAAACCCACTTTGTTCATAAGTAGTTGCACATGTACATTATTAAATCAAATAACACAAAAAAAAACAATGAAAGGGTTAAATATATAACAAAACACCATTAAATCAGATTAAAGTGCGTACAAAATTATAACATTAAGAGAAAATGAATAAAAAGCAGTTTAGTTACACAGAAACACAATAATAAAAAAACTCATGTAGTCACATGCACAATTGGGTAATAAATAATCAAAATAAAAAATCATAATAAAATCGTAATACCAAACATGTGGCCCTTTAAAAGCAATCATGCCGGTCTTTAAGTAAATAAGTACATAAAACAATAAAGCAAATTACGGTACATATAAAATACAACAGTAAAATTGCACAGGTGATAATAAGGTAAAGGCAAAGACAAAAAAAACAGGCAAGGAATTTACACGTACCCAATTGATTAGTGACCACTAAAGCACAAAATACATAAGTCAACTTACAATAAATCACATACAAAGAGAAACCAGCTCACAAGCAAATAATTCTACCTATCAATTGACACAAAAACTCATTAAAACAAAGCCTTACAATGGTAAGTTATTAATAGATCACAACATCGTCACCATATATAAATTTGAGGGAGTTCGAAAAATACAGTGCTCCTTTCTCAGTTAGTGGAGTTGATTGGCCTATTTCCACAGTTTTTGCTTTTTGAGCGCGACGTTTCGGAAGCGGACTGTGCTTCCGTCATCAGGCTTAGTCCTGAGAAGGACTGTTTTCGCATGAGTCGAATTCATTTGTTATATCTAATTTTTCTCAAGCCTTGACTACTCTCAGATTCGAACTTGGTACCTTTCACTTACTAGTCTGACACCTTTACCGCTGAGCCACTGAGTAATCCAATATATATTTTTTAGAACTTATATATATTAAACTTTTTTCGTGGTTGCGCAGAAGTTTATTGCGCATGTTGCGCCGTAACCTCTTGCGCAGGTGTATTGCGCTTAAGCTCTTCGCGCATTATTGGAATCCATATGGGTTTCATTTCTACACTAGCTTGGCTTATTGGATTTTCTGCTAATTGCGATGAATGTGGCTTCTTTGAGTTGACAAAATACGAAGGATAGGCAGCAAATACAAGATACGCACTGCCTTCAAATCGACCAGAACGCTCAGGGAATACTACAAAACCAAACCATACAATGAAGATCAGAATTCCAAGAACTGTGTATACAACCTACCATGCGAATGCGGCAGAGCATACATAGGAGAGCAGTAGACCACTCAAAGTGAGAACTCAGGAACACAAGAACAACGTCCGCAAGGGCGAAACTGAAAGATCAAGAATCGCTGAACATGTCTGGAACGAAGACCACCGCATCCAATGGGATAACATACAGATAGTGGCAAAGGACGAGAATACAACTCGTCGGAAACTCAAAGAAGCCACATTCATCGCACTAGCAGAAAATCCAATAAGCCAAGCTAGTGTAGAAATGAAACCCATATGGATTCCAATAATGCGCGAAGAGCTTAAGCGCAATACACCTGCGCAAGAGGTTACGGCGCAACATGCGCAATAAACTTCTGCGCAACCACGAAAAATAGTTTAATATATATATAAGTTCTAACAAATATATATTGGATTACTCAGTGGCTCAGCGGTAAAGGTGTCAGACTAGTAAGTGAAAGGTACCAAGTTCGAATCTGAGAGTAGTCAAGTGTGAAAAATTAGATATAACAAATGAATTCGACTCAAGTGCGAAAACAGTCCTTCTCAGGACTAAGCCTGATGACGGAAGCAGAGTCCGCTTCAAACGTCGCGCTCAAAAGCATAAACTGTGGAAATAGCGATCAACTCCACTAATAGGAAAGCCCGTGATAACAACAATACCCACTGGCAACATCAAAACTCCGATACACAGCCGAAAATATCACTAATCGCAAAGAGAGCTGGAAGCGTTAGTCAAAGAACGAATCAAACATCACCGTTTCAGAAAGTACCAGCTCGAACCCAATCCAACGAGATTAGAGAAACCATTCGAAATCGATGAAGACAAGACTTTGATAGGATAAATACGGCTACCAGAAGTAAATATTCGAAGACCAAGGCAATTCCAAGGAAATTCAGCAGAATAAACTCGAAAAGCTAATGAAGGAAGAAAGAACCAACTAACATCAATCGAAAAACACTGTCATAAACATCTCTAAACGACAGTTGAACGAAAAGAAATGAAGGTTCTGGACAAAGGCTTGAACTATGCGATAACACCGAGGTATATTCCGAAAGTAGATTTAATAACCGCAGTAGAAGGACAGCTATGAAATTAGATCCTGAAGAAGCCGAAGAATACAGAAGTAAGGTTAGATCAGTCCTGGATTCATCTAGGCGAACTAAACCTAACCTCTCTAACCTAGAAAGGAGAGCGGTCATTTCCTTAAGAATGACCCAACGATCAAAAGTTCTCCCGGCAGACAAAGGAAACGCGACTGTGGTAATGGATATGGACACTTACAACAGTAAGGTCTAAGAACTACTAGACGGGGCGAGTACAAACAAATACCAAAGACCCCACACCATCAATCGAAAGACGAATATACCTGACGCTGGCAAACATAAGGGGAGTTCTCAGATTACCAGAGAACTAGACTTACCCCACACTACAGCAAACCTCCGCATCTGTACGGCCTACCAAAGATCCACAAGGAAGGAATTCCTCTGAGACCAATTGTGAGCTCGAGAAATTCACCTTGTCACCCATTAGCACACTATCTGCTAGGTATCATCACACCCTTATCGGGAAAAACCGAATCTATGGTCAAGAATACGCAGCACTTCGTGGAAACCATCAGAAACTTCCAACCAAACCACGAAGAAATACTGGTAAGCTTCGACATTGTGAGTCTATTCACAAATGTGCCTACCGATAAGGCACTAACTATCATAAGGGACAAGCTGGAAAAGGATGAAACGTTAGACGAACGCACGCAACTCTCGGTAAACACAATAATGGAACTTCTGACAATATGCATTAGAACTACATATTTCCAGGTAGAAGACAAATTCTACCAACAAGAGTTTGGGATGGCTATGGGTTCCCACTATCACCCATAGTGAGCAATATATATATGGAAGACTTTGAAGACCAAGCGATATCCGAATTCACAGAGAAACCAAGGATATGGCTTAGATACGTGGACGATACCTTCGTAGTTTGGCAACACGGCAAGCATAAGCTAGATGAATTCCTAGATCATCTAAATAGCCGCGCACCCACCATCAAATTCACAATGGAATTGAGTCGGAACAAAAACTGCCATTCCTGGATGTACTTGTACACAGGAATGACAACACTTTCACGACAAGTGTATACAGGAAACCTACCCACACGGGAGGTACCTACACTACAACTCAATCACCACAAAAACGTGAAGTTAGGCGTAGCAAAATGCTTGTACGATAGAGCAAAAACAATATGCTCAAAACAAGAGGACCTGAACAGAGAAAAGAAAATATCGCTAGAACACTCAAAGAAAATGGCTACCCGATCTAACACCTAACCTTAACAGGAAAGGGTAACCGAAAAGAAGAACCTAAATATACAGCGATAATACCATATATACAAGGTACCTCAGACAAAATACGAAGGATAGGCAGCAAATACAAGATACGCACTGCCTTCAAATCGACCAGAACGCTCAGGGGAATACTAACCAAAACCAAACCATACAATGAAGATCAGAATTCCAAGAACTGTGTATACAACCTACCATGCGAATGCGGCGGAGCATACATAGGAGAGGCAGTAGACCACTCAAAGTGAGAACTCAGGAACACAAGAACAACGTCCGCAAGGGCGAAACAGAAAGATCAAGAATCGCTGAACATGTCTGGAACGAAGACCACCGCATCCAATGGGATAACATACAGATAGTGGCAAAGGACGAGAATACAACTCGTCGGAAACTCAAAGAAGCCACATTCATCGCACTAGCAGAAAATCCAATAAGCCAAGCTAGTGTAGAAATGAAACCCATATGGATTCCAATAATGCGCGAAGAGCTTAAGCGCAATACACCTGCGCAAGAGGTTACGGCGCAACATGCGCAATAAACTTCTGCGCAACCACGAAAAATAGTTTAATATATATATAAGTTCTAACAAATATATATTGGATTACTCAGTGGCTCAGCGGTAAAGGTGTCAGACTAGTAAGTGAAAGGTACCAAGTTCGAATCTGAGAGTCAAGTGCTTGAGAAAATTAGATATAACAAATGAATTCGACTCAAGTGCGAAAACAGTCCTTCTCAGGACTAAGCCTGATGACGAAGCAGAGTCCGCTTCCGAAACGTCGCGCTCAAAAGCATAAACTGTGGAAATAGGCCGATCAACTCCACTAATAGGAAACCCAGTTACAAAACACTTATAATACAGAACTCCTTTCTCAGGTTACATTCATCTATATAACAATAAATAAAATTGGTTTAACGGTCTAGCCCCTAGAGTGCGTACTCACTGGCAATTGCTTTTTACAATCAATAACCAGTGGTATAATGTACCCATTCACCAGTCCTCCTCTACACAAATATAAATACAAACAACAACCAACAATGCTAATTCACACCAATACCATAAAACCTAGCCTACTTTTAGACATTTAACGTGAATATTGCAATTTAGGTCTTTGAAATTAGGATAGTCTACCATTTTACCAACAAATTCCGATCGTAGCAGCGTCTTTGACGTATATTATTAAGAGTAAATGTGCATTTTGAAACAATTTTTCAGATTCTTTGCATCTTACTGAGACCCACGACCTTCTTCAGTCTGTTAAAAAACGACGAAGGCAATTTAGTTTAGGTATTGGCGATTACATATGTGCGTGTGAGTGGTAGTGTGAGAATAAGTGCTAGTGTGGTGAGTGTGTGCGTGTGCATGTCCATGCGCATGTGTATGCGTATCTAAGCGCGTAAATGGGTGTGTTTGAGTGTACGTGTTCATGAAAGTGTGTGTATCAGCGATGAATATTTTGGACGTTATATCTGGAAAACCTGAAAAGTGATTTTATAGGTTAAATGTTTTCGACATATTGCCAGAAATGGGTGAAAAATGAAAAGCGTGGCCCAAAACAGAACGCTGCAGGAGTGATGAATAGGAGAAACATAACAGTATGAGACAATTGTAAAATGAGAAAATGCTGGCAAGAACACTTCGGAAAGCTAGTAGTGAGGAAAATAGGACTGAAACGTTTAATAAGGAGAATGTAGAAGGAATAGTGAATGAAGCTGAGGATGATATTGGGTTAAATGAGATAACGGTAGGAAGGATGAAAAACGATAAAGGACGAGGCGTGGATGAAATCAATAGTTAAACGCTAAAATATGGAGATTCAAAGTTTATTCGAAGATTGTGTGAATTACTCAATGTATGGCTTAATTGTGGCAAAGTGCCAAGTGATTGGAAGAGCACGATCATTGCACAACTGTATAAGGGTAAGGGGAATAGGAGTGAGTGATTGCAAAGCTACAGAGGAATAAGTGTGCTCAGTGTACCTAGTAAAGTATTTGGAAGAGTACTGATTGATAGAGTAAGTGAAACTATCCAAACTAAGGTTTGGGATGTGCAGGGATGCTTGATGCCAGGTAGAGGATGTGTTGATCAGATGGTTGCTTTCCAGCAGGTCATTAAAAAGTGTTTAGGTGTAAAAAGAAAAGTGTATTGTGCGTTTGTAGATCTGGAGAAAGCATATGACCGAGTAAATAAGGAGAAGCTGTGGGAAATATTAAATAAATATGGCGTAAATAAATGTTTAACAAATGGAATAAGGGCAGTACATAATCATAGCCGGACATATCTTAGGGCGAGAGGAGGTGTGAGTCAATACTATAGTATTAAACAAGGAGTGCGACAAGGCTGTATGAATCACAATAATTCTTCATGGATAAATGTGTTAGGCCAGCATGTACCGATACAAATGGTGTAATGGTTGGCGACGTAAATGTATGCAATCTGGTGCATGCAGATAACACAGTCTTATTAATCGAGAACATGGATGAGCTGCAGACAACTCAAAAGGAAGTTTGATATAGACCGTGAGAGCATGGACCTAAACGTAAACGTTAACGAAGCACAGATTGTAGTGTTCAGTCGGGAAAGTGAAGAGTAGAGTAGAGCATTTACTTTGGATGATGAAATTGTGGATGAGTTGGTATATCTGGGTAGAATGTTTATTGCAGATGGTACAATGAATGACGAGATTGTGCGATGGGTCAGTTCTTGTAGGAAAGTGATTGGAAGTATATAGAAGTATAGAATGAAAAACCAAAACATGAGAGTAGCTGCGTAACGAGCAATCTATAATGCGTGTTTGTCGCGTTAGTACTGCATAAAAGTGAGACATGGGTATGTCAAAAAAGCACGAAGCGCATGCGGAAAAACGGAAAGGGATAAGATGAAGAATGAGTGCATAATGAAGTACTGTGGAGGAGAAACGACGATACACTACATTGGTGTGGTCAAATCGAAAGAACAAAACATTAACACAGGAAATTTATGTAGGTGAAGTTACAGGTAAGGCTGGTAGACCGCGTTAAACTTGGATGAATGCAGTAGAGTGTATGATAAAGAGAAAAGAAGATAAGGAGTTTTAAGAATAAAAGGGCGTGCCAGAAACAATGCATGAATCTTGCGGAAGATAGAGAGGTATACAGGGATAGGAAAGCATGGAGAAATAAAAAATAAAATAATAAAAGAGGCAAAGATTGCTTTGTCCACTTCGCAAGAGAATGGCGTAACTGGTCATTTTATGATATATTAGAGTGGATGTTATTTTCTTTCGACCACGATAACTCAAAAAATTGAAAACGGCAGTGTCCAAGCTTAACGTCAGTGTTTAGGACTTAAATGTCTACAACCTAACCTACTTTTGGAGAATTATCGTAAACATTACGAATTTTGTTCTTGATATTGCGTTAGTTGACCCGTTACTAAAAAAATCTTATCGTAGTAGAGCATGTGACATAATACTAAGAATCAATTTTTCAGATTCTTTACATCTTACCAACACCCACAGCCTTCTCAAGCAAGTCGGTCGGTCACCTGCTTATTTTAATAAACCTAAGCGATGATTGTGCAAATTTACCAAGTACCTGTGTGTGTGTGTGTGTGTGATAGTATATATATATATATATATATATATATATATTGTGTGTGTGAATTAAGGAATGTGTATGTGTGTGTGTGTGTGTGTGTGTGGGTGTGTGTTGTTGTTGTGTCGTGTGTTGTGTGTGTGTTGTGTGTGTCGTGTGTGTGTGTGTTGTGTGTGTGTGTGTGTGTGTGTGTGTGTTGTGTGTGTTGTGTGTTGGTGTAGTGTGTGTGTGGTGTAAGTGTAGTGTGTGTGTTGTTTGTTGTGTGTAGTGTTGTGTAGTGTGTGTGTGTGTGTTTGTGTGTGTGTGTGTGTTTGTGTGTGTATTTGTTTGTGGCGTGTGTGCTGTGCGTCGTGTTTGGTAGTGTCGTCGTGTGTGTTGAGTGTCGTAGTGTTGTGCGTGTGTGGTGTTGCGCCGTTGCTAGTCGTGTGCGCGTGTGCGTGTGCGGTGCTGGTGCGCGTGTGCGTTGTGCGTGTGCCGTGGCTTGTAGCGTCGTGTGCTGTGCTTGTTGTGATGTGCGTGTTCGTGTTCGTGCGTGTGTGTGTGTGTGGTGGTGTGTGGTGTGCGTGCGTGCGTGTGTGTTGTCGTGGTGCGTGCGTGCCTGCGTGCGTGCATGCGTGCGTGCGTGTGTATGTTTATGAGTGTGTGTGACGTATGTTTGGGTGACTATGTTTGTATATGTAAGTGGGAGTGTTAGTGTAGGTGAGGTGAGTGAGTGTGTGCCTGTGCAGGTGCATGCACGTGTGTGTGCACATGCGAGTGCGTAAGTAGGTGTTTTGTGTGAATGTACGTGTTTATCAATGATGAATATTTTGGACACAATATTTCGAAAACTTGAAAAGCATAAATGTAATACTTTATCGACCACGATAGCTCATAGAATTCGATTCAATTCAAGCTTAACATTAGCGTTTCGGACCTAAATGTCTAAAACCTGGTCTACTTTTTCTAAAAAAATTCGATCGCAATAGCGCTTGTGACATATTAAAAATAAGCGTGAATTTTGAGTTAATTATTCTGATTCTTTATGCCTTATCAAAACCCACGGTGTTCTTCGGTGTGTCTGTCGGCCACCTGCTTATTTTAATAAGTCTACGCGACGATAGTACGCATATAGCGAGTAACTGTGTGCGCGTGTTTGGGTTTGTATGTGTCAGTGTGAGTGGTAATGTGAGAGTAAGTGTGAGTGTGGTGAGTGTATGAATGCATGTGCGTGTGCGTGTGTGTGTAAATGTGTATGTGGGATTGTTTGTGCGTATATGTTTGAGAGAATATGTGTATCAGTGATGAATATTTTGGACGCAATATCTCGAAACCTGGAAAAACGATTTTATAGCGTAAATGTTATTTTCTTTCAGCCACGATAACTTAAAAAATTGGAAAACGATTGCGTTTAAGCTTAATATTAGTGCTTAACACTTATAGACTAGTCGTTTTTGATAATGGTAGCATTCGAAAGATTAGTTGTAAGAAAACTTAAAATGGTTATCCTTTTGTCGACAATAACTCAAGCGTTAGGTAAGCGATTATATTTAAATGTAATATATTTGTTTACTATATAGTAGGTCATAAAGCCCGTCTTTTACCTTCTCCCTATGATTTTCTCAACCACATTTGGACGAAACTTGGGGTTCTTGTACTGGGTTCCCCATAATCGACTATCTATTTTGATATTGAAATAAATTCTATATGAGATAAGTCAGTACGTTTTTCTTTATATCATTATCTTCTACGGCCTTTGAGATTTTAACTAACATGTTATTAATTGAGTGTCTGTCACAAAACTAAGATAAAATTGATTTTCGTAAAACGACATTTTTCCAATAAATTAGTTAATTGTCACATAATTTAACGTTTAGTTTTAATCTTCCTAGATTATCCAGCTCAACAACGAGTTTTTTGCGTAGAAACTTACAAAACAAGTAACTTGATAGAAGAAGTAAGACGTGAATTCCGTCGTCAATTTAACAACAACAATAGGGGTCATGCTCCAAACCGTAAGACTGTTATGTCATGGATTCACCAGTGGCGTGTAAATGGTTATGTGCAAAATTTTAAAAAACCCGGACGTCGAAGAACGATTTGTACTCCTGAAACTATTGAACGAGTTAGAACTGCGATCACGAGAAGTCCCACATGGCCTGCTAATGGGCAATCCCTTATTTTGGGAATGTCAAAAGCGAACCTACATCAAATTCTTCACAAGGACTTAAAATTTCATCCGTACAAATACCAAATGGTGCAACATCTTCGTTATCAAGGTAAACAAGGCAGATTAAGTTTTTGCCAAGAATTTTTAAATTTACATCGAGGATACATCCACAATCTTTTAATGACTGACGAGGCAAATTTTTATTTGAACGGCATGGTTAATAAACAGAATTTTAGGTATTGGTCAAACGAAAATCCTCAAGGAATCATCACAAACAATCTCCATAATCCAAAAGTTATTGTTTGGTGTGCGTTAGGATCATTCGGTATTATCGGTCCATATTTTTTTGAAGATGGAAACAACCGTCCTCTATCAGTGACGTCCGAGCGTTACGTAAATATGATAGAGACTTTTTTTATTTTTAGGAAGAAAGAGATTACTAAATAATGCGTTATTATTACAGCAAGATGGAGCAACAGTACATACCGCTAGAAACTCTATGAGAGTTCTGCGAGAAGTGTTTAATGAGTGACTCATTTCACGATTTCGGGGTCCCCGGACTTGCAACTCGTCCAGAAAACATCCAAGAGCTCAAAGTCCGAATTTCTTAGAAAGTCCGGCGAATAGATCAGTAGATTGAAGTTGGTGACGGTCACTTAGAAGACGTAATTTGTACAAGTTAGGACAAGTCATATGTTACAGTAAATCCCAAAGAGTAGATTGTAAGTCAGTGTAATAAAACGTTTGTTAGATTAAGTTTTAGAAATTTTTTTGATCTATTAAAATGGGTAGTCTATTATGGGGAATCCAGTATAAGAACAAGTTATTTTTTTACATATGAATGACACTTCTAAATGTCAATGTTATTCTGCGATGGGAATCATATGACCCACCCCTTGTTAGAAAGGACTATTCATTTTTAAGCCAATCTTAAAATTTTAAAATAGTCGAATGAGTGGTTTTTCACAAACTATAGTAAATTGTGCAGCAGTTGATAATTTTTCTTTATTCAAAATAACTTAAAGGTTGGAGAAGCAATTGCACTCTAGTTTGACATACATGTCTGAAACCTTATCATTTAGACTTCAGTAATCCTAGGTGGTGGATGAGGCAGTGGTGCAGGTGCGCCACCGGGTAAGTCATAAGAAGAGCAAATTTTAAAAATTGATTGCATTCCAGTTTTTCATAAGTATTTGATTAAACCGACTCATATAATGGAATAGCAGGCTAATTAAATTTTTTTATTTTTTGTTTGGGCCAATATTAAAAATAATCAGCGTTGACGAATACTGAAATAGGAAGTAAGATATAACTTATCCTGTAGAACCCTTAAGTTCTATAAGTATACTTTTACACCCATGGCTACAAATTTTAGCTACTTAACAGTATGGGTAATAACTAGAAGATTTTATGCCTTATGCTCAGTCGTAGATTAAAGTGGGCCAGGTTCATAAATATGATCGCTTTAAAATCGGGGTTACTTTGCTTCTTCCTTAAACCAATAGTTAAATAATCGGACGCCAACTTGTTTTTAAATATGGAATAAACAAGTAAACCATTACACAATGAAGTTAAAAGAAAATTTCTACAATAACAAATTTTATTACACAACCTATATTTAATTATATACGGAAGTACTTTAATGCTAATGTTAGTAACGTTTTATTCTAATGAATACTTAATATTATGAGTAACTAATGGACTCAGAATACCTTATTCTTGGTCACACTGTAGATAACGAAATGGCTGCATGCTGGGCCAACGTTTTGGCAATTGTTGCGTAATATCACCTCAGGGTTTAAATAAATCTGGATTAGCATGCTTTATAATTTCCAAATGAATAAATTTGCAGAATTTATTAGAATGCCACTTCCCATTAACGCAGGTGATTATCTCACTCTTGATTAATCGTACTAATACCGTAAATTGGATTAACGGTAAAATAATTAGTTGCGTTAAAGTAAAAATAAAAAAAATAAAAGGTAGAAGTAAAAGTAAAAGTGCCTGAAATGCAAACGTCTCAAACATTGTAAAATAACTTTAAATAACTCACCATACAAATTATATGGCACTTTTAAAAAAATATTTAACACAAAAACGATGCTCCCAAAAGTTGTTTACGCATGAACATGTCTGAAACTGAATGTGCAAACGATCTGCGTGGAAGGCTTCACATTAAAAAAGTAAATTATGTTTTATGCAGCTATTGTATGCAGCACACATGGCACGAAATGCACGTTAGTTGCCTACAGAAAGGTGAATTATTAATAACACGTTCGAAGCTTGTTACACTCCACTGTTGTTAAGGGTACCGCTTGTGATTGGAATCTGTTATTTATTAATTCCAAATCATTGTCACTGCGAATAATAAACATTTTTGTTAGTCTCCAATTCGGCACTTTTGCACAAATACAAAGACAAACTTGCGCATTTTTAAAGATTTTTTTGTAGTTCATATGCGTTCAATTAGGATTATTATTATTATTAATGCAAAATGTGAAACAGAGTTAATTGGTGCTCAAACACGTTCCATAAACGCGTTACTTTTGGAATGAATTATTATTCCAACAGCATTAAATATGCAAGTTACATTAGTTCAATAAAGAGGAATTTTCAAACTAAAGCAAAATTTCAAATGTGCACAAATAACCTAATTACTGTTATTCACATAAAGTTCTGAAAAAAACTTTAACTTCTACTTTCGTATTAGTTTTATTCACGTTACTCTGGTTGCTATTGGTAACGGTACATATTGAATACGTGTGAAACGTGCTGGATGTGTTTGCGTCTATAGAGATGTCGACAGATATTTCCTAGAACAAATAGGACCGAATACAGCTTTCTATTTGCAATTCTACTTTACTATTTTTAAGTAAACGAAATTCTAGATTAAAAAGTCACATTCTAATTTTTATTTCATTTAGGAAATGGGAAATAAAAAATTTGTTTTTAGATAGATAGGTGTTGCTGTTATTCACTAACTCTTTTCGTATTAATCTCAACGTCAATGTCAAAAAAGTTATTTTCCGCTTTTATTTCATACATCAGAAATTCTTATATAGAGACAAACTTTATTCCTGAAGGGCAAAGAAAATCGTAAAGCAGCAGTCTAAATATTTATTACCTTCTCATTTTTTCTGTATCTTAGCCTACTACGAGTTAAGTTAATTAACTCGAGTTATGAAAAAATACCATAGCTAACCACAATACATTTTAATGTATGACAAATCAATACCGTACCTTTCTAATAACATACAATTTTAAAAAGATTATACAGAAACTCGGAATAATGTCAAAACAGGTGCGTAGAAGTATATCAAACAAATTTGCTGGATTGAGTGCGGTTGTTATCTTTTATAAACCGCTGTTACAAATTTAAATAACAATAACACTCAGTGTTGCTTAAAACTACTGAATAATCAACTAATATATTTACAAAAAATTACCACAAGCTCTTAACAGGCAAGGGCTTGATCCTTTTTGTGTCACATACCGCCGATTTTACAAATTCTAAAAATATCTGGTGGGGAACAATTCCAATCTACAAAATTGAAGAATTTGAATTATATTTATTTATACTTGTATGTAAAATTAAATTTTCTTTAAAAAGTATATCTACACATTTTCTGATAAAATTAATCATTATTTAGATCAAGGTTGTCATTATTATTATTATTATTTCTTTTTTTTTCGTGAGGAGGTGAAATCCTTTAAGGACACCACCGAAAAAAGCCGGTGGTAGTATGAGAGTCTCCTATAATTTGGTATACCCACTAAAACCCCTCCTCGGTGCATCAGCTACTGAGGTTATTAGCACCAATACGGGTACAGGTGTACATTGCACTATTTTTCAGTCTACTTTATCATACTTTTTTATAAATACCTGTTTCTTTCAAAAAGTTATCATGTTGATTACAGCATTTAATTCCACCAAATTGTCCCTTAAATTTATTTGCAGTTGATGTTGCTGTGCGATACAGTCAGCACAACATCACATATCGCACATATCCATCTTTGCCCTTTAGGAGGTGCTGGTGGGTTAGTGCTGTGTGACCTAGACGCAATCGGTGTAGTTTAATGTGTTCTTTTCTAGGTAAATCAATACTTAGTAGAGGTGTTCGTACATTCGGCTTTATACCTGACGTGTTGCCAGTTTACTAGTATTTTTTGTTTTAGATGAAGTTTGACAAGAGGGTGTTGATGCTGGGGTGCTGGTGCTCCATCCGTCCACGCAGGTAAGTTTGGCAAAGTAACAGGTGGTACTGGCGGCATAGATTCACATCCTATAACTGATAAGTATTCCTGACAGCGTACTCCAGCTGGTCGTGTGATCGTTATATACGATTGTTTGGATGACAAGGCTGCGATTTTATAAATGTCATGTAATTCGCCATCAGTATATATCGCCGGATTTCGAGCGGTGGTATAAGCTTCGCAATAAAGGGGACACTTATTTCGCTTTATATTACGAAACTTGTATGTAAAATTAAATTTTCTTTAAAAAGTACATCTACACATTTTCTGATAAAATGAATCATTATTTAGATATTGAAAAAATTTCAATTAACACTTAAATTCTACCTTAGGAATTTTTTACCGCAAAATTATGCGTCGTATCATAAAATCGCACATAACGTACTCTATATAATTAAGCTTTACACCGCATGGCCCAAATTTGTGGCTTTCTTCGATAATTCCCTTATTAGGAATTTTAAAAAAAGTTAATAGGTAACTGCCATATCGAATAAAATTATTTACAACTTCTAGGGGCGCCTCTTTAGTAGGTTGGAGCGAAAAAAAATCTTTTTTTCACTTTTCTGAAACTAAACTAGCTTGGGTACGCAAAAGTTGTGACTTAGTATACTGATTATCACCTAAAAATTTCAGGTCCCTAACGCTATTTCTTGAGGTGCCACAAGTGTCCTGAATTTTTGAAATCTGAAAGTATGATTTTATTTTAGCGTGTCAAGCGCCTGAAATAATTATCTATTGTTTCAGATAAATAATCTTCATCAGCAATGACTGCAAAAACACCTTTAACTTTTACTCGTGGAAGAAACACTCGATGTTCACTATATGGAATTGGTTCACCATTCACGTTCTGCCGACTTACGAGGACATTTTGCAACAGTATTTGTTCACAGAAAACGAATTGAATTTTAGTGGTCAATTGAAGGAGCCCACATTTGCAGAAGTTGCCAAAATAAACGTACCACAGGTCGAGGAAATTTGGAAGAAAGCTTCATTGCCTACATTATCAAAAGAAAGAATTGTGGAAAGGATCCGAGAATACCACAAAAAATGTCGGGAACTACTAAAACCCTATAAACAGAGAGCTAATGTTGCAAGCTACATAAAAAAGGTCGAAGAGTTTAAGAAATAGTCAAAGGGTTTATTCGATATCGCAACCTGCAAGTGCATCTCTTTTGAAAAGTGTACATGTGAAAAATTGAAGAAAATACCTGTCTTAGAGAGAAAGTTTTTGCTAGATCATCGAAGTGCTAGAAAAATGATGATAGGAAACGTTGACAGCAATACCACGAAACAAATGGAGAAAAGAGAGAAAAGGAAATTGCGAGAAGCGGTATCGTCTAATATTGTAAAATCTGTCAAGCTACAAAAAGGTGCTAATGATTCCGAAATTGGAACTTCCTTGGAAGTGTGCCTTAGTTTGTCATCAACTCCTTCTGAGCCTTCACTAGAACCTCCTATTTCGATTATATCTGGATAAATGCGTAAATCTCTACCAAATTTAGCACGGGAGTGCGATAGATGGGGTATCTCTGATCGTGGAGCAGCTGCGGTGTCCTCAGCATTACTTCAGGACCTTGGAGTTGTGACCAAAAATGACATTTTATCAGTTATAGATCGCAGTAAAGTGAGACGAGAGAGGCAGAAGCTTAGACAGCTAAATCAATCGAACAATGAAAAAGATCTCAAGCTCAAATCAATATATTTTGATGGCCGAAAAGATTTAACAAGAAAAACAATTTTAAAAGATGGCGTTTATCACCCCATAAACTCCTCTGAAGAACATATGGTTTTGGTGCAGGAGCCGATATCTGAATATTTAGGACATGTAACTCCTTTATCGGGGACATCTTCCAACATATCTACGGCCATTACAAATTTTTTTATCCTTGAAGAGGTACAAAATTGAAGAGCTAGTTACCATTGGATGCGAAGGAACTAATGTAAATACCGCAAATGAAAATGGCGTAATGCGTAAATTAGAAGTTCATTACAAAAAACCACTTCATTAGTTTGTGTGCCTCTTACACACAAATGAGCTTCCTCTTCGGCATCTCTTAGTGGCCTCGGATGGTGCGACGCATGGTTCAAATTCATTTTATGGTCCAATAGGTAGAGCATTAAAGAACTGCATGCAGCCAGTTGTAAAATACATGGCAAAATGAAATCCATTTGGATGACAAGGCTGCGATTTTATAAATGCGTAATTCGCCATCAGTATATATCGCCGGATTTCGAGCGGTGGTATAGCAGCTTCGCAATAAAGGCTTTGGACCGGGCTTGTTAGATAGGCACCAAGAGAGTACCTGATTTCAGCGTTGTGTATCCGATTCAAAGTCGTCAGTAAGATTTTTCGGGCCGACGAGTATGCTATGCACCCGTAATCAATCACCGATCGAACCATCGCTTGGTAAACCCTTAAGAATACTTTCGGTTCTGCACCCCACCTAGTGTCCGCGAGAACCTTTATTAAGTTTAACTTCTTGTCATGTCTCGGTTTTACGTCTCTTATGTGTGGCGTCCGTGATTGTTTGGTATCGATTATGACACCAAGGAATCTAGTAGATTCTTGCACACACGCTATCGGTTCATCATTTAGGTACAAGAGATGGTCAAAGTGTGGTTCCTTAAGGCGGCATAGGTGTAGACATTTCGTTTTCTCTTTTGAGAACTGGAACCTGACGGATTCGCCATTTGCTACAATGGATAATTGTTACTTGTAGCGTTCGCGTTATTTCTCCTACAGTCTTCCCAGTGTACATAATTGCCAGATTGTCAACGTAGAGGCATTTAGTTATGGTATCGTCGACGCTTGATGCTATGGCGTTTATTGCCAGTGCAAATAGGGTACAACTCAGGGTTGAGCCCTGAGGTACACCATTCTCAAGTACTTTTGACCTCGACAGATCTTTATCTACATGTACTCGAAAACTCCTTCCGCTCAAGAAGAAACGGATAAGCTGCGGGAGCTTCCCCCTGAGACCGCATTGGTAAAGTTTTTGCAGAATAGCGCGGTGCCACGTCATATCGTAGGCCCCCTTAATATCAAAGTGTACAATCACCATATGTTCCCTTTTATGAAAGACATTTTGAGCGGCGTTCTCCATCACCAAAAGATTTATTATTATTATTATTATTATTCTTATTATTATTATTATTATTATTATTATTATTACCACTATTATTATTTTTTATAATTATAAGGCGTCGACAACTAAGGACATTGGCCTCTACTATACTTACTAGGTCCTATCGAACAACTCTGCAGCTTTTCAGAATATGATAACATTTTTAATATGCTCCGACTGTTAGAGTAAGTCTTCTGTCTCCCCACCAAGTTATACAAAATCCTCAGATGCTGCAGTCCCGGACATATACGCAATATGTGTTCAATAGATATTCGATCACTACAACTCTGGCATGCCGGAGGAGGTTCACTGAGTAACAAGTGGACGTGCGTTGGTTGTATGTGTCCTATTCTCAGGCGCTGGATTTTAATCCGTTCCGTTCGAGACAGTTGCGTAGGCGGTCTCCAGAGCTTCGTATAACCAATCGCCTCATTCAAAGCTGCCTTTAGGTCTACATGTCTCCTCTGGAACATCCACTTGTCCTCCTCTCGTAGCAGATTTTTCCGCCTTATCGGCCATTTCATAGATTCTTATACCTAGGTCGTCAGGTACCCATACTAACGTTACACCTTTCCCAGTTTCCAGCACGTTCTTATGTAAGGCCTGTACTCTCTGGACCAGTTGATCGCGGCCCCTCATACTTCTTACGGCACTCAAACTGTCATTAACGATGACGAAATGTGTCCCGGTGAAGTAGCACAAAAGGGCTTGTCATAGGGCACACATTTCGGCATCCATTATTGAGCACATACTGGAAATTCACGTCTTATGCCGTCAATGCATATAGCATATCCGACTCTGTTCGCGATCCGTCCGTATAAATCACCATTGAGTTACGGTGTTCGCCCATAATAGATTTCATAAGATCTCACCCCGGCCGGTCTCGTAATCGAGGGCCTATCGGTAAACCCACGACAACCTCCCCAGAAAACCCGATAACACGAGGTCCGAGGGCCGCATGCGGCCCGTGACGACATTTTTTACGGCCCGTGAAGTGGGGTTCGAAAATATTTAAATATATCTAAAAATGCCAACATCAACGATGAAAAAAATAAAATAAGTAAGTATATAGGCATTATGAAGACACTTGAGGTTATTGCTGCAACCACGGACTATAAACTATGCAATAATGTTCAATTGGTGATTATTGGCAACACTGTGCGGATATACCAACCGACAGTCAATTGTGTTAACAGAACAAGTAAAGAAAGAAATGTAACTGGATGCTAAAATCTAAGGCCGGTCAATTATTAATGCTATTATTATTAGTTATTAGATTTGCGTTGAACACAGCTCGCGAAATTTATTATGTCTACGTGTTTTATTTTCTTATAAATTGGAGTCATTTTACTCTGGTGCGTGAAGTTTTCCCATAAAAGAAAAATTGCAGATGAGCGCCGAACTTATAACAACCGCTGGGAGGCAGACAATTTAACTACAAACAATAACTGCAAATTTCAGTGCATTATTTGTATGCAGGTAGTCTCAATTCCCAAAGAGTATAATATGAAGCGGCACTACACAACATTTTATGAGAAACATTTTCAACCATACACAGGGGAGGCAAATGCGATTAATTGTTGGACAATGAGCTTCCTCTTCGGCATCTCTTAGTGGCCCGGATGGTGCGACGCATGGTTCAAATTCATTTTATGGTCCAATAGGTAGAGCATTAAAGAACTGCATGCAGCCAGTTGTAAAATACATGGCAATCGAATGAAATCCATTACCAGCAGTTGATTTGGCGGAATTAAGTAACGATCAGAGTTATCTGTATAGAATAGTCTTGGCTGTAACGTCTGGTGAGTGTTCCCAGCATTTATCCAATCTTCAGCCGGGCCCTATTTCTCATTCACGTTGGCTAACAACTGCTAGTAGAATACTGCGTTTATATATTTCATCTCAAAAACCCTCTGAGAACCTGACAACTTTTGCTACCTATACCGTCAAAGTTTACGCACCAGTTTGGTTCGCGATCAAAACCAAGAGTGGATGTTGGAATGGAACACGACATTTGTGGCAAGTTATTTATTTGAGCAGATATCTGCCACGAAGTTTAAGAAAAGTAATCGATCCAGTTATTCAAAGGAACGCATACTTTGAACATCCGGAGAGTCTATTGCTGGCTATGCTAACTGACGATAAAGCAACCATCACAGCTCTAGCTCTACGTCGAATTTTGAAAACTAGGAACTAGAGACAAGACCACCTGGGTATTAGAAGATTCAAAGTTCCAGAAATCAATTTTGAAGCCGGCGAGTACTATGAAATGATAAGTTATGCCAGTTATTCAAACAGTGAGCCTCCCTTAACAAGATCAACCAGCGTAGAAGAACTTAAAGGTTATCTTGATACAAACGAACATATAATAACATTTCCAAATTACCCCTGTCACACACAGTCTGTTGAGCGATGTGTTCCTTTGGTCACAGAAGCTGCAGCAACAGTAGGCGATTGCAGAGAGACGGATATATTAAATCAAGACTGAAGTCCAGATCTTTGATGCCCCAATTTGAAAAAAAAATCTGATCATAAATTAGACTAAGAATGTGTTTTTCCTATTCCATAATACTTTCCTTAACTATTTGGATTATCTTGTCATAATCCATTCTTTTGAAAACTGAAACTTTTGTTTTTTCTCTATTTTTTTTATTTTCCTTAGTTGTATGGTGGCAGCACTAGATATTTAATTTATACCCTACATTTTCTTTGAGTTCACTTTCATATTTAAAATAACCACCCAAGATAAGAAAAATAAATGTTATCAATGTAATAAAAAAAATTTAAAGTATACCGTTTTTTCTCGTTTTTTCGCAAATTTAGATGCTTTGTGGCACCTGAAGATGTCAGTAAATTTTCAAATTATTTTTGTGGCAAACTAATCTCATATCATACCAACTTTTGCACACCCAAGCTTTTTGATATCTCAAAAAAAAAATTTTCACTCCACTCTACCCTTTAGGGGCCCTATAGGAACGTACTTCGTTTATTTAAATCTAGATTCCCCGTTAAAAATTAAAGGGCCTATGTACACCATTTATGACGTCTTCGAACGATAGTTCCAGAGTTAATCGCAATGTTTAAAAATTTTGAGCGTTGCAGAGGTTTACTAAAATATTAATAATTAATTAACGCTACACTACAGGATGTTTTTTCTTTCGGCGTCCTGTTACCGAATAATTGCGCAATATTGCAAACTAATTTAATTCTGGTTTTAATTACGTTTAACTATAAAAAATAGCAGTCGAAATTGTCAATTGAAAATTGAGGAAAACTTTTTTTAAATGGGATGGTATATTTTTTATGACTTGTTTACAACCAGAAAAAAATTCACTTTAAAATCATATATGCATTCCCTATACCTAAAGTTATATTTTAGGAGATATTTGACATTTATTGAGAATTAGCAGAATTTCTATAAAGAAACTTATCAATTACTCTATGGAAACAATTGTTTTGGATCGAGAGCTGTCAATAACTTCCAGCTTTCAGTAATTATTAGTGGTAAAGTGGAAAAAAAAACTGATTATTAGCCTCAAGATTGTATGCCGCTAAATATTCTACACGAAGAAAGCCTGATCCTAAAGCGTTTAAGAAATTGAAGGAACGATTTGAAAACACAGGTGCGATAAATAAGAGAAAATATGGAGTAAGAAACGCCACTTTAGTAATCGAAAATCAACAGACAGTAATGACAAGTCTAGTCGAAAATCCAAATGTAAGTCAACGAGATTTAAGCAAGACTCATGAATTAACCAGGACAACGGTTCAACGTACCACCAAGAACAATAAATTTCACGCGTATCATATAGAACTACATCAAGAGTTAAGTGCTCAAGATTTTGAAAAATGTTCTACATTTTCTATAAATTTTTTACAATACTTACAAGAAAACCATGATTTCATGTCCCCCATTTTATTTTCCGACGAAGAACGGATTTGTGAACCATCATTATTTTCGCTACTACGACATCGCGAATCCGTATGTCACTAGACCCTTGGACCACCAACATAGATGGTCACTAAATGTCTGGTGTGGTGTATTGGGCAATCTAATTATGGGGCCTTATTTTTGCGAAGGACACCTTACGTCCGAACGATATTTAAATTTAAATTCCGCTGTTATTTATACTTAATCGTGAGTTATGGTTCCAGCATGATGGGGCGCCAGCACATTATAGGCAAAATGTTCGAATCTATGGACGAACAATTTCTAAATCAGTGGATTGGGCGTGGTGGCGCTGTGGAATGGCCACCGAGATCTCCAGATCTCACCGTTCTGGATTTTTTCTTATGGGGCTATATTACAGAAGTTGTCTACAGGACACCATCCACAACAGTAGATGACCTGAAAGGTAGGATCCGTGCCACCGTGGAAACTGTTCGTTAAGAAATCTTGAAGCGAACAAGAAGATCTTTTATTAGAAGGCTTCAAATGTATGGACGAAAACGGTGGAATTCTTGAACATTTACTGTAGTTTATTTTTTACTTATTTAGGTTACCTTATTTATTATTTATTTATTTAGTTATTTATTTATTGTAATATCTTCGACCAATTAGTCCTATGAACTCACCTCTTGATGCAATTGTACATAATGTAAAATTCGTTTTTTTAATGTTTTGCTGAACTACATTAGCTAAGCTTGTCATTACTCTCACTTCATTTTAAATTTTTATACCTAGATTAATATTTTTGCCGGCATATAATCTTGAGGTTATTAAATAAATTATTTTTATTCCTATCTCCTTATGCAATAATAAAGCATAACTTACTAATTTATTTTAGAATAAATTATTTACTATGTAGAACAGTAACAAAATCAACTTAAAAACTGTCAAATATTAACCTTAGGTATAGGGAATGCACATACCATTTTAAAGAGAATTTTTTCCTGGTTCTAAGCAAATCTTAGAAAATATACCATACCACTTAAAAAACAGAGTTTTCCTCAATTTTCAATTCACATATTTGACAGCTATTTTTTATAGTTAAACGTAGTTAAAACCGGAATTAAATTAGTTTGAAATGTAGCGCAATTATTCGGTCACAGGATGCCGAAAGAAAAAACATCCTGTAGTGTAGCGTTAATAAAATATTAATATTTTAGAAACCTCTGCAACGCTCAAAATTTTTAAACAATTGCGATTAACTCTGAACTATCCCTCGTAGGCGTGTACAAAGCCCGGAGAATCATTAAAAAAAAAGCAAGTACGGTCCTGCAGGGACTCTAAAGGGGCACCCCTAAAAGTTGTAAATAATTTTACCTGATGCAGTTACTGATTAACTTTTTCTAAAATTCCTAATAATCGAAGAAATTTGGGCCACGCAGTATACTGGTATTCTTATATCCTTGAAATATACAGCTGTTTCAGAAATGTTTGAAAACAATAAAAACAGTTCCTAATAAACCCCCTCTGCGTCGCTGAATTTCTTCCAAAATCTAATTAGCTCCAGGAGAAATAAAAACAAGCTTAAAAACAAAAAAAAATTCAAGTACGTCCGTGTTTTTATTCTGGAGTTATCGTGTATATTAACGTACATCCACACATACACACGCGCGCACGTACGCATCGCTGTAAAATGAGTTAATAATTCGATTTAGCGATAATGAGAAAGTCGACTGAATTCATAACAGTGCGTAGGTTAAGTACTCAGGGTGTTTCAAATAAGATTCTGCTAATTTCTATGGTAAATAGAATACTAAAAATAACGCTAGTTTGTTTAGTAGACATGTGTCCGAAAATGACTCCTTAAGAAGATACGGCCCAGTAAAGGTGGCCCCAAAAATCCTTTTTTTAGTACCTCTGCAACGGTTTAAAATACCTAAATTAAATTAAACCACAAATACCTTTGATTAGGTCGTAAAAGATAGTGTTGACGAATTTTTAATATTTGGTATAGGAGCGTCGCCAAAGGGGGGAGTGCCACTTATTTTGCCGCCAAACTTTTTTTATTGGGATATTTTAAATTTTTTGGAGAAGACTAGTATTTTTTAAACAATTTGCCACAAAAGATACTCTTGTCAAAAGTAAAAATACTACTGACTTTGGAGTTATTTGAGGTTTTAGCAAGTAATGCGAATCGAATTAATAAATTATTTTAAAATGAAACAATAATTTTTATGCGCAAGAACGAACTACCTTAGGGAATAATGATTGTTTCAGAAACAACTATGAAGTAAAATATTGTAAATATTTAGAACTTAAAAAAGGCTTTGATTGATATTAACACAGAACAAAGGAAACAATGAAAAAAATAAACAAAGAATAACACAAAACAAAAAGAAAAAAAAATTGAATAAGTAGGTACGAGTTTTTACATATAGTCTAAGCCTACTTAATTCAAGTAAATCAAATTAACCCAATATTTCTTTCATTTTATTATTTTAGGTAAAACACGTTAAAACCTCAAATAACTTCAAAACCAGTAATTTTTTGACTTTCAACAAGAGTACCTTTTTTGTGGCGAATTGTTTAAAAAATATTACTTTCCAAAAATAAAAATATCCCATAAAAATGTTTGCAAAATGAGCGCATTTAGCGACGCTCTTGTACAAAATATTAAAAATTTGTCAACCCTGCCTTTTAACACCTAATCGAAGGTATGTGTGATCTAAATTTCATTTAGGTATCTTAAACCGTTTCAGAGATAATAAAAAAAAAGGATTTTTGAGGCCACCTTTATAGGGCCGTATCTTTTTAAGGACGCATTTTCGAACACATGTTTATTAACCAAACTAACGTTATTTTTTAATATTCTATTTACCTGAGAAATTAGCGGAACGTTTTTTGAAACACCCAGTATATCCGAATGCTAAAAGTTAATTGACCTTAACTTTTTTACCACCCGGTATATTGACGTTCCGCTTGAATTAGTTTGTTCTCTTTTCATCTAAGCAAAAAGGTATACTTGGACGATGCCTGTCAGATCAACCGTTTTTGAGATCTTGGTTGATGAACAGTTGAATTTAATTCCGTACAATCCTTAGCTAATTGGAATTAAAAATCAAAGTAACGTATGTTTGCATTTTTATTTTAACTTTTAATTTAGGAACGAAAATGAAGAAATAAATAATAAAACTAAAAAAATAAATGTTACAAAAGGTGTTCCACATGATGACCATTTGTTTCGATACAAAATCTCACTCGTTTTGATAATGAGCAGCGAATCCGTGAACATATTCCCACATTGTTTCTGAAGGTATCGCAGGCATCTTGGATTCTGTTCCAAAGTTGTTCCCTTGTTTCAATTGGTGCTGCGTATACTAGGGATTTTAAGTATCCCCAAATACAATAATCACAAGGATTGAGATCAAAAGACCTGGGAGGCCAGGCAACTGGACCACCTCTTCCAATCCATTGACCACCAAACGTATTGTTGAGATATTGTTGAACTTTGACGCCAAAATGGGCGGGACAACTATCGTGCGTATACCAAAGATTTTGACGAATATTTAACGGCACCTCATCCAATAAACCAGGTAAGGTACTTTTGGATTTTGGATTTTTTGGGTTTCGTAACCAATGAGACAATTCTAGTCGTGCAGGAAGGTCACGTTCCAAAATAGCCTAAAGTTTTTGTAAATGGAGAGGATATAAGTTTTCCTTGTGGATGGTATTCCAGACAGATGATTTTGATATGTTGCATTGCTGAGAGCCTTCTTACACTAGTCTCCAGATTATCTTCGACAGCCATTAAAATTGCATCATCATTAGCTACCGTTACGGTGGCCGGTCTTCCTGTTTGGTTGTTTTTTGGAGCTACACATCCAGTTTCTTGAAGTCGTTGATAAACCGCTGCAAATGTCGATTGTTTCGGGTGGATTCGGTTAGGAAATTTTTCAGCGTATCTTCGCTGTGCTGCTCTGGCATTACACTGCATTTCACCATAGACTAAAAGCATATCGGCATATTCTTCATTACTAAATGCAACCATTTTTAGAAATGAAACAGGTTTTAAATTACCATAAAGTTATTATGTTAATTTGAAATTTGGGGCCCTGTATCAACAAGAGTAACAACAAATGTCATAAATACATTTGTGTATCTAAGTAACAACTTGTCATTTTGTTTTAGTCAAAGCCTGCTAAAATGGCAAGAGATTCAATAGCTGGTTAAATAAATTAAACTGTTCATCAACCAATATCTCGAAAACGGTTGATCTGAGAGGCATCGACCAAGTATATCATTTTTGCTTAGAACTAAAAAGGGAACAAACTAATTCAAACGGAACGTCATTATACCGGGTGGTAAAAAGTTAAGGTCAATTAACTTTTAGAATACCACTGTAGATGGCGCCCTCTGCAGGCAGCATCAAAATCAATAAAATATTTAAGTTTCTCAACCACAAAAACCCCCGTGCTCCAAAGTTCAGGACCATATTCAAATTTGTTCGCAAAATATCGCTATAAAACCGAGGAAAATAAAATTTTTTCACACCCTGTAGGTCCTAAACGAAGCGTTTCTGGACCTGGGTTTATATGAACTTTTTTTCTTATTTTTGGGTCTAGAATCATTACGCAAAGTTTGTCCGTAGAGTTTCTGCACACCCTGTATGTACAAGGTGAGTCATTAGTGCGCCATCGGAAGATCCTGGCTTTATTATTAATAATTAAAAAAATGTTATAGCGCCGATCTGTATCAGACTTAGATGTGCATCGAGTAAAAATAGTTTCACCCCTATAGGGTGTTCCATAATTGCAGGACCGGACTCAGCTTTGCTTTGTTAAATAGAACCCTATATTTATTTAATTTTATTATTATTTGTCTTGTTGAATGCTAAAAAACGGTACTTCGTTTTTAAACTTATCTTGTGGCGTGGCCAAGTTAGAGCAGTTTTTCTTTTAAAAAGTGAAATTTATACCGTTACTTAATTTGTTCTGAAGACTTTAATATTAACAGTAGAACTGTAAGGTTTGGCAGACGGGTAAACAAGACCTTCATACTTCCTGATTATACTATACTGGGTGTTTACAAAATATGGTCAATTTTTGCAAATTAGAAATGACCATAACTTTTGTTTTTTAAATGGAACACCCTACATTTTATCATGTCATCGTGTTCTGTTTTTAATTCTCTTACTTTTTTATTAAGCATGTAATATACCTAACGTTACGCGTTCTCGAAATATTTAAGATTTGTTGCAAAATTAATGACAATTGTGACAAACTGGACGGTCTATACAAATGTAATAAAGCAAACAAAAGAATTTGTGTTTGAAAAATCATAAATTATTGAGAAAATTATAATAAGTTGTAACTAAATCAAATGCTCGATGTGTCCACCATTTTCTTGCAAACAGGTGCGAATCTCCTCAAAAAAGAACTTTAAACATTTCGCAGCATATTTTGGTTAACCATTTGAAATGCATTCCGTATTCCAATTTTCATATCTTCTTTGGTGGTAGGAGAGTCTTGGTATACTAAGCTTTTAATGTAACCCCACAGGAAAAAATCTAATTTTGTCAGATCAAGTGCGCGAGCTGATGATCCTACTGGCCTCCTCTCCCAATCCATTTATTGGGAAACGTTCTGTCTAGATGTTCTCTAACAATGCGACTATAGTGGGGAGGCACACCATCCTGCTGAAACCACATCATTTGACGTATGTCTAACGGCAATTCTTCAAGGAGCGGAGGTAACTCATTTTGAACAAATTCAAGGTAGGTTTGACCATTAATGTTTCTTTCAAAAAAGTAAGGTCCAATTATATGGTTCCCTACTATCCCGCCCCACACATAGCGATGCTGATGATCTATTCTTCTAATAGCGTGGGGATTTGTATTGTCATAATAATGGAAATTATGCCAGTTCACAAAACCATTTTTGTGAAAGGGTGCTTCGTCGGTCATCAAAATGTGTTTAAAGAAATCATTGTCCTGTCCTAATCGTTCCAGTGCCCACTGGGAGAATTTCAAGCGTCTTTGAAAATCATTTGCATTCAGCGCTTGGACTAGTTGAAAATGGTATGGATGAAATTTATTTTTTCGAATAATCTTGGAAACACTAGTTTGACTAATACCTAAACCAGCACTGAGGTTTCTTGTGCTAACGTTTGTATTTTCCACTAGACTGGTTAGTACCACAAATACGTTTTCTTCGTTTATAACCCTTTTTTTTCGTTCTTTTCTTTCGTATTGTACATGTCCTGTTCTTTCAAATCTTTCTTTGAGTTTTTCAAATATCCTGTCGCCCAGGAAATCGTTGTTGATAAATTCTGGAAGCAAGAAATTAATTTCTTTCACCTTCGTCCAAAGCGTATGTCAATACATTCATCTTGTGAAAATTTCATTTTTCACACTAAATTGAGGAATGAGTGAATGACGTTTAAGCCAAACGTCAGGAATTATAAACTGCAGGCCTACTGGATGCCCTTTTTACACTTATTGCCATATTATAAAATTATGATTTTAAAAACTCGAATAAGAAGTAAACCTTTGTCCATTAGTGTTTATTAGACCATATTGTCAACAAGACATTTACGATTTGTAAATATTCAAAGCAAAAGTCATGATTATTTTATTAATTTTGCAACAAATCTTAAATATTTCGAGAACGCGTAACGTTAGGTATATTACATGCTTAATAAAAAAGTAAGAGAATTAAAACGAACACGATGACATGATAAAATACAGGGTGTTCCATTTAAAAACAAAAGTTATGGTCATTTCAAATTTTCAAAATTGACCATATTTTGTAAACACCCAGTATAGTATAATCAGGAAGTATGAGGTCAAAAGATAGAGCAAGGTCTTGTTTACCGGTCTGCCAAACCTTCAGTTCTACTGTTAATATTAAAGTCTTCAGAACAATTTAAGTAAAGGTATAAATTTTCACTTTTTAAAGAAAAATGCTCTAACTTGGCAACGCCACAAAATAAATTTAAAACGAAGTACCGTTTGTTAGCATTCAACAAGACAAATAATAATAAAATTAAATAAATATAGGGTTCCATTTAACAAAACAAAGCTGAGTCCGGTCCTGCAATTATGGAACACCCTATAGGATAAACTATTTTATTCGATACACATCTAAGTCTGATATAGATCGGCGCTATAACATTTTTTATTTTTAAAATAATTTTTTTTTTTTTTTTTTTTTTTTTTTTTTTTTTTTTTTTTTTTTTTTTTTTTTTTTTTTTTTTTTTTTTTTTTTTTTTTTTTTTTTTTTTTTTTTTTTTTTTTTTTTTTTTTTTTTTTTTTTTTTTTTTTTTTTTTTTTTTTTTTTTTTTTTTTTTTTTTTTTTTTTTTTTTTTTTTTTTTTTTTTTTTTTTTTTTTTTTTTTTTTTTTTTTTTTTTTTTTTTTTTTTTTTTTTTTTTTTTTTTTTTTTTTTTTTTTTTTTTTTTTTTTTTTTTTTTTTTTTTTTTTTTTTTTTTTTTTTTTTTTTTTTTTTTTTTTTTTTTTTTTTTTTTTTTTTTTTTTTTTTTTTTTTTTTTTTTTTTTTTTTTTTTTTTTTTTTTTTTTTTTTTTTTTTTTTTTTTTTTTTTTTTTTTTTTTTTTTTTTTTTTTTTTTTTTTTTTTTTTTTTTTTTTTTTTTTTTTTTTTTTTTTTTTTTTTTTTTTTTTTTTTTTTTTTTTTTTTTTTTTTTTTTTTTTTTTTTTTTTTTTTTTTTTTTTTTTTTTTTTTTTTTTTTTTTTTTTTTTTTTTTTTTTTTTTTTTTTTTTTTTTTTTTTTTTTTTTTTTTTTTTTTTTTTTTTTTTTTTTTTTTTTTTTTTTTTTTTTTTTTTTTTTTTTTTTTTTTTTTTTTTTTTTTTTTTTTTTTTTTTTTTTTTTTTTTTTTTTTTTTTTTTTTTTTTTTTTTTTTTTTTTTTTTTTTTTTTTTTTTTTTTTTTTTTTTTTTTTTTTTTTTTTTTTTTTTTTTTTTTTTTTTTTTTTTTTTTTTTTTTTTTTTTTTTTTTTTTTTTTTTTTTTTTTTTTTTTTTTTTTTTTTTTTTTTTTTTTTTTTTTTTTTTTTTTTTTTTTTTTTTTTTTTTTTTTTTTTTTTTTTTTTTTTTTTTTTTTTTTTTTTTTTTTTTTTTTTTTTTTTTTTTTTTTTTTTTTTTTTTTTTTTTTTTTTTTTTTTTTTTTTTTTTTTTTTTTTTTTTTTTTTTTTTTTTTTTTTTTTTTTTTTTTTTTTTTTTTTTTTTTTTTTTTTTTTTTTTTTTTTTTTTTTTTTTTTTTTTTTTTTTTTTTTTTTTTTTTTTTTTTTTTTTTTTTTTTTTTTTTTTTTTTTTTTTTTTTTTTTTTTTTTTTTTTTTTTTTTTTTTTTTTTTTTTTTTTTTTTTTTTTTTTTTTTTTTTTTTTTTTTTTTTTTTTTTTTTTTTTTTTTTTTTTTTTTTTTTTTTTTTTTTTTTTTTTTTTTTTTTTTTTTTTTTTTTTTTTTTTTTTTTTTTTTTTTTTTTTTTTTTTTTTTTTTTTTTTTTTTTTTTTTTTTTTTTTTTTTTTTTTTTTTTTTTTTTTTTTTTTTTTTTTTTTTTTTTTTTTTTTTTTTTTTTTTTTTTTTTTTTTTTTTTTTTTTTTTTTTTTTTTTTTTTTTTTTTTTTTTTTTTTTTTTTTTTTTTTTTTTTTTTTTTTTTTTTTTTTTTTTTTTTTTTTTTTTTTTTTTTTTTTTTTTTTTTAAAAAAAAAAAAAAAAAAAAAAAAAAAAAAAAAAAAAAAAAAAAAAAAAAAAAAAAAAAAAAAAAAAAAAAAAAAAAAAAAAAAAAAAAAAAAAAAAAAAAAAAAAAAAAAAAAAAAAAAAAAAAAAAAAAAAAAAAAAAAAAAAAAAAAAAAAAAAAAAAAAAAAAAAAAAAAAAAAAAAAAAAAAAAAAAAAAAAAAAAAAAAAAAAAAAAAAAAAAAAAAAAAAAAAAAAAAAAAAAAAAAAAAAAAAAAAAAAAAAAAAAAAAAAAAAAAAAAAAAAAAAAAAAAAAAAAAAAAAAAAAAAAAAAAAAAAAAAAAAAAAAAAAAAAAAAAAAAAAAAAAAAAAAAAAAAAAAAAAAAAAAAAAAAAAAAAAAAAAAAAAAAAAAAAAAAAAAAAAAAAAAAAAAAAAAAAAAAAAAAAAAAAAAAAAAAAAAAAAAAAAAAAAAAAAAAAAAAAAAAAAAAAAAAAAAAAAAAAAAAAAAAAAAAAAAAAAAAAAAAAAAAAAAAAAAAAAAAAAAAAAAAAAAAAAAAAAAAAAAAAAAAAAAAAAAAAAAAAAAAAAAAAAAAAAAAAAAAAAAAAAAAAAAAAAAAAAAAAAAAAAAAAAAAAAAAAAAAAAAAAAAAAAAAAAAAAAAAAAAAAAAAAAAAAAAAAAAAAAAAAAAAAAAAAAAAAAAAAAAAAAAAAAAAAAAAAAAAAAAAAAAAAAAAAAAAAAAAAAAAAAAAAAAAAAAAAAAAAAAAAAAAAAAAAAAAAAAAAAAAAAAAAAAAAAAAAAAAAAAAAAAAAAAAAAAAAAAAAAAAAAAAAAAAAAAAAAAAAAAAAAAAAAAAAAAAAAAAAAAAAAAAAAAAAAAAAAAAAAAAAAAAAAAAAAAAAAAAAAAAAAAAAAAAAAAAAAAAAAAAAAAAAAAAAAAAAAAAAAAAAAAAAAAAAAAAAAAAAAAAAAAAAAAAAAAAAAAAAAAAAAAAAAAAAAAAAAAAAAAAAAAAAAAAAAAAAAAAAAAAAAAAAAAAAAAAAAAAAAAAAAAAAAAAAAAAAAAAAAAAAAAAAAAAAAAAAAAAAAAAAAAAAAAAAAAAAAAAAAAAAAAAAAAAAAAAAAAAAAAAAAAAAAAAAAAAAAAAAAAAAAAAAAAAAAAAAAAAAAAAAAAAAAAAAAAAAAAAAAAAAAAAAAAAAAAAAAAAAAAAAAAAAAAAAAAAAAAAAAAAAAAAAAAAAAAAAAAAAAAAAAAAAAAAAAAAAAAAAAAAAAAAAAAAAAAAAAAAAAAAAAAAAAAAAAAAAAAAAAAAAAAAAAAAAAAAAAAAAAAAAAAAAAAAAAAAAAAAAAAAAAAAAAAAAAAAAAAAAAAAAAAAAAAAAAAAAAAAAAAAAAAAAAAAAAAAAAAAAAAAAAAAAAAAAAAAAAAAAAAAAAAAAAAAAAAAAAAAAAAAAAAAAAAAAAAAAAAAAAAAAAAAAAAAAAAAAAAAAAAAAAAAAAAAATTTCATGTGCTTTGAATTTCTAATTTATTATTCAGGAAAATTACATGTGGTTTAGCACCCTCGCACACGCACTTTCCCAGGAAAATCGTTTAGTGTATAAACATAAGAGTTGAATGATTATTATTTAAGGGAACAGAGCAAACTTTAGTGATTATTTAGTAAAAATGTTTCCATAGATGTTACAAAAAAAAAAACTTAATCCGTATAATCCTTGTTTAAGTTTCGTCGTTTTCTTGAGACCTTTGATGAATGTTAATGTACGAAATCGATTAGATAATGGAAGAGAGAAGTGTACAAATAAGTGCAAAGAAAATAAAGATAACTTGTTTTTACGTACGTTTTTCAATACTTTGTAACAAACCTTTTTATGTATGTTTAAAATTTACGTTCATATTGGCAACTTAAGTGCATTTCATGTAGCGTTAGTTGCATACCTTGTTGGCATGATAAAATGTCTTTTAATAAATTATTTGAATATATCTGCACATCCTTTTCCGCGCTTTGAGTCATTTTCGGTCATTGCGCAGGGTTACTTTAAGCGTCCTTTATACATTGCTTGAACTACATGTTTAAGCAGAAGCCATTTTCGCTTTGTTTAAATTTTTTATTAACTGCCACATTTATATGGCAACTTTAGTTATACTCTTAACACTTATTTTACATTGGGTTTAATTTTATTTTAACGTTAACTTTGCAAGATGATGGAATAGCATTTGCTAATAGGAAGTGGGATTTCAATTGCCAAATTTTACATTGAACCATACAACATTAATTCAGTTTGGAGGTTTATAAAGAAATATCTATATATTTGGAATTACCAGCATATCAATCTGATGTTTACTTCAACTTCCATCAAAATTGCGCAATAAATTTAAAGTTATGAGTCGACAGCATTTCCTTATCTGCTGAAGTTACAGTGCCACCCAAAATGTAAAAGAAATTACTTCAGGTATTTCATATTGTTAATTAATTCACACTTTAGTTTAAGGCAGTTAATTAAGAGTCACTAACATTAGTTTTAAGGAATCATCCTTATAATCAAATTAAGTATCGTAATAAAACTCATAGTTGTCATTATTTGTTACTGGTTATTTTTATGAGTTTTTTTGTGATTTCTATTTTTTCAGGTTTGTTTGTTCCTTAAAAATAAATCAGCGTCCGAGATTACATTATTTAATTTCAGATTTGAAGCAACACCTTTTTCTGTAAAGCGAAAATACCTAAACAATTCTATTTTTGATAATAAGCAAATCAAATTCTATTGATGAGTACAGTGGCATAACATCTTCTAGTTAACTATTATTTTCTATGGCCAATTATAGCTCTGGGCTAGAAGTATTTAATCATAAGTGGATGAATTATTTACACGACACCTGTAAAGATTACAATTTTAGTTCGATTACTTTTTTGAAGCCTAGACACCCCTGTTTGGGTAACAATTAAAATTGGCCTACTACTAGCGCAAAAAACCAATACATATTCGACAAGAGCAATTGCTAGAGGTTGCAATCGGGACTTTCTTGGTGAAGATTGAATCTATTTTTGAGCAACAGCGTAGTGATGTATTTTACATTCCAACATGCACATTCATGTATAGGTATAGAAGGATATGCAATTAAGTTTTTGTTCACTATCACTACATCGATTTATTAGCTCATTTTACAACGTTTGGTGGCACCGCCAAGATCGGCCTAGAGATGTGTGTGTGTGTGTGTGTGTGTGTGTGTGTGTGAGTGTGATGTGTGAGTGTGTGAGTGTGAGTGTGAGTGTGTGAGTGTGGTGTGTGGTGTGGAGGTGGAGTGTGATGTGAGTGTGTGAGTGTGTGAGTGTGTGAGTGAGTGTGTGAGTGTGAGGTGTGAGTGTGTGAGTGTGAGTGTGAGTGTGTGAGTGTGTGAGTGTGTGAGTGTGTGAGGTGAGTGTGTGAGTGTGGGTGAGGTGTGTGAGTGTGTGAGTGTGTGAGTGTGTGAGTGTGTGAGTGTGTGTGTGGTGTGTGAGGTGTGTGAGTGTGTGAGTGTGGTGATGTGGAGTGTGTGAGTGTGTGTGGTGTGTGAGTGTGTGAGTGTGAGTGTGTGAGTGTGTGAGTGTGAGTGTGTAGGTGGTGTGAGTGTGTGAGTGTGTGGAGTGTGTGGAGGAGTGTGTGAGTGTGTGAGTGTGTGATGGTGTGAGTGTGTGAGTGTGGGTGTGGTAGGTGTGAGTGTGGTGAGGTGTAGTGTGAGTGTGTGAGTGTGTGAGTGTGAGTGAGTGTGTGTGAGTGTGTGAGTGTGTGAGGTGTGTGAGTGTGAGGTGAGTGTGTGAGGTGTGAGTGTGTGGTGGTGTGTGAGTGTGGTGAGTGTGGTGGTGTGAGTGGTGTGAGTGTGTGAGTGTGTGTGAGTGTGTGAGGTGAGTGTGAGTGTGAGTGTGGAGTGTGTGAGTGTGTGAGTGTGAGTGTGTGAGTGGTGTGAGTGTGTGAGTGTGTGAGGTGTGTGAGGTGTGAGGTAGTGTGTGAGTGTGAGTGTGTGAGTGTGAGTGTAGTGTGAGGTGTGGTGTGTGGGGAGTGTGTGAGTGAGTGTGAGGTGATGTGTGTGTGAGTGGTGTGGAGTGTGAGTGTGTGAGTGTGGTGAGTGTGAGTGTGTGAGGTGATGTGAGTGTGTGAGTGTGTGTGTGTAGTGTGTGGTGTGTAGTGTGTGTGTGAGTGTGAGTGGAGTGTGTGAGTGTGATGTGAGTGTGAGTGTGTGAGTGTTTTTTTATTAAACAGTCCATTACATGTTGTAATACTATGTGATTTAACAATAACAATATTAATTAATTATACTTATAGTTATTTTAATGTAAGTTATAACTATCATAACAATAAGATAGGATTTTTAAACAAATATTTTAACAAAGAAAGAATAGGTTGTAATAAATAGTTAGTTGAATAATTTATTTATGATGATTTATAATAACGATTCAAAATTTATACTATTTACAAATGTTGTAAATTGAGAGGCATATACACTAATCAAATTTTTATGAGATGTTGGCCAAATATTTTTTTCACTTATTACTGTTTCTTTTAGTTTGTCCCTTAAATTATCTAATTTTTCACAATCAAATATAATATGGTCTATTGTTTGGTCTGATTTATTACATGTACATAGAGCGTCATTTAAAATTTTAAATCTAAAAAAGTAACTTTTGATTCTACCGTGACCTGTTAACACTGTTGTTACGTTTGGTGTAATTAAGAATTTACACTTGAGTCTGTCTTTCACGGTAGGGAAAAACAATTTTGTTATACTACCTTTTATACAATTTAACCAAATATGTTCCCATTTAATCATACTATCATTTTCTAATTTAGATTTTATAATACTAATTGGTAATTTTGTATAGACAAATTCAAATCGTTATTTTTATTGCGTCTTTGAAAAAGTGTTGTATTGAATTCAGTTAAATTATTTTCATTTACCCATATAAATTTTATTGTCCAGTTATTTATTTCAATTCTGTTATGATTGTTCTTATAGTTTTAATAAGTGAAATGAGTTTCGTCGTTTACGAATTTAAATAATTTTTATTTGTAAAAATATAACTGCATCTTTTTCTATATTATTAACATTTATTCTAGCTTTCAAATATAAGAGTGATCTTAAAATTGCAAATAGGTCGGCCTGAATTTTGATGCATTGATGATGTAGTTTAAATTTAAATCTGCATTTAATTTGTTTTCATAACAAATAACTAATACTGCTAAATTTTCAACTTTACAATTGTCGAAAATAAATACTATAATTTTGATAAGAACAATTTGGTTTAAAATTTTCAACTTTAACAAATTCAGATGTGGAGTTTGTGAGGTGTGGTGTGTGTGTGTGTGGTGTGTGAGTGTGTGAGTGTGTGAGTGTGGTGTGTGAGTGTGTGGTGAGTGTGTGATGTGTGAGTGTGTGAGTGTGGTGGTGGGGTGAGTGTGTGGTGTGTGAGTGTGTGATGTGTGAGTGTGTGTGTGAGTATGTGTGTGAGTGAGTGAATTGTGAGTGTGTGTGAGAGTGAGTGTGTGAATGTGTGAGTGTGTGTGTGTGATTGCGTGGTGTGTGAGCGTGTGATGTGGGTGTGTGAATGAGGAGTGTTGAGTGTGAGGTGTGAGTGTGTGAGTGTGTGAGTGTGAGTGTGTGGTGTGAGGTGTAGTGTGTGTGTGTGAGGTGTGTGTGTGTGTTGGTGTGAGTGTGAGTGTGTGAGTGTGTGGTGTGTGAGTGTGAGTGTGGTGTGTGAGTGTGGTGTGAGTGTGGGTGAGTGTGTGAGTGTGTGGTGTGAGTTTGTGAGTGTGTGAGTGTGTGTGAGTGTGTGAGTGTGTGGTGTGGTGTGTGAGTGTGTGGTGTGTGGAGTGTGGTGTGGGTGAGGTGTGAGTGTGTGAGTGTGTGGTGTGAGTGTGTGAGGTGTGAGGTGTGAGTGTGATGAGTGTGTGAGGTGTGTGTGAGTGTGAGTGTGTGAGTGTGTGAGGTGGTGGGTGTGGTGAGTGTGTGAGTGTGAGTGTGTGGTGTGGTGGTGGTGTGAGTGTGTGGTGTGAGTGGTTGGTGTGAGGTGGTGTGAGTGGTGAGTGTGTGGGTGTGGTGAGTGAGTGTGAGTGTGAGGTGTATGTGTGTGTGTGTTGGGTGTCCTGTCCGTGTCTGTGAATGTCGTTCCGTACCGTGTCCGTATCCGTGTAGTGTCCGTGTTCGTGTCCTTGTCCGTATCCGTGTCCGTGTCGGTCCGTGGTCCGTGTTCGTGTCGGTGCGGGTCCCTGTCCGTTGGTCCGTGTCCGTTCCGTTCCCGTGTCCGTTTGTCGTGCCGTGTTCCGTGTCCGTGTCCTTGTCGTTCCGTGTCCGTGTTGTCCTGTCCGTTCCGTGTTCGTGTCCGGTCGTGGGTCCCTGTCCTTCGGTCCGTTCCGTGTCCGTGTCCGTGTCCGTGTCCTGTCCGTGTGGGCCGTGTCCTGTCTGTCCGTGTCCGTGTCGTGTCCGTGTCCGTGTCCTTTGGGTTGTGTTGGTTGTGTCGTGTCGTGCCGTTCGTAATTGTTCAGTTTGGTTTGCGTTACTTTTTTTTCAGGGTTTATCTAAGTCTTTTCTTTCCCTTTTCAACAACAGTCCAGTCGTTTGATTGATTTGGCAAAGTTGGAAGGGTACTGGCATATTGAGATTGTTTAAGGTGAGAAATTTTAATTACCTTGTGTTTGTTGCTGTTGTTTATTACGCATTTAAATCTGAGGTGTGTATTCCGCCGCTTGTATCGTATGATTAGCTGTTGTGTGTGGTTGTGTTTGACATAGGTTACATATCGGTGGTGCGTTTGGTTGAGTAGCGTTTGGGTTAAATGCTACATCTACCTGTCAGACATCTATACTCTGTAATATATGCTAATCACAATAAAAATAAAAACATTGTTTTAATATGAAAACTACGAAACTCATGAATGTAAACAATACAGTACCAAGAAAACACTACACCTACAATAGAACAATTACAAGTCTGAAGAGGAGAACCTTTCATTACAAGATACTGTAAGTTAAAAACATAAAACATGAGCATACTAAAGAAATATGATTTAACCAACGGACACCTTTCTTATGTCTGTGTCGGGGTATATTTAAGGTGACCAGACATACGGTATTTAACAGAGCTGTGCCTTTTTTGAAAATGTTTTTATATGTTGTTCCGTAAAATGTTCCGTATCTGAAATCATGTGTGCTAGGTTACGTTTTACGCCTATAATTATTTTCAGTAACGCACTGTAATAAAATATGTTTGAAAGAAAAACGCTAAACGCTATGCAGTGTAGCACACTCTTTGTCATAAAAGCAAACTTACGAACGTACGTGAGTGTATTTGTGAATGCAACGGCGACCGTACGAGGAGTTATTTTACCATTTTAAGGATAATCTTTTTTTAATCTTAAACAAATTGTGGAGTACCAGTCAAGTGATAAAACCCATTTAGGCATCAAAACTATAAAACGGAGTTATACAGAATATTAATGTAGACTGTCCTGAATTTTATGAAATATACCGACAAGTCGAAAATGGTCCAGTTGGTTTTCAAAATGCTGCTGTATAGATCGGTGAAAACTGTTGATCAATTTGTTTTCATGAAAACGATATTTATGGGTGCCTCGCGCATAAGAAGTAAAACAATGGGCCTAAAATCTCTTGCTATTTAGACATTGATTACACTACACGTGTGAACCTTAAGTAAATTACACTCATAAAGGTCTATTTGGCTCAGAACACTAGCTGTCATACATTTTGTGAGTAACCTTTCGAGTTACATAGACCCGTAGCTGGATTATATAAGTAAGTGTTCGGAACAGCTAATTGATGACAAAATTGTTTCAATGGATTTGATTTAAACATTTACTCTCTAATAAGAGTAGCAAATGAAAACGATCCTGATTGAAAAGCAAATTAAATGTAAATAAAGCGAGTAACTCGTATAAGAAAGAAAGAGTATTGATAGGTAGTATAGAGGAGTACAGCAAGAGTATTTCGTGGTATATATATTTATCATTGAAGTTAAGGTATCGGCTGGAGGTGTTATAATGTGTATAAAAATAGGTATAAAATTTAATAATTGTGTAATAGTGGTGTAAATCAGTGTTTTAAAGCGTTCTCAATACAAATCGTTAAAATAACTAGAGACACCAACCACTCAATAAAAGATAATGCCATTGACTCAGTAGGTAGATTAAATCAGGCCTGGTTCATGCTTTTGGATTTGCTTAATTACCACAAATTTCTACTTGGTTATTTCCACCTAACATCAATACAGTAACTTGAAGGTAACAATAATAAAAATTATCTTGGACGCCAAATTATTATTTTTTATTACGCTCGGAATAACTAAACTGAGGATACAATAAAGCATTCATCAAAATGTCAAAATAAAAGACATACAAATTATGTTAATTAAGCACTTAAATTTGGGATTATATAAAATAAATCTTAAAACTACTGTTAATAGCCTTATCCTAATAAGTCATTGGGGTATAAATACCTGTTACAAAATGTTTGTACAACTTCTTGAGAACCTCTGTTATCATAAGGAATGCGGAAATGTAAACCAAAGATGATGTAATCTTTATACCAATGTTGCGCAATATGTCGTATTTTTAATGTTTTATGTTGTAAAGTATACCAAAGTTGAAATTACTTCTTACAAATTCATATTCATTGCAATTTGAATAAACCAGAATTTATTGCATTCTCTTGAAGATTCAAATAAAAGGTGTGATCTAAATTTAGATCTGAATTGAATTCAAAATGCAATCATAAAATGAAAGCACCCAAAAATTGCAAAATTGTAAGTACAAGTGTACGTAAGAGTAGAATTAAAAATGTAACTAAAAGTAATTAAAAGTAGAATTAAATGTGCAATTAAAGCGGCAAGTAAAAGTTCCTGCAAAGAGCAAATGTTTCAGATTTTAATAAAATACGAGTTAAAAGTGTCTTACCATTAAATCAATGGCACTTTACACAAAATTTAGGTGGAAACCAAAAATAGCTTCTTGTTTGAAAAAAACGTACATCAGCAATGCTAAAAAGGACGCTCACGGTATCAGGTGATGTAGCGATGCGCGAGAAATATATGTAGAAAATAATTCCGCAATATGGAAGTATAAACCTTTAAGAAAATATGCAACTTAAGTTACATCAAAATGCAAATTAAGTTGCCTACCACAACTTATAAATGATTAATTATCAAAAACCCTTTTTTTAATATTTTACAACTAAATGAACGAAGAACGTAAAAGATTCGTTACAGTGTAGCTATTATCAAGCGACGACGGGGTAATTATAGTAGCTATCCCAAACTGGAATTGTCCGCGCTACTTGCGAGCTTCTGCAGCTGACCTCGTGTGCACCCTGAGCTCGCAGATGTTAACTGTTTGGACAATGGAAATCAACGCTTTAGTGCTCAAAGCAAAAAAAGCACAGTGGCCCACTTTGGATATTCAGTGATATTTTATTGGACATAAACTAGAGTAAGAATTTTGATTCTGAATTATTGTGTTATGTTGTAGTTGGATGCCCAAACTTAGTTCTTTTTTTGTATTTGTTTACATAGACATGTTAAATTTAGTTAGGACGTTGGTATTCAACTGTCAATGTGTTATTCGTGACCTAGAAATAGATAATTCAGGAGCTATAAGATGGATAAGTGTAATTAATTATTCAACAATTTATTTTCATTATTCAATATATGCATTAAGTGTTTAGATACTTTTGTTGCATGAAATACCTATTTAACGTAATTTATTTAAAAATAATCAACCTGAATGGTAGTTTTGAGGTCTATAGTTACATTCTTATTGTATTAAGGTCATTGTAAGTAAAGGGTCGTTACGGTGCCCGGTACATCTTATGAATGGCGCTTAGCATGACGAGAATACGTCACGGATTTTCTCCTGGATGTGCATTTAAGTGGTGACAGAAGCGGCATTCGACAAATCTAATACCGTGCTAATGAGTTTGCTGAGACTGGCGGCGCCAACACCAGGAATAGACAGTTTGAGAACTGATGCACCACCAATTAAACGCTATGCGTTGCAGCTTGAAGCCTGATGTCATAGCATATGAATTCTCGACGCACCTACGTTGCGCATTTTAATATCAGTTGTATTTACTAATTGTCGTTTGTCTTTTTAAAAAATGAATTTCTTGACTGCGCTTACTGGACATATTTCTTTTATTTTGTTAGTGTTAAATTAGAACCTTACTGACTGAACAGTTAAAAAGTAACGCCTTAAACCGCAGGCTCATCTTTTTGATTGTGCGCCAGCCCTCCGCCTCCGATGACCTGTTATGGATGCCAGTTAGGCTATTATTTTTATGTTCTGTAATCACACAGAGCAACCTTTTACCCAAACTTATTTCTGAAAGTAAGTTTTGATTGAGGTGGTGCCTTGGGAGTTTTTGTTGCCGAGTTTGAGAATTAGTACACTGTATCTTACTATAACCAATGCCCCTTACCATTGAGTTAGCGTGGCAACCCGCTTACTTAATAAGCATATGCGACGCCTAGTAAAGTCACGGTGTAACAATACTAACTGTAACAATAAGATCGTATAAGTGTATTGGTCTTTAACTTTTACTATGGCAGGGTTTGTTAATAGTTAATACAAATAATGAACATAATCTAATCATCATGAATTTAAGCCTACTTTGCATTATCTGTTTAGTCATTTGCATTTATGTGATTTTATTCACATTTCGCATTTTCATTTCACCTTTCATGTATTAAATTTTCATCACTCTAAAGTAAAATTCAGTGTGCATAAATGACATTGCGTGTACATAAATCTTATAACACAATACAAGAAAAATGTATGCTAGCTTAAAGGCTCCCTTCAATATTTTCGGAAATCCAAATTGTTCTGGTAGAAAATCATTGAACGAACATCAAACAAAATAAATGTAAATTACCAATTAAAGCTTGTTGTCCATATATTGTGCTTCCATTTTCATTATTTGAAAAGTGCACAACTAGCTCAGAATTTAATAAAATAAATCGTATTTTAGTGTAGGTGTTTTAACAAAGATGGATGTTTCACGTGACCTATCTTACGAAATTGAATCTGTTTCGAACTGTCTGTCGTTGCAGGTGTTTTATAGACTTCAAATTAAATTTTATCATTTTTCACATGAAATTATTACAGACGTAAATTTCAAATCATCAAAGTCTAACTTTTTGGACACAATGAAATGTGCAGCTGATCGAGATTTTAAATCTTCAGTAATTTGAAAATAAAGAGAGAAACCGTGTTAATAACTTTCATTAAAAAGTATCAAAGCCAATAAACCTTTCTTCCATTTCATGTGCTTTGAATTTCCTAATTTATTATTCAGGAAAATTACATGTGGTTTAGCACCCTCGCACACGCACTTTCCCAGGAAAATCGTTTAGTGTATAAACATAAGAGTTGAATGATTATTATTTAAGGGAACACAGCAAACTTTAGTGATTGTTTAGTAAAAATGTTTCCATATATGCGACAAAAATAAACTTAATCCGTATAATCCTTTTTTAAGTTTCGTCGTTTTCTTGAGACCTTTGATGAATGTTAATGTACGAAATCGATTAGATAATGGAAGTGAGAATTGTACAAATAAGTGCAAAGAAAATAAAGATAACTTGTTTTTACGTACGTTTTTCAATACTTTCTAACAAACCTTTTTATGTATGTTTAAAATTTACGTTCATATTGGCAACTTAAGTGCATTTCGTGTAGCGTTAGTTGCATACCTTATTGGCATGAAAAATTTCTTTTAATAAATTATTTGAATACGTCTGCACATCCTTTCCCGCGCTTTGAGTCATTTTTGGTCATTGCGCAGGGTTACTTTAAACTTGAACTACGTGTTTAAGTAGAAGCCATTTTCGCTTTGTTTAAATTTTTTATTAAGTGCCACATTTATATGACAACCTTAGTTATACTCTTAACACTTATTTCACTTTGGGTTTAATTTTATTTTAACGTTAACTTTGCAAAATGATGGAAAAGCATTTGCTAATACGAAGTGGGATCTCAATTGCCAAATTTTACTTTGAACCATACAGCATCAATTCAATTTGGAGGTTTATAAATAAATATCTATATATTTGGAATTACCAGCATATCAATCTGATATTTACTTCAACTTCCATCAAAATTGAGCAACAAATTTAAAGTGATGAGTCGACAGCATTTCTTTATCTGCTAAAGTTACAGTGCCACACAAAATGTAAAAGAAATTACTTCAGGTATTTCATATTGTTAATTAATTCACACTTTACTTTAAGGCAGTTAATTAAGAGTCACTATCATTAGTTTTAAGAGATCATCCTTATAATCAAAATAAGTATCGTAATAAAACTCATTGTTGTCATTATTTTTTACTTGTTATTTTCATGAGTTTTTTTGTGATTTCTATTTTTTAAGGTTTATTTGTTCCTTAACAACAAATTGGCGTCCGAGATTACATTATTTATTTTCAGAGTTTAAGCAACACCTTTTTTGTAAAGCGAAAATACCTAATCAATTCTATTTTTGTTAATAAGCAAATCAAATGCTATTGATGAGTAAAGTGGCATAACATCTTCTAGTTAACCATTATTTTCCATAGCCAATTATAGCTCTGGGCTAGAAGTATTTAATCATAGGTGGATGAATTATTTACACGACACCTGAAAAGACTACAACTTCAGTTCGATTACTTTTTTGAAGTCTAGACACTTCTGTTTGGGTAACAATTAAAATTGACCTACCACTAGCGCAAAAAACCATTACATATTCGACAAGAGCAATCGTGAATATCTTTGTGAAGAATGAATCTATTTTTGGGCAACAGCGTAGTGATGTAGTGCGGTAGTTCGCATAATTTTCATATTTAACTTCCAACATGCATATTCATGCATAGGTATAGAAGGATATGTAATTAACTTTTTGTTCACTATCACTAAATCGATTTACTAGCTCATTTTACAACGTTTGTGCCAAGTCCGCCGTGCCATGTGTGTGTGTGTGTTGTGGATGGTGTGGTGTGTGTGGTGGTGTGTGGGGTGTTGAGTGTGTGTGTGTGGTGTGTGGTGGTGTGTGGTGTGTGTGAGTTCGTGTGAGTGTCGTGGTGTGTCGGTCGTGTCTGTGGTGTTGTCTGTGTGTGTTAGGTGTGTGGTGTGTCGTGGTTGTGGGTGTGTCGGTGTCTGTGGTTGGTGTGTGTGTGTGTGTGTTGTGTGTCGTGTAGTGTGTCGTGTCTGTGTGTGTGCTGTGTTGTGTTGTGTCCGTTTGGTCGTGTGGTGTGTGTCGTGTCGTGTGGTGTTGTGTTGGTGTGTCGTGTGCGTGTTCGTGTCGGTGTGTGTCGTGTGTTGTGGTGTGTGTGTGTGTCGTGTCTGTGTGGTTGTGTCGTGTCGAGTTGTGTCGTGTTGTGTGTTGTGTTGTGTGTAGTGTGTTGTCGTGTATCGTGTGTGTGTTCGTGTGTGTGTGTGTCGGGTGTGTGTCGTGTGTCGTGTGTTTCTGTGTGTCCGTGTCCCGTGTCCGTGTTCGTGTCCGTGTCCGTGTCCGTTCGTGTCCTGTGTGTCGTGTCCGTGTGTGTCCTGTCCTGTTCCGTGTCGTGTCGTGTCCGTTCGTCCGTTGTGTCCGTGTCCGTGTCCGTTGTGTCCGTGTCGCCGTGTCCCTGTGTCCGTTCCGTGTCCGTTCCGCGTCCTTGTCCGCGCCGTGTCTTGTCGTGTCCCTGTTGTTCCGTGTCTGTGTCTGTCGTCTGTGTCTGTGTTGTTAGATTTGTTCTTTAGGTGGACTTCTGTAAAAATGTAGTAAACTGTATTCGTATGTTCAATGTTGCCATTCCGTTGGTCAGGTGACTGTTGATATTCGACCGTTTAGTTCCGTTACTTTCCGAGTTTCTTTCGCGCGGGTATCGTAGGTTTGTGTACCTCGGCCTTACTGTGTCCGAAAAGTGCTGTTGTAGGTCTGCGTGTTTGTGCTGTCGTGTCCGTGTCGTGTTCCGTGTCGTGTTCCGTGTCGTGTCTGATGAATTCCGTGTCGTGTTCGTGTCGTAATCGTGTCGTGTTCCGTTTTCTGTGTTCGGTCGTGTCGTTGTGTTCCGGTGGTGTTCCTGTCCGTGTCCGTGTGTGTCTGTCTGTGGTTGTGTTCGTGTTCGTGTGTTCGTGTCCGTGTCCGTGTCGTGTGGTGTGTGTCGTGGCCGTGTTGTGTCTGTGTCCGTTCGTGTCGTTGTGGCCGTTGTGTTCGTGTCGTTCCGTGTTCGTGTCTGTGTTCGTGTCCGTTGTGTCCGTGTGTGTGTTCGTGTCCGTGTCCTGTCGGTTCGTGTTCTTGTCCTTTTATTGTCCTTTGCGGTTTGCCGTGTCGTGTTTTGCGTTACGTGCCGGTGGTCCGTGTCGTGCCAGTCCGCGTCGTTCTGTGCCGTGTTGTGGTGTTCCTGTCCGTGTCGTGTGTTCGTGTGTGTCTGTGTTCCGTGTCTGTGTAGTGTCTGTGTTCTGTGCTCGTATCGTGTCTGTCGTGCCGTGTCGTTGTCCGTGTTGTGTCCGTTGTCCGCTCGTGTCTGTCGTGTCGTGTCTGTTCCGTACTGTCGTGGGCGGTGTCGTGTTCCATGTCTGTGTGTCGTGTCCTGTCCCTGTCTGTTGCCTGTCGTTGGCCGTGTCGTGTCGTGTCCTTGTTCGTGTTCGTGTCGTGTTGTTCTGTCCTGTTGTGTTGTGTTTTTTTTTTTTTTTTTTTTTTTTTTTTTTTTTTTTTTTTTTTTTTTTTTTTTTTTTTTTTTTTTTTTTTTTTTTTTTTTTTTTTTTTTTTTTTTTTTTTTTTTTTTTTTTTTTTTTTTTTTTTTTTTTTTTTTTTTTTTTTTTTTTTTTTTTTTTTTTTTTTTTTTTTTTTTTTTTTTTTTTTTTTTTTTTTTTTTTTTTTTTTTTTTTTTTTTTTTTTTTTTTTTTTTTTTTTTTTTTTTTTTTTTTTTTTTTTTTTTTTTTTTTTTTTTTTTTTTTTTTTTTTTTTTTTTTTTTTTTTTTTTTTTTTTTTTTTTTTTTTTTTTTTTTTTTTTTTCGTGTCGTGTCCGTGTCCGTGTCCGTGTCCGTGTCCGTGTCCGTGTCTGTGTCCTGTGTGTCCGTGTCCGTATCCATGTCCGTGTCGGTGTCGTGTCCTTGTCCGTGTTCGTATCAGTCTGTCCGTACCCGTGTCCGTGTCCGTGTCCGTCCGTATACGTGTCCGTGTCCGTGTCCGTGTCCGCGTCCGCATCCGTGTCCGTGGCCGTGTCCGTGTGTCCTGTCCGTGTCCTGTGTCCGTGTCCGTGTCCGTGTCCGTGTCCGTGTCGGTGTCCCTGATTTCGATATCGTGGGTGTGTCCGTGTCAGTGTCCGTTTTCGTGTCCGTGTCCGTATGTCAGTATCGTGTGTTTTAAGAATGTCGTGTCGATGTACTGTTGATAAAGATATGTGGAATGCTGTCATATCTGATAGTTACATTTAAGACTGCATTTGATGAAGACGTAAAACATGCTGAGATTCGTAAAATGTTGCAAAATGTTTGCCATATTCAAGTATGAAGTGTACTTTTGGATCAGAACTGTTTTATGTAATATCACGAACACTTCTTAAGATTCCAGGTTTAACTTTCCGCAGCAACATATCTAAGGCTCATCGCTGTCCTAACGAGGATGACACAAATATAAATTTGAAAAGTATATGCATATCAAAGGTTAACAATACGCTTAATGTGTTCCAGACAAAATTGAACTTAAATTTTATATATAAGTAAGACGGAGTAATACATACGTGTTTCTATCTAGAAAACAAAGGAAGGCGCTACGTAGTCTTCTGATCCATATTCCTGAGATCAGATCATTCCGATATTTTAGAGCTTGATGTGAATAATGTGCAGAAGCCCCATCTTCTTAAAAACACACTTCTCTCCTTTGATCCTCAGGCACATATGCTATTAATTGTGGCAAACGATTTTGAAGGTCTAAGTAAATAGCGCCATTTAAATAATATTAAGAAAATTGTGGTCTCCCATTATAACACCCCAAACTTTCAAAGACCGACGATGTTGGTAATGATAAGTATTCGTGGATTCGTAGTGTAGTTGAGTAATAACAGAAATTATGACGGCTGATTTGTCCATTTTTGCGGAAGGTTGTTTCGTCCGAAAACAGAACAGCATGAAAGAAACATGGGTTTTCCTCAAATTTTTCCACGCTCAATTACAAAATGCGGCGCGTTTTCGAAGTCTGGTTGAGTAAGTTACTGATTGAGCTGAATATAGTAAGTAGGTACTTTGTTTTGCTTCAAAATTCGTTGTACTGATTTTTACTAACCCCCAATTGATTTTCAGTTACAGACTACGTGACTGACCCAGAACGAAAACCATATCATCCTTCATCAACAGCTATAAAGTATTTTACCTCACAAAAATGTCAAACGTTGACAGATACTGAACTATGATAGGTTTGTAAAAGCACAGAATACTCAGTCAAATGCTATTGTACTGATATAAGATTTAGTGTTTATTTTAAGAGATAGCAACAGGTTAATACATACCAAAATATTTGCTCTTTAATCTTGAATCGAGTGACATTCAAAAATAATATACTAAGAGATATTCTATGTATTTCCGTCAAATGATATTGTTTTCAAACCCTAAAAAAACTTTTTTTAGAAATAAAGCGAAAAATATATAAAAAGATATGTTGAATGCTGTAGCATATTGATAATACATTTAAGACTGCATTTGATGAAGACGAAAAATCTGAGAACGAAAAATTTGCAAAATTTTGCGATATTCAAGTATGAAGTGACTTTTGGATCAGACTGTGTAATGTTTCTCACACATTCCCACTAATATTGTAAGGAAAATCTTCCGCAGCAACATATCTAAGGCTCATCGCTGTCCTTCTAACGAATGACACAAAAAATATAAATTTGAAAAAATATATATGCATATCCAAAGATGGTTAACAATAGTAAATCTTTTTTCAGACAAAATTGAACTTAAATTTTATATATAATAATAATATAGAATAATATATACGTGGTTCTATTAGAGAAAACAAAGGAAGGCGCTGCGTAATATTTTTAGGGACACTGTGTGTATGTCAATATTTTTAGGTCGTGAAGTTTTCATCACGAATAACTTTTGTCCCAGACATTTTTGCGTCTATCATCGCTACCTTTCTTGCACGCAGTGGTGCAGGACCCTGTTTATTATTTTTTGTATTAGATAAAGCCAGCAGACTTATTAAAATTGATCTTAGTTGATAACACTAGAGTGAAGTGTAAAAATTACGATCTTGTACGTTTACTGTGTAAGGTATTTTGGTCACTCTAGTCGTGCAAAAACGAACAGCTCATAACGATTAGCCTTACAAATTTCCTAACGATAGTGGCGCTGTTTCGAAGCAATCACCGATTTGGGGTTAACACATGGTAGAGATACAGGTGTTAGATTGATTCAAGCTGTAAGCAATTGACTAACGTTCACGACCTTTCCACCGAACTAGACCGGAAATCCGCTTTGTAGATATCACCTAGTGTGGATTAGTGTTGTAACAATGTATTTATTTCTTTTCCATTGATTTAACACCACTTTTCCCAAACTTAGTCTTGCGCAAAATAGTCATTTATATTTATATGTAGCCTAGAAAAAATTAACTGTAGTATACCATCGAAACACTTCTTTCATTTTTGAAATATATCCAGACAAATAAAGTTTGGTTGCGATAAAATGCATAATTCCTTATTTACATTTTGGTTAATCTCATACTCGTACATTGACTATTTGTAATGTAAACTTGTTTAAAAAGTGTATACCTACATGAATTACTCCTTTTGAGTTTTTTCTGCATACAATAATTGTTAATATCCTGTCTGCTAATTTGTTACTAATTTCAGTTGCAGTTGTAGTTCTTGGAAACCATATAAATAGATGTATTTAAATAACTTATAGAACTTTTGGTGGCCCTTTTTAAATTATACTGTATTATTTTTAAAGGCTCCCAATAACTCATTATAATTATTAACTAATGAAGTGCTGTTTCAATTTATTTATAGGAAAACACATTGGTTAATCAACATTAGCAAATCTATTGATTCTATATCTCACATATGTGTTCGTAAAGTCAGCAGAACGTATATGGCATTAATTTCTTAATATCTCACATATGTTAGTCCTCCATTTGTGCTCATTAGTGCTTCAATAATTTTTTTGGCAAAACCAAATACCTGCTAAATGTTACCATTTTGGGGTGTTTGTCCAACTACACACCTTGTTTAAGGCACAAAAGTCTAAACTGAGATTATAGGTTAGTGCCTTGTTTATGCTCCTTTGTGGTTGGATAATTTTTTTAGGAAAACCAAAAACTTTTGAAATAAAAACATGATGAGCTGTTTTAACAGCTCCATAATTTGTTGAAAGCACACACGTTGAAACTGGGTTTATCCGTTCTGAGTTCTACTACTCACTGGTTTACTGACCTTGTTGTGCTTCGTGACTGAAATCTTTAGGTAAAACCAAAGGATTTTAAAGTAGAACCATTCTGAGGTGTTCTGCTAACTTCGCACTTGAACACAATGCAAACTGGATTATTGATTAGTACTCCGTTTGTGCTTCGTTAGTGCTTTGATTAAGTTTTAGGTAAACGAAACACTTTTCAAAATATAAATCATTTGAGGCATTTGCTACTTGAAGCACAAACCGTCTGGAGGACATGAGAATGTCAAACTAGGATTATTGATTAGTACTCCGTTGTGTCGTTAGTCAACTTAAATAAATTAATTAGCAAACTGACTGTTCTTACTTTATGTATTTAAAATCATTAAATTTAAATATTACCATTTAGGAAGTTCTGCTACAATCGTTGCACAAATGAGTTTATCAGGTTAGTATTCTTTGCTTGAATACTAGTTCGTGCTTCAACCAACTTTTGCAATAAAACATTAATGTTCTAAGCTTCAAACTGCAAACTAGTTGAGTTATTTTAAATGCTTCGTTTGATGCTCATTTGCAATACAATTTGAATTGCCAAACAAATTTTCTAAATATTACCATTCTTAGGATGTTCTGCTACTTCACATCTTGTTGAAAGGCACAAACGTGGTTTATAGGATTAGAACCTCTTGTGCTTCAGTGCTTGTATAAGTTCTTTAGGTTAAACAAAGACTTTTGAAATGAAACATGTTAGAGTGTTCTATCAGCTTCATAACTTGAAGGCACAAACGTAGAAATTGGGTTTGTCGGTAAATGCTTCGTTTGTGCTCATTGGTGCTTCAATAAATTTGTTGCCAAACCTAAAGGATTTCAAAATACATCTATTTTCTACTTCCCACCTTGTAGAAGGCACAAACGCCGAAACTAGGATAGAACTAGGATAGAACCTCGTTGGTGCTTCTGTGCTTGGATAATTCTTTAGGTTAAACGAAAGACTTCAAATAGAAACATTTTGTGGCACTCTGCTAGGTTCTCACTTTGTGGAAGAATCAACCGTGAAACTGGGCTTATCGATTATACCTCGCTTGTGCTCGTTAGTGCTGAGATAAATTCTTTGGCAAAACGAAGGTATTTTAAAACAGAACCGTTTTGAGGAATTTGGTCAACGTCACTTTGTGGAAGAATCAACCGTCAAACTGGGATTATAGGTTAGTATCTCATTTGTACTCGTTAGTGCTTAGATAAATTCGTTGGCAAAACAGAGTTGTTTCAAAATAGAACCATTTTGAGGTATTCCGTCAACGTCACACCCTGAAGGCACAAACGTTAGAAGTGGGTTTAACACTTAATGCTTCGCTAGTACTCGTTATTGTTTCAACTAACTTCAATAAAATTAATAAACCAAACTGCGACATTCATAGTTTTACTTATATTTTATTTATTACCTCACATAAATTGGCGGAACACCTCAAAATGGTTCTCGTTCAAAAGCCTTTGGTTTTGCCAAAAATGTATTGAAGCATTAATGAGCACAGACGAAGCACTAATTGGTAAACCTTCTTTCAAGGTTTGTGCTTACAACATGATAAGAATTTGGCAGAACACTTTAAAACAGTTCTATTTTGAAAGCGTTTTATTTTGTCAAAAAACTTTTTGGAGCACTAAAGAACACAAAGGAAGCACTAACCAATAAACAAACTTTCGGGGTTTTTGCTTTCAACAAAGTTGGCAGAAAACCTTAGAATGGTTCTACTTCTACTTATTAAAGCACTAACGAGCACAAGCAAAGCGCTAATCTACGAGTATACACCAAGTTCCAACGTTTATGCTTTCAGCAAGGTGTGAGGTTGGTAGAACACCTCAAAATGGTTAAATTTAGAAAGTATTTGGTTTCGCCAAAAAATTTATTGAATCATAATGAGCACACACCAAGAACTAACATATGCTGGTTGCGTTATCGTGGTTGGAGTATTTAAACCTTAACACTACCAACTCTTTGAAATGTTTTCGGATAATCCATATTTCTAAAGCAGTAATATGATTTGATATTTGCTAGGGCTTTTTTAAACATCTAATTATTACCAGTATGTTTATTTAAAATTAATGAAAACTTTGCGTTTTTCATCAGCTGTAGATTAGAGGTTTATATCTTCAACATTTTAATATTGTAAAATACTTAATTAGCTGTAGCGTGGTAAAAGAAGTAATTGTTCATATTAAAATAGCGTAAGGTAAGTTACAAATATTATTTCATTTTCTTGATAACACTCAAAAATCCATTGCATGTTATCGTTACACGCAAGCAAGCGTGTCAGTTTAGACAACTGAATAAAATTCAAATAAAATTTTTAAAGAAGCTATGCATGAAGGTTTGAATACGTATTTGGCTACGATTTCTCCTTTTCACCGAGTAAAGGTTTTAAATTAAAGAGTACATTAGCTCAAAATGTATTTTAAAGGTAAGTGGTTTCGGATTCTACTCTTTGAAATTGAAACCAGCTACTCAGTGTAAAATCAGTTTAAATAACTTGCACAAACCTCATAAAGCTGGTTTTGTATTTTGTCGTGTGTATTGTGTACTATAGAATCGTTTGTTGCCTTTTGGATTTTTAGTATTGCATGCGTGACTAAGCATCTAACTTGCTTGTACATTGCATGATTTAGATTGCATTAGTTCATTTTAGTATATTAACTATTATTTTTTACACAACCTGCTGGGTGGCTTGGGTAGCTTTGCCATCACAACAGCTGGTCTCAAGCCCTGGTAAATGTGGAGGGTCGACAGGAAAGGTTATCAGCCTACTTATCGCAAAGAACAAGATTGCTTAAAGAACCAATGTGCAGCCTCGGACCAGGACTGACAACTTGATGACGACCGCGGCTAGTAAAAACAATCGAAACAACATACAAGTTTCGCCACATGGAACATCATATCGCTAAACATAAGAGACCAGAAAATATGTCATGTGTTGAAGGAGAAATGTATAGACGTCTGCGCGTTACAAGAAACAAAAAAAAAAGGGAAAGGGCCAACAATATTAGGAGGATACATATTAATTTACAGGACAGGGCCAAAGAAGGTGTAGTCATGATAATAAATGAAAAGTGTCAGAATGACAACATTCATTAGAAAGAATAATTGCAATAAAGATAAATATCTGGTGTGGAACAACACACGCCCTTCCAAGCTACAAAATGGAAATTAGAAGAAATGATATAATTTTAATAACATTTCTTTAAGGATAATTATGCAACCTCCTTTATTACGAAAATAGGAAACATTGTAAAAGCAAAAACAATAATCACTGTCAAACAGACGTTTAAAACATCATGACAGACAGACGTTAATAGGCATCTAGAAGCTAACTTAATTAATTAAAGGAAATGAAACAATTTTAATTACAGTTTTTAGGATAACTATGTAACCTTTATTTTATACGTTCATAATGAAGACGGGCAACATTGTGAAAACAAAAACAATAATCTATGTCAGAATGAAGTTTAAAACTTCATGCCAAATAGAGATCAATAGACATAAATACATGTTAACTTAAAAAAAATTACAAAGCCGCCCGCTTACTATAAGATATCAATAATACAGTTTAACCATTTTCATTCATATTTAATTAATTTTTAGACCTAGATTGCGTTATATTAAGCAACTTTATACAGAAAAGTTATGTAAAATAAATTTTTTTGAAAAATGTCTATACTCTTCCTTATAAAACTGCATAGAACATAATCGATATGTTTAAGGTCTATACCTAGGTATCTTTATACCTTTGAAATATGCAGCTGTTTTAGAAATGATAAAAATTGATGAAAACCAAAAACTACCCCTAACAAACCCCCTCACCGTCGCTGTATTTCTCTTAAAATCTAATCAGCTATAAGCCAATTGCAAACAAGCTTAAAAACAAAATTTAGGTGCGTATGTATTTTTGTTCTGGAGTTATTGTGGATACTAACATATATCCATACAGACACACACACACACACACACACACACACACACACACACACACACACAACACAGACACACGCACGCACGCACGCACTTAAGCACGCACACACGCACGCACGAACACATGCATGCACGCACGCACGCGCGCGCAAAAACACACATGCGCGACACACACACACACACACACACACACACACATACACACACACACACACCCTCGCACACGCCCACACACACACACGCGCACGCACACGAACACACACACACGCTCACCAACATCCAGACATGATGGCCTATGTTGACGAAACTTAGCCAAAAGTTGTAAAATGAGCTAATAAGTCGATTTAGCGCTAGTGAAAAAAAAGTCGATTCTATAACCTTGTAAACCGATATGTATATGTAGATTGGAAGGTAACAATTAATAGAGACAACGTAAGTATTTTTGGAGTATACAGCCCAGAAAACAGTAATGCAGTTCTTGGAAACCTTATAAATATATGTATTTAAATAACTTATAGAACTTTTGGTGGGTCTTTATTCATTCACAAGATTGTAATCATGTTTAAATTATACTGTATTATTTTAAAGGCTCCAATAACTCATTATAATTAGTAACTAATGAAGTGCTGTTTCAATTTATTTATAAGAAAACACATTGGTTAATCAGCATTAGCAAATCTATTGATTCTATATCATACTTATGTGTCCGTAAAGTGACAGAACGTAAACAGCATTAATTTCCAAATTTCTCGCATATGTTAGTCCTCCATTTGTGCTCGTTAGTGCTTCAATAATGTTTTTTAGCAAAACCAAATACCTGCTAAATGTTACCATTTTGGGGTGTTTGTCCAACTTCACACCTTGTTTAAGGCACAAAAGTCTAAACTGAGTTTATAGGTTAGTGCCTTTTTTACGCTCCTTTGTGCTTCGATAATTTTTTTGGGAAAACCAAAAACTTTTGAAATAAAAACATGTTGAGCTGTTTTGACAGCTTCAAAATTTGATGAAAGCACACACGTTGAAACTGGGTTTATCCGTTCTGAGGTGTTCTACCAGCTGCATAACCTCGCAACTGGGTTTATAGGTACCTTGTTTGTGCTTCTTGGTGCCTTGATTAATTTTTAGGTAAACGAAACACTTTTAAAATGGAAACATTTGTACGTATTCTGCCAACTTCGCACCCTGTGGAGTACACAAATGCCAAACTAGGATTATTGATTAGTACTCCGTTTGTGGTCGTTAGTGCTTAGATAATTTTTTTAGCAAAACTTTCAAAATAAAATCATTTTGAGGAATTGTACCTTGAAGGCACAAACGTTGAAAATGAGTTTATCAGTTAATTCTTTGCTAATACTAGTTCGTGCTTCAACCAACTTCAATAAAATTAATAAGCCGAACTGCCTTTAGTTATTTTACTTCCCTTGATGTATTTGAAAAAAGAATTAAACAATTTTCTAAATATTACCATTTTAGGATGTTCTGCTACTTCACATCTTGTTGAAAGCACAAACGTGGGTTTATCGGTTAGTATCTCGTTTATTCTTGGATAAGTTTTTGGCAAAACCAAAAACTTTTGAAATAGAAACAGTTAGAAGTGTTCTACCAGCTTCACAACTTGAAGGCACAAACGTAGTAATTGAGTTTATCGGTAAATGCTTCGTTTGTGCTCATTAGTGTTTCAATAAATTTGTTGCCAAAACTAAAGGATTTCATAATACATCTATTTTCTACTTCACACCTTGTTGAAGGCGCAAACGCCGAAACTGGGTTTATAGGATAGAACCTTGTTGGTGCTTCACAGTGCTTCGATAGTTCTTTAGGTTAAACGAAAGACTTGAAATGGAAACATTTTATGGTACACTGATAGCTTCGCACTTTGTGGAAGAATCAACCGTGAAACTGGGATTATCGGTTAGTACCTCGTTTGTGCTCGTTAGTGCTGAGATAAATTCTTTGGCAAAACGAAGGTATTTTAAAACAGAACCGTTTTGAGGAATTCTTCCGTCACTTTGTGGAAGAATCAACCGTCAAACTGGGACTATCGGTTAGTACCTCATTTGTATTCGTTAGTGCTTAGATAAATTCGTTAGCAAAACAAAGTTGTTTCAAAATAGAACCATTTTGAGGTATTCTGCCAACGTCATACCCTGAAGGCACAAACGTTCGAAGTGGGTTTATCAGTTAATGTTTCGCTAGTACTCGTTAGTGTTTCAACTAACTTCAATAAAATTAATAAACCGAACTGAAGTTAGTTTTTGTTACTTTCCTATATGTATTTAAAACAATGTTAGTTAACGAAGCAGTTACATCTTTAATACATTTCTTTGTAATCAACTGGATTAATCATATCTGCGACATTCATAGTTTTACTTATATTTAATTTATTACCTCACATAAATTGGCAGAACACCTCAAAATGGTTCACGTTCAAAAGCCTTTGGTTTTGCCAAAAATGTATTGAAGCATTAATGAGCACAGACGAAGCACTAATTGGTAAACCTTGTTTCAAGGTTTGTGCTTACAACACGATAAGAATTTGGCAGAACACTTTAAAACAGTTCTATTTTGAAAGCGTTTTATTTTGTCAAAAAACTTTTTGGAGCACTAAAGAACACAAACGAAGCATTAACCAATAAATAAACTTTCGGGGATTTTGCTTTCAACAAAGTTGGCAGAAAACCTTAGAATGGTTCTACTTCTACTTATTAAAGCACTAACAAGCACAAGCGAAGCGCTAATCGATACACCAAGTTCCAACGTTTATGCTTTCAGCAAGGTGTGAGGTTGGTAGAACACCTTAAAATGGTTAAATTTAGAAGTATTTGGTTTCGCCAAAAAATTTATTGATGCATAATGAGCACACACCAAGAACTAACATATGCTGGTTGCATTATCGTGGTTGGAGTATTTAAACCTTAACACTACCAACTCTTAGAAATGTTTTCTGATAATCCATATTTCTAAAGCAGTAATATGATTTGATATTTTCTAGAGCTTTTTTAAACATCTAATTATTACCAGCATGTTTAAAATTAATGAAAACTTTGCGTTTTTCATCAGCTGTAGATTAGAGGTTTACATCTTCAAAATTTTAATATTGTAAAATACTTAATTAGCTGTAGCGTGGTAAAAGAAGTAATTGTTCATATTAAAATAGCGTAAGGTAAGTTACAAATATTATTTCATTTTCTTGATAACACTCAAAATCCATTGCATGTTATCGTTACGCAAGCAAGCGTGTCAGTTTAGACAACTGAATAAAATTCAAATACAATTTTTAAAGAAGCTATGCATGAAGGTTTGAATACGTATTTGGCTACGATTTCTCCTTCACCGAGTAAAGGTTTTAAATTAAAGAGTACATTAGCTCAAAATGTATTTTGAAAGGTAAATGGTTTCGGATTCTACTTTTGAAATTGAAACCAGCTACTCAGTGTAAAATCAGTTTAAATAACTACAAACCTTATAAAGCTGGTTTTGTATTTTGTCGTGTATTGTGTACTATAGAATCGTTTGTTGCCTTTTGGATTTTTAGTATTGCATGCGTGACTAAGCATCTAACTTGTTTGTACATTGCATGATTTAGATTGCATTAGTTCATTTAGTATATTAACTATTATTTTTACACAACCTGCTGGGTGGTTTGGGTAGCTTTGCCATCACAACAGCTGGTCTCAAGCCCTGGTAAATGTGGAGGGTCGACAGGAAGGTTATCAGCCTTTATCGCAAAGAACAAGATTGCTTAAAGAACCAATGCAGCCTCGGACCAGGACTGACAACTTGATGACGACCTAGAAAACAATAAATAAA